>CM076569.1:304684347-305096693 GCA_034641835.2 Pinus albicaulis
CCACTCCACAGTCTTGTGTGATGTTTCCAGCATCAACATTTTCTATGCAAAAATGGTGTCCATATGCCCACATAGATGGGAACAAATGCACCTATTATAAAAAATTTAAAAAAATCATAGTTTCATGTGTCTTATAATAACCCAACAATTAAAATATGAAATATAGATGTCTTATATGTTTCAAATTTACATATAAATTAAATAGATTATTACCGAGTTGCTGCACCTAACCCCTACGTTTAGTTCATCCTCTTCAGCACGTGGGTAATGATCGGTTGCACCGTATTTCTCTCTGACTTGGTCAACAACCCGACTGTTGGGGAATATTTTTGGCATATTTTATTTTAAATGATCGGGATAATGCACACTTCTACCATTCAACCATCTAAATTATTTTCTATCACTATCCCATTTCATCCTCTTTTGTTCGTACAATGCGACCCACAATTGTGTCGCTTTAGAATTGTAAAGAACAAATTTATTGATTGCTTCAATTTCTACATTCATTGATGAAATCAAATCGACATTATATAGTACTTAGAGATCAAAATATACATTATATAGAAGATCAACATGAACATTTACTTTGTATAAATTTGAAAAATTATAAGTCGCTTACTCTTTACCAAGCGCTTTTTTCCACTCGTTTGGAGCAACTCCCCTTTTGTTTTTTCTTCAGCCCTTTCATCGTCCCAAATCACCTCACCTAGTATTTTGTCGATCTGCTTGATGTACTCACTGGCATAATAGAAAGACTCATACGATATGTACTCTCTGCCATAGACCCATCAGGTTTTTCCCTTTATCGAACAAAACCTTTCAATTTCTTCATGTACCTCTCTAAGAAGAACATCGAACGACAAGAAAGAACCCCAACTAATTCAACCTCATCTACTAGGTGGATTAGAATATGAATCTGTAAGTCCATGAAACTCGTCGGCAGTTCCTTCTCAAACATACGAACAATCTCAACTGTCTCTTGACGCCACCATGGAATGCTAGCCACATGAATCTCCTTTGACGTGATCCAACATACAAATGCAGATAATTTAGATATGGCACATCCTAGGTCTTGAGGTAATTCATGTTTCACACACCCACGCATGAAGAAAGGATAATGACACTGCAAAGTTATAAACATGTGCAATAATATACAAAATTAGTTATGTTTTATGACCCCCACACGGGATAAAATTTATTAATATAACAAATAATAAAATCATGCTTTTGACATTATACATACTCTTAGAAGATTCAAATGGTCATGTGATTTCAACCCTGACAAATGGTCATCCATGGTGAAGCATCGCTGTAGTGAAGACCCGTATGAAGTTGGCTCCCTCACACCCATTATAACTTCCTTTTCCAAAGAAATATCATATTTTTTTTAAATCCATGGGACATCACCTTATTTGAAAAACCATGAATTTGAGGGACCAACGCCTGCCTCTGATCCCATACTTTCTAATCGTCTTGGCTAATGTTTCTTTTTAGTTTTTGAAGTACTAATATCTTTCCTAATAGCCAATGTGTCACTTTGTTTCAATGATATGTGCCTCCATAAAGAAGATGAAACATTTTAAATATATGCATGGGATCTAATAAGTGGGTAATCTTAAGATGCTACCAATATGGGAGGTTACAAAATATAGGTTTCCTTTTCATCCCAATGGGAAATTTCTCAACATAGGTGTCGAAGAATTCTAGATCATCGAACATAGGCTCCCCATTTGAATCGAACATTTCTATGAACTCCTTCTCCTTCTCTCTCTCATATGCTCTAAGCCATTCGGCTGGTGTCATTATTGGAGGCCTTTAGGTTCTCTCTCGTTTACCATTGAAAGCAAATGTTGCTCTTCTATAAGGGTGTTCTTCTGGGAGGAATACCCTGGAGTAATCATACACTGGTTTTCGTAGGTCCTTCGAACATCTAGCTTTCAAAGAAGGTCCACAAAATTTACGTCCAAAATACCCTTTTGTTACAAGACCTGTGAGATTATTGTATACAATTAATATGCATGGCATGTTAAAGAATATCATGACGATTGGAACAATTAAAACGAATTAAATAACTAATATGTGAAATAATATTGTTACCTGTATAAACAAATCAATAAATTAAACATGTAATTTACTAGAGAAAACTCCTAATCCTAGATAATCATGTGTTGTGTAAGCACATATTCCATACAACGTGAAACTCTTCTCTGCTACGATGGGTCTTGATACATCGTATATATTTATCCCATCCCATAATTCCTTCAATTCATCTACCAGTGGTTGTAAATAGACATCCATATTCTTCACTTGTCTTCTACCAGGGACTATGAGAGCCAACATAAGATTTTCATTCTTCACATACAACCATGGAGGGATATTGTTATTGATCACTACTACAGGCCAAGTAGAATAGTTAGTGTTCCAGAGGGAATATGGGTTGATGCCATCCATGAATATGGTGAGTCATAGACTTCGCACTTTATCCTTGAATTTTTCGGGCCATGTATCCTCTATATGCTTCATGGCTATTGAATTAGTTTGGATTCGCATAACTCCCAAATCACTTCTTTGTGAGGCATGCCATCCCTACAACATAACCAATTCTTTGCAACGAAAGATGATCCTTTGAATCCTTGGGATTATAGGCATGTGCTTCAATATCTTAAAAGGAGGACCAGTACGTGATTTACCCTTTTTATTTATTTATCATACCTGTCATGCCCACATTTTGGACATATCTCTTTGTCTGCATATTATCCTCTATATAGAATACAATCATTTGGACATGAATGATATGATATGTACTCAACACCCAACATTTTCAACAATTTCTTTGCCTCTTCGCAGCTACCGGGCAAGAAATTTTCACTCGGAAGAACCTTATATTTGAATAACCTGTAGTTGGTGATCATGGAAAAATATATTAATAAATGTACATTAATTTCGATATAATTATTAACGTTCATAAAATTTACCATTTGTAATGTTCATTGTACTGTACTGATTATATTTCTCAAATTTATATAAGGGAGGACTTTATGATAACTTACCTCAAAATTTCCTAGAAAAATGCATTCGACAAGCCAAACTTTGCTTTCAAGTTGTAAAGTAACATCTTTGTCCCCAACTGGGTAGACTTTGATTGACCGCTAGGTCAAAAGAGAGCACTGGTGGAAGAAAATTTAAGGCTTTCGAAAAAGGTGTCAGCAATATGAGCATCATCCCCTAGCTAATCATCGTTTTGGAATGTATCTAACAACATTATCTCCATGGCAGTCGTATCCCTTAAGTAATCATCCATACCAACCTCTATTTGATTGCCTCCATTTCCATCTTGTGAAGAACTACTATTTCTGTAGTCATTCCTAATTGGTGAATCTGGACGTAGCAGGAATTGAATCGGTGGTTGATTCAACCATTCTTGGTATCGTTCCTCTCTGATTTTTTCTCTTAATTCAGTCTTCTCTCGATTTGACATTGTCGTGGGGTGCAACGGAATATGGTAGGTAGGTCTCTCATCATCACTAGAATCCTAATAATTTTAAAAAAAAAAATTTGAACATGATTAGTACAAAATATATGATATCAATTAGTAACCACGTTGACCATATTGCATGATTAATTGGTTTGACATTGAAATAATTACATTAATCAATATACCAAACAATTATAATTATTACCATCATTAATGTCCCAGGATTGTGGCTAGAAGATGCAATATTGTTACAATTGGCAAGGTGAAGCAGCTGTCAATTTTCATCTACCAAATGCACCTTGCGGTATGATGCTCTTGATAAGAGTTTCCGATGTTTTGGAGCTGACGTTTGAATATTTTGTGCATATGAGCTCGATTTTGAATCTGCGTGAACCTGCGAATTTGTATACATTATAAATTTAATTAAGCTGTGCATGATTGACATGGATAAAAAACATAAATTCAATTAGATAGTGAAAATATAAATAAAATCTGAAGTAAATATTACACCTCGAGATGGATAGGGAGAACTTCGCGATGGAATTTAAAAAATATTATGGAACGAGATGGATTATGAATAATTTTCCATTCGATATAATTATGATATTTTCTCCATGCATTTGAGCAAAATCAACAATAAATTTGGGTGCACACATCTAAAAGTAATTTCGGTGAATTAAAAAAGGACTTCTTGTTATCGGTGCTAATATACAGATCATCGCACTGGTGCGTTTTCGTTAATGCACGCCAGTGCCATGATATAAACAGATGCACTGGTGTGGTGATATTAAGTGACGCATCGGCAATGAATAATCGAAAATAAAAAAAGTGCAACTCTATTTTATTTAAGTGAAAAAAAAGCAGAAATTTGAAAAATGGGTGACAAAATATTTTCAAAAATCTAATTTCATAAAACAATTATTTAAATACTAAACACTTTTCATTATTTCACTATTTTTGCAAAAAAATTCAGCCAGAGATTTGCAGGAGACACACCTGGAGCAATAGAGCATGAGAGCACTGTGGAGCAGCGAAATGCATTCGAACATAAGTATTCAAACAATTAGAATTCCAAAACTCTGGTGATTCAAACCCAGTAGCATAGAATTTCAAACGATCTCGTGATTAAAGTTTATTGTTAACCTCTAGTGATTCAAACCCTGTAGCATATAATTTCAAACGATCTCGTGATTAAAGTTTATTGTTTTTTGTTACTTTTTCTATAGTTTTTTTATGCAGTAAGAAAAAAATTCAATTTCTTTTTCATTTTCAAAAACAAAATAAATAAATAAAATCCATTTTTACCCTAAACCCTACATTCTTTTTGTTTCTTCCCTTTCTTCTCCCTATTTCTGTGATTTCAGAATTAGGGCTTTTCATTTTAGATTTATAGGGTTTTTGTATTTCTATATATAGGCATAAGACATCCAACCCATGGGACAATTTGAATAGTCGGATGCCAATCCATGTCGGCCCTTGCGTGAATTTTTGAAAAAAAAAGTTTTTTTTTTTTTATCAGTGCGCCTTGCGTACCCTAACACACCGGTGTGCTGTATTATCCCAGCACACCATGAAAGTACTGTGATACAAAATTTAAAAACAATTTTTTTTAATCAATGTGCCATATTTAAAATAGGGCACCGATGCACTATTTCATTATGGCACACCGCAAACGTGATGTTTGACAAAAAAAATGTTTTATTGTGTTAATGGATGCACCATGTAACGTATAACGCATTGCACCAAGTCTCCTAGTTGACAGAGAGCACCATATGGTGGTCCCTTGTTTGCGCAGGGCATTTATGCTACAAAAACTAACATTGGAAGATTTTTATTATTTTCTCTGTGTTAATCGGTGCGGTGGTTAACATGTAATGCACCAGTGCTCCTTGTTGACATAAAGCACCGTACGGTCTATTATACTATTTTTGTGGTGCGTTTATAAGACACCCATGCGCCGAAGTCGGTGCGTACACTATGAATGGCGCACCAGTTACTTGAGATTTTTTTTTTTTTTACCTGAAAAGTTGACAATTTATTTATAAATATATTAATGAATGATATGGTACAGGTTTCATATTGATAAAGAAATAGCTGACAAGAGATCAAGTAACAAAAATATTGATAACACATCAAGAAAAGAAAAAAGGCAAGTTTTTTGTAAATTATTTACAAAAAAAATTATTTTTGAACTATATGTAACTTTAACTAATATGTATTGTTTATTTTGTATCATGCAGAGCCACAAAATGACGAAGCTCAATAAGATTATTTTTGATCTAGGAATAGAAGAGCGTAAAAGGTTGATGGAAAAATTGCAAAAGGATGAATCAGGTGAATGAAAATATACTTTTGATCCAATATGAGTTTCTTTTTTTAATTTTCATTACTAAAATACTTAAAATTATTAGATAACATGTGTCAAACAATATATTAATTCACATCTGATTAATGTTCTACAGGGACCAACAACTTAGAAAAGGAATGTTGTTCTAAGAAAGGAAAAAAAATAGAACATGAAAATGAAAATGAATTGCTCCTTAGCTCATTTGGAGTGGTGCTGGAGGTTAACGAAAGGGGGGAAATATTTTACAATAGTTTGAGGGATCTAGTGGAACGAATGTATAGACGTTCTTTCCATTTACAATACAAAAATCAATCCAATGATTCCAAGAACCAAATTTTATCTAAACTACAGGAAAAGTTTTGAGAGAATTGGTTAATGAGACATGTCAAACTTTTAATAGCAAAAACGTACAACAACAAAAAAGAAGGAATGAAAAAGTAATATTCCTTTAAATGTTTGTCTAGAATTATTTATAAATACCACTTTTGTTATATTTACTTTTCATATATCAATATAAAAATTAAATAGTTTATTGTCATGTTACATTTTTAGGAATATTATGAAAACTTCAAAAGATGAATGAGCTGATATTAGAAATATGCCAGTAGGAATGTCCAAAAAGGTGTATAAGGAGATGGTCAAAGAAATGGATAAAATTGCATCGCAGGAGGAGCCATATCAACAACAACGTGCTTCAAATGTAATATGTAATCATTGAATTTTTCGATCATTAGGTATAATAAATAAACAATTTAGCATTAAATATTAATTTTCAAGTATTTTCTTGCAGAAAAAGAAAAGAAAAGAAAATGGAACCCATTCAGCACATAAAACAAGACGACAAGGAAGAAAAAGGTTGATATCTAAGTTTGTGAGTAATTGTTACTTCGTTATAACAACTTAACTAGATTTCTTTTTTGTATTTTTTGAGTTGTTTTACAAAAATAATCATTGAATGTCTTCAAATAGGTGCTAACATACAAAGAAGAACTATCAGATGAATTTATTGACATTGGGTTAAATATGGGTTGTGATTATATGTTGGCATATCAGAAATTAATTGTGGAATTTGTAAGCATCTATCGATCTTGTTTTACTTAGCTCCGTCTATAATTAATAGAACAAAAATATCTTTTATATTAAATATATGATTTGTTATGGATTATAAAACTTGCAGGAAACAAAGTATGGAACTGTGCCAACAGATGAAATCTTGAAAGATGACATACTACATGGTTTTGAAAGAATGTGTATGGTTCATGAGTCAATTGTTGCTATGGTACTGTATCATTTCTTTTCAATTTACATTGATTTATACTATTTAATATTGCAATTTTCATTATTATCGACAATGTATATACACTCATTACAATTTATTTTTATGTTTGTAGATGGAAGGTGAAGAAGATCAAGAAAACAATCAACACCGTGAACAAAACATTCCTTAAAATAACTCAAGTTATGGAAGTAGCTCTAGTAGTGACAGCAGTTCAAGCGAAGAATGATGATCACTATGTTTGGATATAAAAGCAAGGTGTTGTATTTTATGAAATATTTGTCTGTGAAATCAGACATTTTGTTTAATGTAATGGACATAATGTCCCAATTGAAAGACAAAGAAATACCAATAACTGTCCCACTTTGTATGACAAAGATTGTCTTATATATATATATGTGTGTGTATGTGTGTGTGTTTTAATTTATTCTATTACATTCTCCATTGTCACTGTGAAATGTAACACCATTGATTAAATTTATGGATGACTAAATATTATAATGAAGAGATGTGAAATTTGATGATATGATATAACAAATTAATCCAAACATCACATTCAAATGCACTAATACAAATTTAATTCATATGAATATTGTTATAAGATATGTGTCGTTCTTTGATGAATAATGAATTTTTAAAAATCAGAATAATTATGATATGATATAGAAAATTAATCCAAACATCACATTCAAATGCATTAATAAAAATTTAATTAATATGAATATTGTTATAATATGTGTCGACTTTTGATCAATAATGAATTTTTAAAAATCACAATAATTGCACTGTCACAGGTCGATGTTTCTAAAAAATACAAAATGAACACCGGTGCATGTCAGTTACTGTACACCAGTGCGTTTGTATGATACAACGCATTGGTGCATTTCTACTACCTATATGCACCGCACAAATACCAATACCAATTTTTAATCTCGGTGCGTTTGTGAGATACTGCGCACTGGTGCATTTATGTGAGTCTACACACCGAGGCATTTGTACGACCTATGGGCATTGCACAAATACCAATACGAATTTGAACAAACGGTGCATTTTTCAGATACTGTGCACCGATGCATTTCTATAACTCGACGTATAGGTGTGTTTAGATGACCTATGGGCACCGCACAAATCCCAAGACCAATTAGAATGGCCCTGTGCGTTGTATCACCAACACTCTGCCTCGATGTGATTTTATACCTTGAATACTTGGTGCATGCACCTTCGACCGCCCCGAGCCACCTTCTAGATGACACGCACTGGTGCGTCGACACCTTCGTAGTGCACCGATGAAAAAAACATCCGTAATAACCTCCGACAGCCCAGTTTTTTTAGTTATGTTGAAATTCCATTAAAAGCTCCACCAAAACCTCTGTAACCATAAACGGATGTTGTATCAAATGTTTTTTTGACAATTTTTGCCAATTTTATAACATTAAAAACCTCCTTAATAACCTCCGCTAGAGGGTCTTTTCCTTGTAGTGAATATGAACCTTTTGAAAGTTGTTTTGACAAATTAAAATCTGATTTTTTTGATGTGGTAAGTCAGCATGGCGAGGTGTTTCAAGAGCCAAATGGGTTACCTCCCAAGAGGGAAATTCAGCATGATATACAACTACATCAAGATGTTCCACTTCCAAGGATTGGCATGTATCACATGTCGATAATGGATAACATGGAAATCAAGAAGAAAATTCAAGAATTGCTAAAAAATGTATCATACATCCATCTACTTCGCCATGTGGTTCACCGATTGTCTTAGTGCCAAAGAAGGATGGGACTTGGCACTTGTGCATGGATTTTCATGCAATGAATAAAATCACGGTAAAGAATCGCTATCCACTCATAATAATTGATGATTTTCTTGATCAATTAATGTATGAAAATTATTTCACTAAGTTAGACTTACAAAGTGGTTATCATCGAGTTAGAATAACTGAAGAGGACATTTGGAAAACCACATTTAAAACTAAACAAGGATTGTTTGAGTGGCTTGTTATGCCATTTAGTCTTACCAATGCTCCAGCTACTCTCATGAGAGTTATGAACGATGTATTGAGACAATTTCTAGATGATTTCATCATTGTTTACTTAGATGATATTTTGATATTTAGAAAATCAAGAGATGAACATGTCATGAATGTGAACAAAGTACTTGATGTCTTGAAAAAAGAACAATTATTTTTAAAGACGTCGAAGTGTGAGTTTGGAAAGACTTCTTTAGTGTATTTGGGACACATTTTCGGAGGAGGTGAGTTGAAGATAGACCCCTCTAAGGTTGAGGTCATTGTGAATTGGCCCAAGCCCAATATAGTTATGGAGGTAAGAGGATTTCTTGGGGCAGCACAATATTGGAGGAAATTCATTGCTATTTTTTCTTCCATTGCAGCTCCATTACATGCATTGACAAGTGTCAAGAAAGTCTTCCATTGGGGAGATATGCAACAAAAATCATTTGATGCTTTAAAACAAAATATTAGTTCAGCACCGATATTGGCTCTTATGGATCTTAGCTGGCCATTTGAGATTCAAACAGATGCTAGTGATTACGACATGGGAGAAGTTCTCATGTAGCATGGTAAGCCCATTTTATTTCATTATGAATTTTTTAATGGAGTTGTGACTAACTATCCCACTTATGACAAAGAGTTATATGCATTGGTACAAAGTGTAAAGAAATGGAAACACTATTTGATGGGGAAGGAGACCATTATCCATACCAACCATCAACCATTGTAGTACTTACAGTCACAATCAAAGTTGTAGCAATGAAGACACTTTATATGGATGAGATTTATACAACAATTTCATGTGGTTATCAGGTATAAAAAGGGAATATACAATAAGGTAGTTGATATGTTTTCTAGGTCTATTGTAAATTCATCTATTATACTCAGACAAAATTCTATTATGCATGAAAGTTATATTGAACAATATGCAAATGATGACTTTCGAGATGTGTATGGAAGCTTGAGTCAAGGAAACCAAATTGAAGAGTTAGATTACCTTGTACATAAAATTTTGTTGTATCACTTGGGAAAGTTATGTATTCCATAGGGAGAAAGAAAAAATATCATAAGGGAGGTGTACACTTCATTTATTGTTGGGCATTTCAGTGTAGGGAAGACAATAGTGAATCTCCAAAGGTATTGTTATTGGCCACGCATGTTTGATAGTGTATCTCATTTCATTAGAGGATGTTCTTTGTGTGCAATAAGCAAGCCTAGCAATAGGAAATTAGTATTGTACACTCCACTTCCGGTACCTTCACGTCCATGGGAGAGTATCTCAATGGATTTTGTAGGAATTCTTCCAATTTCAAGGAAAGGTCATGATTACTTGTATGTAGTTGTAGATAGGTTCCACAAAATGTGTGTTTTTATGCCCTGTAAAAAGAAAATTACAGCTGAACAAACAACTCATATTTTCTTTCAAAATGTTTTGGTTCATTTTGGTATTCCTACTTCTATTGTAAGTGATCAAGATTCTCGATTTTTTGGGAATTTTTGGTCAACATTGTGGGACATGATGGACACTAAATTTAAGAAGAGTACAACCTTTCATCCACAAACAGATGGTCAAACCGAGGTTGTTAACTAGACAATCATTTATCTTCTTAGAGGATACTGTAGAAAACATCCCAAGTTGTGGGATGAATAGTTGCATTATATTCAACATGCATACAACAGGGCAAAGAATTCTTCTACAAACACATCGCCATTTGAGGTATGTCTTGGGTACTTGCCAATATCTCCATTGGACTTCCTCTTTGGGAAATATGTTGCTATTGATAGTCATAGAGACATAGATAAATAAAAGAAGTTCATTGAGTAAATTCAATTGGTACATCACACAGTGCAAGAACAAATTCAAAAGATTCAAAGCAGCTACAAGGAAAGGCATGATAAACACCATTTTGATCACAAATTCCAAGTTGGTGATGAATTTTGTTTATATATTAGCAAAGAGAGACTTCAAGGGGAAGGTAAAAAGCTTAAGCCAATCCATTATGGTCCTTTTAAAATTATGGAAAATATTGATAACAATGCATTTAAGCTAGATTTGCCTCCTTATATGCAAATATACTCTGTTGTTAATGTTGAGAATTTGAGATTGTTTGAGCCTCCGTTGATTGATTATAAAGGAGAGAATGTTCAGCTGCCATCAATAGATGATATCTTGCCAGAATATCTTGATGAACTTCAAGAAGATCTCATACTTGACAGAAGAACCTAAACTTCGAGGAGAGGGAATGTTGAATACCTTCGAGTGGGACTCAAGGGAAAAAATAATTCCAAGGAAAAATGGATGGAGATTGAGAAGATGAGGTATTTGTACCCTCACATGAAGAAAAATTGATAATATCTTTTGGGGTCCAAAAGGCTTCTAGTGGGGATGAATGATCAGTTGCTTAGTGTTAAGCTCAAAAATGGAATTGCTCATAATCAATTGGAACCTGAATGATAGCGAAGAGCTCGTCGTCGAGAATCCAGTGTAATTCGTTTAATCAAAAATTGATTCCGTATGTGGAAATTATAGCCTGTTGTTCAATTTCCTAAACAGTTAAATTTTTTGCAAAAAGGACAGATTGGTGACATGGAAGCCTAGTTAGAAAAAAAGAATATTCTGGGAATATTCCTTCATTTCACCCAATAACACTATGCCAAGTGTCAATTCATGGATGATTGCAGAGTGGGTGACTTGTTTCAATTTCATTGGATGTGGAAGGAGTTAATGGGAAGAGTACACATGGCAAGCCCAGAGGTCGCCACGTGCCCCTCCCAAAGGCTGAATTATTAAATATGGTCAAAATCTAAATTTAAAATGTCGAAACACATATATTTGGGTGGAAAATTTTATTACAGGCGGAAGGGCGGAGGTCGGGGTTGACCCCACAAACTCCCCCACACCAACACATCACAACACCAATAGACCATGGATAAGTTCTTATTATGTAAAGGTGTTGATTTATATTTGTTTCCATATATTTTGATTGACGAGCGGAGGAGGGGGCTAGCCCCCTCACCATGGAACCTTTGGCTATGACAAGGAGCGGATTTTAAGACTTAAATGAGTTTATTTAACCCTTAAACATTGTTTAATGTGCTAATCGCATATTAATTCGGATTTGTGCTAAATGTGCATTTAGCACTAATACCAAGCTTATCCGCTAATTAAAATCGCACTAAACAGTTAATTAATCCATATTATTTCGGCGACAGATTTGGCAGACTCTGTCATTCGCGGCGAGACTCCAAACTTAGCGGCACTAACTGGAGTTCTCTCCAGTTTTGGAGGAGATTCCTAGGGAAAAATTTAATGAAGCATAAATTTTGCAAATTTCGACCATTTTTGGCTCAGAAAGAGTATATCATAGCATATTTGGACATTAGAATCATGTTGGAGAAGGTTTCAAGAGGAGTAGAGGATTTCAAACATCATTTTTTTCCATTTTGAGCCAATACAGAGGTCAAAACCATGGAAGCTGGACCAAGGAGACGTAGGCCACGAGGGGTGAACTCTTTCATCAAAAAATTGTGTTAATGGGTCATTTTGATGGTTTGATGTACATTTTATTATTGTTATTCAACATTATGTTTTTATGTTATTATGCTCCCAAATTTAACATAAAACTCAATACATTTACCTATTTAACACTCATAAACACGTGAAGAAACCTATGCACATGAAGCAAAAGATCAACAACTTATTTATAATTTTGAAGATGAAATTAGCACAACAAAATTAACATTCAAATTCTTATCAAGAGAGGATGAAGAGAGAGAGGGAGAGAGAGAGAGAGAGAATGTGTGTGTGTGTGTGTGTGTGTGTGTGTGTGTTTAGGGGGATGAGATATATAGAAAAAAAAAAGATATGCAGGGAGATATATATAGATTGTGGGGAGAGAGAGAGGGAAGAGGAGAGAGACATGGAGAGGGTGGGAGAGGCACAAAGAGAGAGATATGGTGATGCAGGGGCATTGGACCCAAGACATTCTTGTACATAAATAAATGTAGAGGAGGGCCTCATGTTTTGTTTCCTTATGTAAATATTCATAGTTGAGTTATTTTAATTAATTAGAAAGGAAAATATTGTAACTGCCCGAATGATTGCTGGGCACTCGAAGAGATAGTCAGTTTTGGAGGCAAGTCTAATTGGAACTGTAGGAAGTCGAAGAGTCTGTGAGTCATCAAGGAATTGAATCGATTCCTTGTGGTTGTATAAAAATAAACCTCTGTGATAGAGTCTAAGCTACGTAGAGCTGCGTAGAGCCGCACGAGGCCTGCACAGACCTGCTTAGAGGCTACACAGGAATGTAGGGAAAAGGGCCAAGAAATTGTAAAATATGGTCGATATGTTGTAAGTACTTCACTGTATAAATGTAGGATTGTTGAGTATAATTGTGCGTTAAATTCATGTGTTCTTGACAATTGAATTCTGGTGGAAATGTGAAAATCCATGGTTGGATTATGTGTATACAGTCCGTTTGAATTCCCTGTGGGAATACGGGTTCATAATTCAGGACTCGTGAGCAATTGTTAATTAATTGTGGAGAATGCCTTGCATCTTTGAGCAATTATATGAGATTTAGAAATTGGCTTTGTATGGCAATTGGAACGCGTATACCCTGTAATTAGTTTAATGATGTGCTGTGCCTAATTGGTAAGTCTATCTGTATAGACGGAGTGAGGTTGAATTCATGTTCGGGTACTGTGTTTATAATATAGGGATGCAGAAAAATGGTCCTATTCCTCGAATGAGTATGGGAGGAGAAGTGAGACTATAACTTGGCGCCGTATTGGCTCGAAACTCACTGAACCAACTGGGCTGAGGAAGTGGTGAATGCACGAATGATGACGGAACGCAGAGCTGGATGGAACCTTGTGTGGAAAGGAGCAGAACCAAGAAGTGAACGTGGTTTGGGTGAACAGTAAAGGCTGGAAGCGGTATTTCCGCACCACTCTCATACGGTAGGTGGTATTGGAGGAGTCACGAGCGATTCCATAGGAAGCTCGACACGTGTCCCCGAGCGAAATAACAAAACTGCCTTTTAAACTGTGCCTTCGTGCATTAAAAAACTGACGCAAGACGCCGAGCGGAATTAATACCGACCATTGATCTAGAGGCTCAACATCGGACGGCGATCGCGTGTCGGACTTGCCCGAGGTTTAATGGAAGAGCTCGGAGGTTAAGCCAGGTACGGGCGCACATTCAATTGGCTATTGGTTATGTATGTGTGGGCTCGGATGCTATACACTTCCGATTGGTAAGCGGAACATTGTATTATTATGTTAACCTTTGCAAAGACAGTATTAAAGGGATAGACCATGTAATATGTTTGTGAATTTAGCACCTGTGGAATGTATGAGGGTTAACCATATTGTAGTGGTTTAATGTTTGAACGGAGGTCGTGACCACAACACTATATACGGATAGGGAACATCCTTTAAATATGAGATGAAGTGAGCATGGTTTAAAATAGTGGGGTCAATATATGTATGTCTTGGAGAGCTTATAACTATAGAGAGTGTTGAATTAATATCTCAATTCTCTGAATTGAGATATTAAATTAAAAACCCTTCGATTAATTGATTGGAAGATCTAAGTGACAACCAGAAAAATAGCCCACTCCTTTATTTAATTGAAATGGCCAGCATGGAATAAGGGAAGTCTGAAATTGCCCGAATTGGGAAAATCATTGGGCAATAAAACTTTGGGATGCATTTACACATAGCTTTGATGAAAAAGTTGAGCTAAATGGGTACGTGGATAAATCGGGGTTACCCCTGCACCATATTGGTATCAGAGCTAGAATTTAATTAGCTCGTTGAAAAGTTTGTTTTGAAAATGCACATGTACTGAACAGGAAAAATATAGTTGATGTTTGAATCTATTTGATAGAGGAAACTGCAGATTTGATTTGACATACAGTGAAGGTCTCCAGATGAGAAGAATCTGGATTTGAAGACAGAAGATTGTAGCAGGTAGATGCAGTGTAGGTGAAAAGAAAAGAAAAGAAGCAAGATCAGTTAGGGATCTTGAGAGGTAAGAGAAGATGAGCCTTATTTAAACTCTGGTTGGAAGGATTTGTTTGCAGAATACAGAGTGCAGACAATTGAAGACATCTCAGCAGAAGTAGATCACAGCTTTGAGAGCAGTGATAGAAGAATCCAACAAGGGATCCCGAGTGCATAAAGAGTGTGGCAGAACCTGAAATGATTCCCAACTGAGGTTGGATAAAAGAAGAAAAGGGGTGTTCTTGAGAAAGTTGCAGAGTGAAGCCTAGAGAGCAGAGAGAGTGCTCAGAAGGTTCCAAAGAAGAGGGGACCAGTACTTGCGAAAAGTCGGAGCTCAGGAGAGAAGCTTGGTGAGGTAAGTTGTAGCAAGAGAGCTTGTTGTTGTAGAGGCTTAGTGCAGCTTGTGAGTGAAGAACTCCTAGAGAAGAGAATGGCTACTGAGGGCCATAGCAGAGACTGCAGAGATTGCAGAGTTTCTGAGAGAAACAACAAAAGAAGAGTGTGTGAAGATGCCAAAGCAAATGGCATGAGGAAGAAGAAATCCACAGATGAATAATATTGGAAAGAAGTTGCTGAGATTAGGGAAGAGCTCAATGAACTGAAGAGGAGGATAGAAGAAAGCCAGAGAGTTGGTTGGCTCATGAAGAAGAAGATAAAGTGGCAGAGGCTACAAAGGAAGAAGGAGCAGATGATGAATGCTCAGAAGAAGAAAGAAATACTCAGAGTGATTGAGTATCTGGAGAAAGACTTGGAGACTGAAGCTTCAAGTGGGACCAAGGGGTCCAAGACCCTTACATCTAACATATTTTGTATGTTTGCAGGAACAACAGGTGAGAGAGAAAAAACTGTTGATGTTGTCACTAAGGAAGAAAATGGAGCAGCTACATGTTTTGAGGATGTCCATGCACAGTTGGAGAAATATTCTGCTCTCCAACATATTGGAAGCAGAAGAGATTTAGTTTGTGATATTGGCCGGAAGTTAGAGGTTGAACAGCTTGAGGACTCTAAAGAAGAGATCATTGAAGAATCTCTGGAGAAAATGGAAGACTTGGAAGAACAGGAAGATTTAGTGATCAAATCACCAAATGAGACCATGAGGTCTTATGTTCTTACAACTGACAAATTGTGTGTGAATGCAGGTGTTAATGAAGATAGTTCATATGGTGAAACTGTGATGAATGAAGCTGACTGTTACCAAGCCAAGTATGATGAGTATCTTTTAGATGAAGAACAAATTGAACTACTACAGCAGAATGAATTCATTAATTCCTTATTTGGTAGAAGAGATTGTTTCAATGGGGATGATGATGATGAGTTTGTCATTAATGTTGATAATGACAGGCTGCTTTTGTTAAATGTCCATGTGGAGAATGATGGACAGGTAGCTGGAGTCTTTGCAGAGATGGGAAATCAGGATTTTATTCTGATGAAGACTGAGGAGATAGTGACAGCAGAAGATAAAGAAGATTGTGGTGAGATGCCAATATTGTGGCATGAGCAGAGGACAGAACCACAGAGAGAAGGTGTTCAGATGGTAAGGACAAAGATGACTGAAGATGAGAAAGTTCATTCTTGTGAACCAGAGCAGAAAGACATCCTTGCAGAGGATGGTGCAAAAGAGAGACTGGCTGATAGTCTCAAGAAATGTTTGAAGATTTGGGCTCAGCATTCTGATGTGCTGATGGAAGAGGAAAGAAAGTTGGGACAACATACTGAGGTGTTGATAGAAGAAGGAAAGGCTTTGAGGCCTTGTGAATTTTGTTTTAACAAATTTTTGAGGAGTGCAGATCCTGTTGATGCTGAAGGAGAATTGACAGTGTTAGAGTCGGTCCTTACAGCCCTCCGTCAGAGAGCATTTCGCTTTTTGCATATCATTTTTTAGGTGTCTCGCTCACTTCACTTCGTTGCATTTCGCTAGGGGCATGCCATTGACTGACGAGAGGGTCTGGTCGTCTTGTATTCCCTCATGCTTGTACCTGCAGGGCTAATTAAAACCTCAAAATCATCAAAACAGTCACGTCATTCATGGTCATAAATGATTATTTTCGTCACCAAGAGTCTCTCTTTTAGTCCTAGAGTCTAGGGTTTCGCCTTTTGCTATATTTAATAAATGCTCCTGTGCCATGAGGATATCAAAAGGTTCTTAATTCAAATTTTTATCATCAAACACATTTGAGGACATTTCTAGTTCAAAAAAACTCGTTTTGAACTAGAAACTGCCAAATTTATTTTTTGTAATAATCGTGTATTTTTCCCACCATGAAAATACTCTAAATGCAACCTTCGGGATCTTTGCCGAAGTCCAAATGCCAAAATCCCCGTAAAACAAATCATTTCATCGTCCAAAACTCGAAAATCAAGGCAAAAAGCCAAAAGATAGAAGTTCAAAGAAATGATAAAGTGCCAAAATAAAAAACATTACAAAGTGGGTTGTGGAGGAAATAAAAATTAAATCCAACTCTTGTGTGATATTTTCAAAGCTATATAAATCATTTGAACCCATTTGTCAAATTACATTCACAAGTTTCCAAGAGCAAAGATTGAATTGAAGGGTTGAAGGGTGAAAATTTCATTTTGAAGCCGAGATAGTGTATTGACAGTGCGCGCGGCGCATACAAGCAGCGCACGACGCATAGAGTGCGCGCGGTGCACTGGGCATCAGTGGGAAGTGTAATTTTACACGCGCGTGACGCATAGAGTGCGCGCGGCGCGTTGGGCATGCGCGTGGCGCATAGAGCCCTAAGGCCGGATAATCACACTCCTTCACCCAAATTCGTATCAAATCGCCTCATTCGCCTTCAAGTAAGTTATCCAAGCTTGCTTAATGATTCATGGATATGCCATGGTGTTTTAAAGGTGGAAAAAATAAGTGTTTGTTTTGGTGAAAGTTAAACCCTATATTCATTTCAAAATTCGCTCCATAGGGTTTGAGAAGTGATGTTGGTCATTTGAAATTGGTGTCAAAACCTGCATTTATCAAAACACTCTTATGCCTTTGTTGTGTATGCTTTTATCACTGCTGTCATTATATCATTTCCCTCACTGCTGAGATCACTGTTATTATACCACAGTCCCATTTTTATGCCACTGTTTCACATCCTTCATTTCCCTTGTTCCCATGTGGTAAAACCCTAAATCTATCACCTGTTATCCCTTCCCTCCATTGACAAAATTTTGATTGCCACAATATTCAAAGATTATGCCTTAGATTTCATTTACATTTTGTCATTTCACCTATTCCCATTTCCAAAAATCCTTACTATCATTTTTTTCCCATATCACTTGCAAATTGACCATATCCCTAAACCCCTCAAACAGTGGCTGTCCCCACACTTGACAATACTTTATCACTGTAGTTTTTCCCATAGCACTGTATTACATATGTGACACATTTGGCATACACTGAACTCTTGTTTTCATTATTACCATATCATCATATATTTGTCATACTTTTAGCATCATGTCAGAGATGGATTCAGTTTATGAGCAGGGGTATGACAGTGATTCCACAGCAGAAGTTAATGTGCCAAGGAGGTCTCACAAAAGTGGCAAAAGTGGTAGGCATGTCAGGGAGGAGCCCACTTCTTTGGCTCAATTGCAGGCTTTCCCGCTTGCAATGGATTGTTTTCAGCATCAGTCATGTTTCCAATACTGTGAGATGATTTCCCAAACTCAGTATCATCATGAGCTAGCTCGCCTATTTGTTCTAAATTTACATGATGGCCGTGTAAACCTTGCTGGAGTAAACTTCATTCTGTCACCAGAGACCATTGCTCAGGCCACCGGGATACCAAACATAGGAGAGGAATGGAACAAACGACAACAGCTAGAGAAATCCTATTATGAGCCATATATCAAACCTGGGTATTTGAGGCAGCTGAGCAGGGTATTTCCCTTCCGATTTCTGAAGGATGAGTATGCACCATTGATGAGATTGATCATTCGATATTTCAGTTGCGAGGGCAGATTCTTGCGCCTCTATGCGTACCATATCTGTTTGTTGATGCATTTCACGAGGGTACGTATGATGAGCATTCCATACTTCATGCACCGATACATAGAGCAGATGACATTTATTGTACAGAAGAAGACCCCAGCACAGCAGTATAACAGTATATATCATTACGCGCTGATCAAAATCATGGTGGTACATCAGCTCACACAGCAGGGCATCGCATGGGATGAGTTCATCTCCCGTGACTTCTTTGCAGCGCCACAGCCGCCTCCCGAGGTAGTTCATGATGAGGGAGAGCCTTCACACTAGCTTGATATTCATGAGACTGAGCATATCAGCGCTCCAGTGTATGTGACATATCAGCGAGGCCACAAAGCCTTATTTGCAGCTACACGACGAGTACTATCTCCACTCGAGGTGGAAGGGGTCTCGTTGACTTCATCAACAGCGCAATTACTATCTCCACCCGAGGTGGAAGGGGTCTCGCCTTCGACATCAGCACAGGTACATGTTCAGGACAGAGGAAAGAGGCCTATGCATGATGAGGGCCCGTCAGGAGGCCGAGACATTGATTTTACACTCATCGATGTTGATGCGAGTTCTCCTAGCTCGAAACTAAGGGAGGTCATCCAAGAGCAGAAAGCGGAAATTGGTACTTTGACAGAGAATTTGTAGAGAGCACAGTGGGTGATAAAGTACTTGGATCAGTGGAACAAACAACTGGAGGATCAGCACACACTTGTAGAGCTGCAGCGAATCCGTGAGGATCGACAATTGGCCCGGAAAAGACCTGGTGACATGACGCCAATTGAGCGAGAGACCAAACTCATGCATGTTAACATTCATCTGGAGAAGTTGTTGGCAAAGGCCAATAGAGAAAAATACATGCTCCGTCATATGAAAGGTCATTATTGGGCCCGCATGCACGTCTGCAAAGCAAAAATGAAGATCCTGAAGAGAAGGTTGAGCAGAGCACTGAAACGGCGAAAGAGGCCTGATCCACTCCGGATTTTGGCCGAGGCTTCATTGGCTAAGCATGAGGCATGATGAGGGATCGTCGCTCCAAATTTCAGCAAATTTGGAGAAGTTTTTGTCATTTTTGAAAATTTTGGTCTCAAAACAGGTTTTTCCGCCCAACGCGTAGCGCGTCACGACGCGCGCTTATGATTGGGACACTTTCTGGAGGAAAACTTTGTATTTTTGGATTTTTCATGGTAAGTTATGCATGCTCAGAAATGGCTGGAGCATTTCATCAAGTTCTGGATTATCAAAAGGGCCAAAAACACCATGAAAATCACCTTTCTGCCACCTTTTGCACCAGCAGGAAGTACTTTTGGGAGAATGAAGTTTTGGAGGGGCAAATGAGCTCCAAATTGAAAAATTCCACTTGGGTTGGATAGAAGACATCTAGGGATTTCCAAAAAGCTATCATGAGCTTGATTTTGAATCTAGGAAGTGCTCCGAAAGAAGGTCCAAAGGCGCGCGGCGCATAGAGGAAATTAGCCTATTTTTCACCTTCCAGCTCAGAAATTCGGCCAGTTTGGACTAGTTTCACCTCTTGATGTAATTTTTGACCCAGCTTGATGTAATTTGATCAACATGATGTAATTTTGTCATGTATTTACTTTTTCTAGATGATTCACTCACAAAAAAGTGAAAATCAAGTGAATGAATCAGTTTCCTTCCTTTTAGAGGCAAGTTGTTTGGCTGCCTAGATTTTAGCTCCTTGTTTAGAATTGGTTCATACTGCTCCTAGATGCATGAGCTCGACCCCTAGAGGCATGGGAAGGGGTTAGAATTGTCTATTTATTGTATTTTCTGAGACACTTTCAGGGTTGGACTCTTGGGAAAAGTTTGGCACACTATTGTACATATTTTCTGCATTTTGGCTAAGGAAAGATCAGAGGTTTTGCAGCACCTGTTGGGATTCTTGTGGCTTTCAGTTTTGATGGTGTGTTCTCTTATTTATTTGTAAGTTCTTTAATTTTTAATGTATGCCATTTCATCCTTTTGCTTCTGAAACTAAATGAATGAGTAAATGAGGTAGAATCCATTGATTCCAGTGCTCTGCCTTTAAATTTGTTTAGTTTTATATGTTTTCGCCAGTTTGGAGAGGATCCTTGTTCTCCCTTGCTCTCTTCAGCTCCTTGTCATTCTGATCCATCCATACACATAATAAAAAAGCATCAAGACTACTGCCTACCTTGCCCCAACTCGAATTCTGCAAAGATCTAGCCTCATCCCCGAGCCCAAAATTGTTTCTCCCATTTTTCCAACGAAAACCCAAAAATTTAAATCAATCCTTTCCTATCTATTTACTAGCCTAAAATAAATATCCATTATAAGTCATCTCAGCTCCTTTGAAGACCTTTTGCCGAGATAGACCCGGAGAGAGCCCTCTCCTGTCCTCGTAGGGCTAGCTACGAGGCTGAGCGTGGTTTGATGTTGCCTTGAGTTTTACCTTATTTCAGCCTAAGGTAGATTCGAGCGCTAACATAGTGGCGGCCATACTGGGGAATAAAATCTCAATGGTTTGCTTGTTGGTGTGTTTGTTTCATGAGTTATAGATGGAGTCTGAAGTCACGCCAGGTAGCTTTCGAAACACTTTTTCCATGCATAAGCGGAAGTAGATAAACGCTGCTTCAGTCGATCTCCAGTTTAGCTTGTGAATGCAGCACTTGATTTTAAAATTACCCCAGTACACTTGTTCGTTCTAGACTTTTGGATGATTGAGTCTAGAAGTCAATAGGCTGAAAATAATCGGTTGTGTCCTTTGGTTGAATAGATCAATACACTGGCTTCAAAAAGGCATACTAGATCAAATCCTGATCCAAATCCGCCTCCAATATATGAAAACACCAACCTAATCCCAAGAATTTTCCGTCGAGAAGCTCCCATCATTCCTTTGGTCAAATCTCACTCATACCCCACTATTTTTGAATACATTGAAGATATTGAGTTTGACGATCAGTTCGAGTTATCATTGTTTGAAACCAAATCCGAAAGTGCTACTGGTTCTACCGTCATCAATCCTGAGTTCATCAAGTATCTAGAAGTTCAACAAGAAAATAGATCTATTGATAATTATATTCTGAATCTTCAAAACTCCATTGTGGCAACCAACATCCCTGAATTCATTGAATCTGCATCCGAAACTCTTGGGCCATCTGAAATTGCATCCGGTTCACAGATTCCCACTGAACCTCCCTTTATCCCTACCATTCCCGTATAGCCTGAGATCTCTGATCAAAAATCAGTAGTAGTTCCTCCTCCATCTCCACCGCATACACCTCGTTCATCTACTACTCCCATTCCACCTATTTCTCCAAGACGGATTATAAATCCGCCAAGAGCCATGGCTGCTAGATTCGCACCTCTTGTTTTACCTGCAAATTTGGATCCTATGCCCGCTGATTATCAGAGTAAGATTCCAATATTTGATGGCACTCCGTAGAGTGTGTCCGCCCAACAGCACATTGTTAGAATGAAAGATTTCTTGGACCTGCATGAAATAGATGAAGAGAATGTGTCCATGAGATTGTTCGCCCAGAGTTTTGGAGGTGAGGTTCGTAAATGGTTCAGAGCTTTACAACCCAAAAGTATCAATACATTACAAGAGCTTCAGACACAATTCCTAGATCAGTGGGAGATGAAGAAAGATCCGCTGCAAATTACTTCTGAGTATACTAGCATCAAGCGTAATCCTGGTGAGTCCATTCAAGATTATATTATCAGATTCAATACAGTGTATAATGCAATTGCAGATGACTTAAGACCATCTAGAAAGTCAGCTCTCCTTAAATTCCTGGATGGTTTCGATCCGGAGATGGCTTATTCATTACGAGACAGAGATCCGCCTACCTTGGAAGATATGCAGAAGATTGTTGTTAGTGTTGAGGTGAATCTGAATGATAAGAGAGCCCGATTGAAAGCATAAAAGAGAGTGACCATAAAAGAAGAAGATTCCACATCTACATCAGAACAGCACTTGCTTCGTGATATGGAAAAAATGTTCAAAAGAATGACGCTTGATAATCCAGAACCGCAGATTCGAAATCCCAACTACCGTGGCCAGCAACAGCCACAGTTCAGAATTAAGCAGCGTGAACAAAGAGTACAAGAGCCGGCAGCCCAGCAGCAAGTTAAAACACCTCTTCTGCAGAATTTTGTGAGTCAAAATTCAGACGATGACGATGATATAGTAGGGGAGCAAAACCACTTCTTTACTCCCGATGATCTGCCCATTTACATCACTGAAGATGAAGAGTATGCAGAAAGTTCAGCTGCACAGAAAGATGAGGATTTTATTTTAGCAAATGATGTAGCTCTGGAGGAAGAATCAGATGAATACCAAAGAGGGTATATGAATGCTTTGTCCGCTTAGCAGAAGCAATACTCATTGAGAAATAGAGATGTTCCCATAAACCCAATTCAGAAGAGAAAAGAGGCTTCAGCACCGAAGATGGATTCACCTATACCACAGAAGAAAGGAAAAGAGACGATTGATCCCGCAGTTAACAAATCATCATCAGCAGAAAAGTCAAATCAGCCAAGCATAATGAAGGATAAGGCTGAAAGGAAAGAAGTTACAGCCAAAGAGGTTGAAAAGATTTCAACTTTTAGTTTAGAGAATGAAATTTCTAAATTGAAGGTATCTATTCCTTTGACATAAATTATGAAGAACAGCAGTTATAGAGGTCAAGTCTCTAAAATTCTGAATTTTGATCCAATGTTTGACATGGTGAATATTGAAGATGATCAGCCCGAATTGATATTTGGGCCTGCTTTAGATGGTGAGTCCCCTGACAGTGATGTTCCTCCCTTTTATATCAGTTTGAGGTTGCATGAATATGTATTGCATAATGCAATGTTCGATTTCGGTGCTTCGCACAATCTTATGCCAAAAGTGATCATGGAAAAGTTGGGTTTAGATATTACAAGGAAGTACCATGATTTGTACTCATTTGATTACAGCCGAGTGAGATGTATCGGACTCATCAAAGATTTGGTTGTAAGTTTAGATCAGAATCCTGCGAAGAATGTCTTGATGGACGTGGTTGTGGCGGACATTCCTCCCTGATTTGGGATGCTCCTTTCTAGATCTTGGGGAGCAAATTTGAAAGGTACACTATAGTTAGATTTCTCCTATGCAACAATTCTTGTTTTTGGCCAAATGAGAAAGTTATATTGAGAGCAGAAGATGAAATGCATGATAACAAGCAAGGAGAAACCAATCAATCATCCTGTAAATTATGTACATACAGACTTAGAGTCTTTTGTTTTGTTTGCTGATAGTTTTAATGATATAGATAGTCAGTTATTTCAAGCAAAATATATACCAGAGATTACTGAGAATTTCAGAGAAGTTCTGCAAAAAGAAAGACGAGAAAAGCAAGCTACTGTTGAGCAATCAGCTAAAGATGATGGGCAGCAAACAGAAAAAACAGAGCTGGCGCAATTTCAGCACTTAGAGGATGATGAATATGGTCTTTGGACCATGGATTTCGATGGCGCAGTGGGTATTGATGGTGCTGGAATTGGTGTTTGGATACGCAGTCCATTTTCCGCTCCGAATAAGGTCCCGAGCAATGTGCGAGTATGTTCCTACAAACTAGAATTTGACTGTTCTAACAATGAGGCTAAGTATGAGGCTCTGATTGCTGGCCTAAAGATTCTAAGAACGCTGAAAGCAAAAAGAATTGCAGTCTATGGTGATTCCGAGTTGGTGATAAAACAGGTAAAGGGTGAGTTTCAAGCCAAGCATCCTCGCATGAGGGCTTACCGTAATGCAGTTTTAGACATTTTGAAGTTATTTTCAGATTATACCTTGACGTGTGTGCCTCGCATACAAAATGGTGTTGCTGATGGACTTGCTAAGGCAGCAAGCAATTTAAAAATCCCAATGAATTCCAGCAATAACTTCGATATCCATGTGAAGCACCGCCCTACCGTTCCGGATAATCAAAGATGTTGGCAAGTTTTTCAGGACGATGAGGAGATTAGTGATTTTCTGCAAAACAAGGGTAAGTTTAAAGATACCTCCATAGATACAGAACATGATGATGGTAATGATGATATGCAGATAAATCAAATGGAAGTGTTGCAACTTAAAGATAACATCATTCCTAAAGGATTGATTCCTTTAGAGGAACTCTTTGATCAAGATGATGTAGGCCGCAAACTGACATTAAGGCCGACTGAAAAAGGTGTTGAAGAAGTAAATATTGGGACAGCCGAAAATCCCAAGATGGTAAAGTTATCCAAGTCATTGTCACCAAAGGTAAGAGCTGAATATGTGAGATTGTTGTCTTCATTTGCTGATTCTTTCGCGTGGGATTACTCAGATTTAAAAACATATGACACTAATATCATTCAACATACGATCCCTATTAAACCAAATCAGAAGCCTTTCCGTCAAAAGTTGAGGAGAATCAATCCAAAGCTGCTGCCCTCGATTGAGAAGGAGGTAAACAGGTTGTATAAGTCAGGAATCATTGTACCTATCAGATTTTCTGATTGGATATCAAATTTGGTGCCCGTGAGGAAAAAGACAGGTGAGATCCGTTTGTGTATTGATTTCAGAAATTTGAATAAGGTGTCATTGAAGGACAACTATTCGCTACCGAAAATGGATCATATTCTGCAGCGAGTAGTTGGAGCATCAAGGATGTCACTACTCGATGGCTATTCAGGATATAATCAAATTTTAGTGCATGAGGACGATCGTGACAAAACCGCGTTCACCACTCCATGGGGAACGTTTCATTATGCCAAGATGCCGTTTGGTTTGAAAAATGCAGGTGCCACTTTTCAGCGTGCAATGGACATGGCTTTCACCAATGAGAAAGATGTATTTTTGGTTGTTTACCTTGATGATTTGACGGTGTTTTCAAATTCTGATGAAGAACATTTATATCACTTGAGAGTTGTTTTTCAAAAGTGCAGAAAATATGGCATTTTGCTGAATCCGAAAAAGAGCTTGTTTGCCATGGATGAAGGCAAACTTCTTAGCCACATCATATCGAAATACGGCATTCGTGTTGACCCTGCACGTGTTGAATCAATCCAGCAAATTGAACAGCCCCAGAACAAGAAAGAAATACATTCATTTAATGGTAAAATAAATTTTCTGTGTCGTTTCATTCCAAATCTTGCTGAGCATCTTAGAGAAATCACAAACATGCTGAAAAAGGACAGTCAAGTGAAGTGGACATAAGAGGCGGTGAAATCATTCAATTTGGTAAAGTTAGCTCTTTCTTCAGCCCCTATTTTAATCAGCCCGTATTACACACAGGACTTCATTTTGTTTTCATTTGCTTCTGAGCACACTTTGGCAGCTGTTTTAATGCAGAAAAGAGATGGAGTTGAGAAGCCCATTGTCTTTTTCAGTCGAATTATAAGGGACGTAGATTTGAAATATAACATTATTGAGAAACAAGCACTTGCTCTTGTGAAGGCCTTGAAGGATTTTCGTGTGTATATATTGCATTCCCACATTATAGCTTACGTTCCTAACGTAGTTGTCAAAGATGTTTTGGTACAAGCAAATCCGGAAGGAAGACGGGGTAAGTGGATCGCTGCGTTGTTAGAATATGATGTGGAAATTAAACCGACCAAGCTGATCAAAGGACAAGGACTAGCCAAGCTCATGGCTGAAACAAATCTGCATGCTTTAGACATAAATTTGATCACTGCTATGTCTGATGAGGATGAGGAAAGTGCATCATTTCAGGTATCTGATATTTTTGTTTCTTCCCCTTGGTATGCTGACATTTTATATGTACTTCAGAATTTGGCTCCACCACCCGGGATGCCTAGAAATAAGAGTAGAACCTTGAAGTTGAGGGCTGCAAATTTTTGCATATTGAATTCTGCATTATATTGGAAAGACCTTGGTGGAATGTTATTGAATTTTTTGGTAGAGGAAGAAGCCAAAAGAGTTTTGGAGGACTTTCATAGAG
This sequence comes from Pinus albicaulis, assembly GCA_034641835.2. NCBI lineage: Eukaryota > Viridiplantae > Streptophyta > Pinopsida > Pinales > Pinaceae > Pinus > Pinus albicaulis. Next base: position 304,711,377 of record CM076569.1, read on the forward strand.
GAGATTGCGGGGGCCATCTATTTTGGAAAACCACAGCGAATAATATTTTGAGAGCGGGATACTATTGGCCTACTTTATTTTCTGATGTATATAAGGCTGTTAAGAGTTGTCACGAATGTCAAATTTTCGAAGGGAAGCAGAAATTACAGCCTTTGCCTCTTAAACCAATTGAGGTCAGTGCACCATTTCAGCAGTGGGGGTTGGATTTCATTGGGGAAATCCATCCGGCATCTTCAGGTCAGCATAGATGGATATTGACAGCAACGGATTACTTCACGAAGTGGATCGAGGCGATTCCCACCCGACAAGCCACGGATGTGGTAATTATTTATTTTCTTGAAAATAACATTCTATCACGTTTTGGTTGTCCTATTAAGATAATCACAGATAATGCAGCGGCCTTCAAGTCTAAAAGGATGGTTGAATTTTGTAATAAGTATAACATCAGCTTGGGACATTCGACTGCCTACCATTCGCAAGGAAATGTCTTGGCGGAATCTTCAAATAAGTCTTTGGTAAATATCATTAAGAAATTGCTGGAAATCAATAAGAAAGGCTGGCACAAGAAATTAGTGAATGCACTTTGGGCTGATAGGGTAAGTCAGAAAAAATCTATCGGTATGTCTCCCTTTGAGTTGGTGTATGGAGTAGACACAGTTTTTCCCACTTCTCTTGCTGTCCCGGTAGTCAAATTGCTTCAGGAAGCTGGTGGTGAGGAAGATCCCATGCAGCGAAGGATAAATCAGATGATTCATTTACAGCAGACACGGGAGGAGGTCTTTCAAAATACATTCAAGTTGCAGGAGCGTATTAAGAAGATTTATGACAGAAAGGCGAAAGCAGATAAGTTTCAGCTGGATGAGGTGGTTTTGAAGTGGGATGCTTGGAATGAGGAAAAGGGCAAGCACGGAAAATTTGAAAACCTTTGGAAGGGTCCTTTTAAGATTGCAGTGTATCGTGGTTAGAACGCCTTTCTTCTCAAGGAAATGAACGGGGATGATTGTCCTGGAGGGCCGATCAATGGTCGGCTGCTCAAGCGATACAATTTCTGAGTATTTTCTGCTGATTTCATTATCATTGTATATATCGTTCTACTTCTGTTTTATCGCAAGTGTGTACTGATCTCTCGTCTTCAGTCTGGGGCTCGAAGCGAAGGCTATAATTCTGAAGAATGAGGTTAGTTGGTTTGAAGTTTGTTAAGTTAGTTTTATCAGTCATTTCAGTTTTAAAGTTGAGTCGATTTCAGTCAAGTTTCAGTCAAGTTTTCAGTCAATAAATGTGTCCAAGGTTTCGCGTTATCCGTTGAAATAATGACTCCATAGCCCAATGGATGAAGGCACTGTCTAACTCCTCCAGAGATCTTTCGTTCTTGGCATCTCCTTGGAGCCACCATCCCCATTGGAGCCAATGTTAGAGTCGGTCCTTACAGCCCTCCGCCAGAGATCATTTCGCTTTTTGCATATCATTTTTTAGGTGTCTCGCTCACTTCACTTCGTTGCATTTCGCTAGGGGCATGCCATTGACTGACGAGAGGGTCTGGTCGTCTTGTATTCCCTCATGCTTGTACCTGCTGGGCTAATTAAAACTCCTCAAAATCATCAAAGTTCAGGTCACGTCATTCATGGTCATAAATGATTATTTTCGTCAACAAGAGTCTTTTAGTCCTAGAGTCTAGGGTTTCAGTCTTTTGCTATATTTAATAAATGCCCGCAGGCCATGAGGATGGTTTCGAAAAGGTTCTTAGTTCAAATTTTTATCATCAAACACATTTGAGGACATTTCTAGTTCAAAACTCTGTTTTGAACTAGAAACTGTCAAATTCATTTTTTGTAATAATCAGGTATTTTTCCCACCATGAAAATTTCAAATGCAACCTCTGATCTTTGCCGAAGTCCAAATGCCAAAATCCCTGCAAAATCAAATCATTTCATCAGTCCAAAACTCAGAAAATCAGTGCAAAAAGCCAAAAGACAGGAGTTCAAAGAAATGATAAAGTGCCAAAATAAAAAACATTACAAAGTGGGTTGTGGAGGAAATAAAAATCAAATCCAACTCTTGTGTGATATTTTCAAAGCTATATAAATCATTTGAACCCATTTTTCAAATTAAATTCACAAGTTTTCAAGAGCAAAGATTGAATTGAAGGGTTGAAGGGCGAAAATTTCGTTTTGAAGCCGAGATAGTGTATTGACAGTGCGCGTGGCGCATACAAGCAGCGCTCGGCGCATAGAGTGCGCGCGGCACACTGGGCATCAGTGGTCAGTGTAATTTTACACGCGCGTGATGCATAGAGTGCGCATGGCGCGTTGGGCATGCGCGCGGCGCATAGAGCCCTAAGGCCGGATAATCACACTCCTTCACCCAAATTCGTGTCAAATCGCCTCATTCGCCTTCAAGTAAGTTATCCAAGCTTGCTTAATGATTCATGGATATGCTATGGTGTTTTAAAGGAGGAGAAAACAAGTGTTTGTTATGGTGAAAGTTAAACCCTATATTCATTTCAAAATTCGCTCCATAGGGTTCGAGAAGTGATGTTGGTCATTTGAAATTGGTGTCAAAACCTGAATTTATCAAAACACTCTTATGCCATTGTTGTGTATGCTTTTATCACTGCTGTCATCATATCATTTCCCTCACTGCTGAGATCACTGTTATTATACCATAGTCCCATTTTTATGCCACTGTTTCACATCCTTCATTTCCTTTGTTCCCATGTGGTAAAACCCTAAATCTATCACCTGTTATCCCTTCCCTCCATTGACAAAATTTTGATTGCCACAATATTCAAAGATTATGCCTTAGATTTCATTTACATTTTGTCATTTCACCTATTCCCATTTCCAAAAATCCTTACTATCACTATTTTCCCATATCACTTGCAAATTGACCATATCCCTAAACCCCTCAAACAGTGGTTGTCCCCACACTTGACAGTACTTTATCACTGTAGTTTTTCCCATAGCACTATATTACATATGTGACACATTTGGCATACACTGAACTCTTGTTTTCATTATTACCATATCAGCATATATTTGTCATACTTTTAGCATCATGTCAGAGACGGATTCAGTTTATGAGCAGGGGTATGACAGTGATTCCACAGCAGAAGTTAATGTGCCAAGGAGGTCTCACAAAAGTGGCAAAAGTGGTAGGCATGTCAGGGAGGAGCCCACTTCTTTGGCTCAATTGCAGGCTTGCCCGCTTGCAATGGATTGTTTTCAGCATCAGTCATGTTTCCAATACTGTGAGATGATTTCCCAAACTCAGCATCATCATGAGCTAGCTCGCCTATTTGTTCTACATTTACATGATGGCCGTGTAAACCTTGTCGGCGTAAACTTCATTCTGTCACCAGAGACCATTGCTCAGGCCACTGGGATACCAAACATAGGAGAGGAATGGAACAAACGACAACAGCTAGAGAAATCCTATTATGAGCCATATATCAAACTTGGGTATTTGAGGCAGCTGAGCAGGGTATTTCCCTTCCGATTTCTGGAGGATGAGTATGCACCATTGAGTATATTGATCATTCAATATTTCAGTTGTGAGGGCAGATTCTCGCACCTCTATGCGTACCATATCCATTTGTTGATGCATTTCATGAGGGTACGTATAATGAGCATTCCATACTTCATGTACCGCAACATAAAGCAGATGACATTTCTTATACAAAAGAAGACCCTAGCACAGCAGTATAACAGTATATATCATTACGCGCTGATCAAAATCATGGTGGTACATTAGCTCACACAGCAGGGCATCGCATGGGATGAGTTCATCTCCCGTGACTTCTTTGCAGCGCCACAGCCGCCTCTCGAGGTAGTTCATGATGAGGGAGAGCCTTCACACCAGTTTGATATTCCTGAGACTGAGCATATCAGCACTCCAATGTATGTGACATATCAGCGAGGCCACAGAGCCTTATTTACAGCTACATGACGAGTACTATCTCCACCCGAGGTGGAAGGGGTCTCGTTGACTTCATCAGCAGTGCGAGTACTATCTCCACCCGGGGTGGAAGGGGTCTCGCCTTCGACATCAGCACAGGTATAGGTTTAGGACAGAGGCAAGAGACCCATGCACAATGAGGGCCCTTCAGGAGGCCGAGACACTGATTTTACATTCATCGATGTTGATGCGAGCTCTCCTAGCTCGAAACTGAAGGAGGTCATCCAGGAGAAGAAAGCTGAAATTGGTACTTTGACAGAGAATTTGCAGAGAGCACAGTGGGTGATAAAGTACTTGGAGCAGCGGAACAAACAGCTGGAGGATTAGCACACACTTGTAGAGCTGCAGCGAATCCATGAAGATCGACAATTGGCCCGGAAAAGACCTGGTGACATGACACCAATTGAGCGAGAGACCGAACTCATGCATGTTAAAATTCATCTGGAGAAGTTGTTGGCAAAGGCCAATAGAGACAAAGACATTCTCCGTCATATGAAAGGTCATTATTGGGCCCGCATGCACATTTGCAAAGCAAAAATGAAGATCCTGAAGAGAAGGTTGAGCAGAGCACTGAAACGGCGAAAGAGGCCTGATCCGCTCCGGATTTTGGCCGAGGCTTCGTTGGTAGAGCATGAGGCATGTTAGTGGATCTTCACTCCGAATTTCAGCAAATTTGGAGAATTTTTTTCCATTTTTGAAAATTTTGGTCTCAAAATAGGTTTTTCCGCCCAACGCGTAGCGCGTCACGACGCGCGCTTATGATTGGGACACTTTCTGAAGGAAAAATTTGTATTTTTGGATTTTTCATGGAAATTTATGCATGCTCAGAAATGGCTGAAGCATTTCATCAAGTTCTGGATGATCAAAAGGGCCAAAAACACCATGAAAATCACCTTTCTGCCACCTTTTGCACCAGCAGGAAGTATTTTTGGGAGAATGAAGTTTTGGAGGGGCAAATGAGCTCCAAATTGAAAAATTCCACTTGGGTTAGATAGAAAACATCTAGGGATTTCCAACAAGCTACCATGAGCTTGATTTTGACTCTGGGAAGTGCTCCAAAAGTAGGTCCAAAGGCGCGCAGCGCATAGAGCTTTGGCGCGCGGCGCATAGAGGAAATTAGCCTATTTTTCACCTTCCAGCTCAGAAATTCGGCCAGTTTGGACTAGTTTCACCTCTTGATGTAATTTTTGACCCAGCTTGATGTAATTTGATAAACATGATGTAATTTTGGCATGTATTTACTTGTTCTAGATGATTCACTCACAAAAAAGTGAAAATCAAGTGAATGAATCAGTTTCCTTCCTTTTAGAGGCAAGTTGTTTGGCTGCCTAGATTTTAGCTCCTTGTTTAGAATTGATTCAAACTGCTCCTAGAAGCATGAGCTCGACCCCTAGAGGCATGGGAAGGGGTTAGACTTGTCTATTTATTGTATTTTCTGAGACACTTTCAGGGTTGGACTCTTGGGAAAAGTTTGGCACACTATTGTACATATTTTCTGCATTTTGGCTAAGGAAAGATCAGAGGTTTTGCAGCACCTGTTGGGATTCTTGTGGCTTTCAGTTTTGATGGTGTTTTCTCTTAGTTATTTGTAAGTTCTTTAATTTTTAATGTATGCCATTCCCTCCTTTTGCTTCTGAAACTAAATGAATGAGTAAATGAGGTAAAATCCATTGATTCAAGTGCTCTGCCTTTAAATTTGTTTAGTTTTATATTTTTTCGCCAGTTTGGAGAGGATCCTTGTTCTCCCTTGCCCTCTTCAGCTCCTTGTCATTCTGATCCATCCATACACATAATCAAAAAGCATCAAGACTACTGCCTACCTTGCCCCAACTCGAATTCTGCAAAGATCTGGCCTCATCCCCGAGCCCAAAATTGTTTCTCCCATCTTTCCAACGAAAACCCAAAAATTTAAATCAAACCTTTCCTATCTATTTACTAGCCTAAAATCAATATCCATTATAAGTCATCTCAGCTCCTTTGAAGACCTTTTGCCGAGATAGACCCGGAGAGAGCCCTCTCCTGTCCTTGTAGGGCTAGCTATGAGGCTGAGCGTGGTTTGATGTTGCCTTGAGTTTTACCTTATTTCAGCCTAAGGTAGATTTGAGCGCTAACAGACAGCATGGGACAGTCAATTGAAAGAGAAGGAGAATTCTGTGGAGGACTTTAAACCATGGAATGGAGAAATTGAGCTGTTGGAGAGTATGCTGAATCAGCAGAATTCCTTACAAGAGAGAAGACCTCAATTTCAGAATTGGGGGCTGCAGAATGAGAAGACACAATGGGATGGAGATAGAAAAGAATTTTTGATCGAATCATCAGTGGACCATTGGGTCTTGGGGATCTGGAATTGATAGAGTGGCTGTGTTGACAGGAAAAGCAGAAGACAATCCATCACTTAGAGTTGAAGAGTTGTTGTAGAATGAGGATGAGCAGCTGAATGAAGATGAGACAGCCATGTCTCATGTGCAGGAAAAGATTGTTGCTATTGATAGCAAGGATGAATTGGCTTGTTCGAATAGCCAAGAGAAGATTGAAGAGAATACTGTATGGTAGACTGTTGGGGCTACTACATCAAGGGAGAATTAGAGTTCCACTCTGACAGAAGATTAAGGTACAGTGGCTAGAGAACTTGGTTTGACTGCTGGAATCAATCAAGAAGAAGGAAGGCCATTGCTGAAGATTTCCAGGACAGAAGAAGAAGATGCTGAACTTGAGTTGCAGCATGGAGAAAAATTTTTTGGCCAAAGGAGATGGCAAGAATGTTTGCTGAAGATACCCAGAAAAGGAGGTGAAATGCCAGAGCAGCAGCTTGGAGTGTTGCTAGAGAGAGTGCTGAAGCAACAAGCTGAAGTGTTGCCAGCAGAGGAGCATAAGTTTTACTGTTGCATAGAGAACATGGATGATTGGGTGGCAGTAAGCATAGGAGCTTGGGCAGCAGTAAGAACTGAAGGGATGAGAATGCAGCAAACAGAAGCAAGCATCCTGCAGTCAGAGGAAGGATTAGACAAAGAGATTGAATTTGTAAGGAGACTGATGCAGAAGATGCCTCAGAGGATAACAGCAGCAAAGAAGTAGGGAATTAGCAGCAACAAGAAAGAGATAGTCACTGACTATGAGGGCATAGCAAGTGGAAAGCTACAACACAAGGTATGGCAGCCCGGAGGAATGCGGAAGAAGAATGCTGCAACAAATAACCAGTTGCAGAGCAGAGTATGGGATCCAGGCAGATAAAGATGAAGCACATGATCAGGAGATCATGAATCATTTGAACCTGGGGAGTCTGATGTAGGGGCATTAGACCCAAGACATTTTTGTACATAAATAAATGTAGAGGAGGGCCTCATGTTTTGTTTCCCTATGTAAATATTCATAGTTGAGTTATTTTAATTAATTAGAAAGGAAAATATTGTAACTGCCCGAATGATTGATGGGCACCCAAAGAGATAGCCAGTTTTGGAGGCTAGTCTAATTGGAACTGTAGGAAGTCGAAGAGTCTGTGAGTCATCAAGGAATTGAATCGATTCCTTGTGGTTGTATAAAAATAAACCTCTGTGATAGAGTCGAAAGCTGCAGAGAGCTGCAGAGAGCTGCAGAGACCTACACAAGACCTGCAAGAGGCATGCACGAGTCCTGCAGGGACCTGCTTAGAGGCTGCATCGGAATGTAGGGAAAAGGGCCAAGAAATTGTAAAATCTGGTCGACATGTTGTAAGTACTTCACTGTATGAATGTAGGATTGTGCGGTATAAGTGTGCGTTAAATTCATGTGTTCTTGACAATTGAATTCCGGTGGAAATGTGAAAATCCGTGGTTGTATTATGTGTATATAATCCGTTGAATTCTCTGTGAGAAACGAGTTCATAATTCAGGACTCGTGAACAATTGTTGTTTAATTGTGGAGAATGCATTGCGTCTTTGAGCAATTATAGGAGATTTAGAAATTGGCTCTGTATGGCAATTGGAACGCGTATACCCTGTAATTAGTTTAATGATGTGCGGTGCCTAATTGGTAAGACTCTCTGTATAGACGGAGTGAGGTTGAATTCATGTTCGGATACTGTGTTTATAATATGGGGATGCAGAAAAATGGTCCTATTCCTCGACTGAGTATGGGAGGAGAAGGGAGACTATAACTTGGCGCCGTATTGGCTCAGAACTGACTGAACCAGCTGGGTTGAGGAAGTGGTGAATGCACGAATGATGACAGAACGCAAAGCTGGATGGAACCTTGCATGGAAAGGAGCGGAACCAAGAAGCAACATGGTTTAAGTGAACAGTAAAGGCTGGAAGCGGTATTCTTCGCACCACTCTTATATGGAAGGCGGTATTGGAGGAGTCACGAGCGATTCCATAGGGAGCTCGACACGTGTCCCCGAGCGAAATAACAAAACCGCCGTTTAAACTGTGCCATCGCACGTTATACATCGACTGAAGACGCCGAGCGAAATTGATAGAGACCGTTGATCTGGAGGCTCGACATCGGACAGTGATCGCATATCGGACTTGCCCGAAGTTTAATAAAGGTGCACAGAGTATAGCCAGGTATTATACATGCATTCGATTGGTTGTTGATATATGTATGTGTGGGCCCGGATGCTGTACACATCCAATTGGTAAGTGTGGAGCGTTGTATTATTATGTTGAACCATTGCAAAGATTATTCGGTCAATATTCAAGGATTAGAGGGGTAGACCATTTAATATGTTTGTGAATTTAGCGCCTTATGGAATGTATGAGGGTTAACCATATTGTGGTGGTTTAATGTTTGAATGGAGGTCGCGACCACAACATTATATGCGGGTAGGGTGACATCGTTTAAATATGAGATGAAGTGAGCATGGTTTAAAATATTGGGGGTCGATATATGTATGTCTTGGAGAGCTCATAACTAAAGGAGAAATTGGATTAATATCTCAATCTCAGATTGAGATATTAAATTAAAAACCCTTCGATTAATTGATTGGTTATCTAAGTGCCAACCAGGAAAATAGCCCAGCCTTATTTAATTGAAATGGCCAGCATGGAATAAGGGAAGTGTGAGATTGCCCGGATTGGGAAAATCATTGGGCAATAAAACTTTGGGATGTATTTACACACAGCTTTGATGAAAAAGTTGAGCTAACTAGGTACGTGGATAAAGCAGGGGTACCCCTGCACTAGATGGGGGAGATAGGGAAAAGGAAAGAGGTAGGGATATAGAGATAGATTTGGAGAAGGAAGAAGAAAGATACACACATGGAAAAATATATATATTATATAATATTGAACATTATTAACCATAGAGGAAGTAAGGCTTTTACAAAAGTTAAAATAAGTTGGATTTATAAAGCCATAAATATTTTGGCTCTCACTGAAATATATGCATTGAGAGTGTAGATTTGGATTTCTAATTCTATTTGATTGATTGCACTAGATGCATTTAATTCATTGTAGAGGTTGATTCCTAATCTTATTTGATTTCTTGCACTAGATGCATTGATTTTAGTGTAAACACAAAAAAATCATTGATGACGTGCATTAATTTCCATGTTACAGTAATTCAACCATAAATAAAATATTTGAATTTTCATCTAAAATAAAATGTTCACTCCCCTAAAATGTTTTCTTCTTGACACTGTAAAATATTTGTAATTAACTACATTCTTATTTTCCCATTTTCCATCATTAAACATTGTTAGTCACTCTGCATTCAAATGAGGTAATAGAAAACAGCTACCATTGAAACTTACTCGGGGTTTAACACTCCATAAGCCACAATGATTGAGTTTGGAGAAAAATAATATTACTATTGGAAAGAAAGAGAGACGAAGCATGCCTTTTACTACAATCACTCGAGTTAAAGATTTGAATAGTCTATAATTTCAACCGTCCTTTTCATATGAGTGATATGAAAACATGATAAAATTAAAAGGTATGAAAATAAAAACAATAGAAGAAAACAATTTGTGATTGATCATAATGAAGACTATTTATAATTGACTACATTCTTATCATTCAAATTTTCTATTATTCAACACTGTTACATTGTCACTTTGCATTCAAAAATTTTGATTTCATCACATTTCATCATTCAAGTTATTAATAGGTTCTATCATATTAAGACTAACCATCATATTTGCATAGAATATGCTAAGGTCATTGCTAGAATCGACCATTTCCATCATCGTAAGTTGAGAGAGGCTATTGAAATTGAAAAAAGGCCCGTTAATCTCAATAGAGATGACGGTTGGAATATCAGCAGGTGCTGGATTCCTGCCTTATATTCTTGACATTTTTTACTTATTTTTATTTATTTATTTTTATTTTTATTTTATCTATTTATTTATTTAATTTAATTTAATTTAAAATTTTTTTTATTAAAAAAATAAAAATAAATAAATAATAATATTAATTAATTAATTAAAATAAAACAAAATATTTTTTTATTTTTATTTTTATTATTTATTAATTTATATTTATATTTTGTTTTTGTTTTTATTTATTTATTTATTTTTATTATTTATTTATTTATTTATTTTTATTTGCTCCCAACAGGCTTCCTCCAATCCGGCAACTCCACCAAATCCCATGCCTCATTTTTGTGCAAGGATGTCATTTCATCAATCATGGCCTCCTTCAATAGTTTTCCATCCTCTAAATCTACTACCTCCCTGACAGTTCTGGGATCATCATCAGTTATAGTTAAAGCAAAATTTGAACAAAAATCAGATGGACTATACCTTTCTGGTTGCCTTCGTTCCTGAACTGATCTTCTCATAGTTGGAGTTTGTGGCTCTTCCTCTTCTAAATCGTTTTCTGTTGTAGATTCTGATTCATCATCCTTTAGCTCAAGCTCTATCTTCTCAAGTTCCTTTGGTAGTACTTCATGTTTAACAACATCTTTGACCTCTAAACACCACATCTCGGTTGTACACAACCTTCCTTGTTTCTGGGTTCCAAATCTTGTAACCTTTTAGGCCATCCTTATACCCAATAAGGATGCACCTTTCAGATTTATTATCCAACTTGGTACTTTTCTCCTTTGGAACATGTACATATGCATCACATCCAAATACCCCCAAATGTGAAAGAGAGGGTTTATTACCATTCCATACCTCATGTGGAGTCTTATCCTCCAACGTTGATGAAGGTGATCTGTTAACCAGGTAAGATGCAGTCTCCACTGCTTCTGCCCAAAATTCTTTTCCTAACCCGGTACCACTGAACATGCTTCTTTCCTTTTCCATCAGCGTTTTGTTCATTCTTTTTGCAACTCCATTTTTTGAGGTGTGTATGGATTAGTCTTTTGTCGTGCTATACCACACTTCTTACAGAATTCTTCAAATTCGTTCTTGCAAAACTCTCCACCATTATCTATCCTCAACACCTTTATCTTCTTCTCCGTCTAGTTTTCCACTAGAGCCTTAAATTATTTAAATATGTCAAAGAATTTAGATTTCTTCCTCAAGAAATATATCCATGTATTAATTGAGAATTCATCTATGAATGAAACATAGTACACAGACTTTCCCAGCGATGGAACTGACACAAGTCGAAACACATCATTATGCACAAGCTCTAATATCTTGCTCGCCCTCTTAGCACCAGAAGGAAAACCCACCCAATTCTGATTCCCATACACACAATGTTCACAGAAATCAAAATCCAGAGAGAAATTATACATATCTTCTACCATACCATTTCTATGCAGTACCTGAAGGCCTTTCTCTCCAATATGTCCAAGCCTTTGATGCCATAGCATGGCATTTTCTCCAAAGACCACTAGGCTTTCCGCTCTACTTTTAGGAAGCATAAAACGGTTGCACCCATCAATAACAGTGCTACCCTAAAGTTTGTATAGAGTTCCAATATAAACTCCCCACATTAATACCAGTGCTCCCCAAACCATCTTGCAGGTATCTTTCTTGAACACTTGTTTTACACCTACATCATCCATATTGCTTACAGAAATCAGATTTATGGCCAATGCAGGAATATGCAGAACACCAGGAAGTGTTCTAATCCTTCCACCTTGTAGCTTTAGCTTGACTTTTCCACGTCCGATGATTTTGGCCTTCCTATCATCTCCTAAGAAGACATCACAACCATCATACTTCTCATATTCGCAAAACCACTCCCTATGGGGAGTGAAGTGAAAGGATGCACCTGCGTCAATCAACCATGCCTCATGATCTACATGTGTATTTGAAGAAGAAGCCAAATACACATCCCCACCTTCATCTGAGGTGGTTTTTTCCTCTGCAGAAAAAGCATCATCAGATCCCTTTCCTTTCTCAAGAGCTTAGATCTGTAGTCCTTTTTGTAGTGCCCTTCCTTTCCGCATTTCCAGCACACCTTTACAAAATTTCTTGGAGATTTAGATCTCCCTCTAGATTTAGATCTCTTTCTTGGAGTTTTCTGGTGGTTTATGCATGGAGGACTCAATTAGAACTGAAGTGGCAAAGTTATGACAGAGTTGGAAGAGTAGTTCATGGAGTTGTTATTCAGTTTAACTCAGTTAATGGAGTTAAACTCAGTTGTGCTAGTTGTATATAGTCTAAATGAATGATACACTAGTTAGAGTGGAGTGAATTAATTAGTTAATTAATTCATAAATAATAAATCATTAATCAATTTAACAATACAACAATTAACTACAGTGCATGGCAGTTCCAGTGGAGACCTAGTGGAGAGATAGGTGAAAGGGCAAGATGGACTATCTATTGTGACTATAGTGATGCATTTATTGCATCACACACACATTGGAGTTGCCAATTAGGATTGCACAGTCAAGGAAAGAGTAATTGGAATTCATTCAGATCTATTCTTCAGCAGGGATTGCGCAGTGGAGGCAGGCTAGTAGGTGGCAAGAAATCGGTGCATGGATTTGCAGATTTCTTCTGATTAGTGTGTGACGATTGATTGTACTGAGAGCTTGATGTACTAAGATTTGTATGAGATTGTTACATGATCTCCATGATACATAATATATGATAGTTGGGGTTTTCAGCTTCAGGCTTTCCTGTTAAACAACTATGTTATGTGCGATTGTTTTTATTTGCTTCATGTGTTTGCAATTGATTTTAATTTCCGCAAACGATTAATAGTGGAAGGATTTTGTATTTAGAAAGAAGATAAAATATTGTTAGATCAGGAGAATCTGGATATATACATGCATCTTGTATATAATTTCTACATGGTATCAGAGCAATGTTAATTCTTGAATATTGCAATTGTGAATAATTGTTGAGTTTGTGCTGGTGGACAATTCGAATTTGCTACAGAAATTCTTGGTGTAGAAGATGAGTATACATTGAAATGTCTTTCAGTGGGTTGCGATTGGAGTATGCCCTTGATGGGAGCTCGAATTACATAGCCTGGAAGGATAGGATGGAGGTGGTGCTGGAGGATAATGGACTGAAGGAGTTCATCGATAACGATGTTCCTAAGCTGGGATCTAGCGATGCTGCAATACTTGACGCATGGAAAAAGAAGATAGAAAAGACAAAAATAATTCTATTGGAAGGTATGAAGGACCATATTGTGTCCAGAATTCACGGGAAAGCCACTCCATTCTTAATGTGGAAGGATTTGACAGATTTGTTCCAAAGCAGCAGTGACTAGAGGAAGTTGGTGCTAAAAGACAAGCTCAGAAAAATAAAAATGGAGAAGGGCGAAAATATTCCAAAATATCTCACGAAGTTTGTCCACTGTAGGGATGAACTGGGAAGTGTGGGGGTTACTGTTGATGATGAAGAATTGGTGAGCTTGGCTCTCCTTGGGCTTCCGAAGAGTTGGCATAGCTACGAAGGCTCTGACAATGGACGGGAGAAACTACCGGGATGAGAGCGACTTTGGTCGGATCTTGTGTAGGAGGAGATAAGGCAAGGTACCAGGGATGACTCTTCATTGAAGAATGAAGATGAAGAGAATTACGCTTTGGCTGCCAAAGCAAGGAAAGAGAAGGGGAAGAAATTTCCTTCAAAATCCGAAGAAAAAGGCAAGAATCAGGATTTGTCCAAAGTGAAGTGTTTTCACTGTCACGAACATGGGCATTTCACCACTAACTGCCCACAGAAGAAGAAGAATAAGAAGGATGCTGGAGCTGTAGCTGGAGGGGCCTTAGCCTCAAAATTTGAATTTGATTTCTCTTTGATCGCATGCTTGGTTTCAAGCTATATGGGATTGGTGTGGTATCTTGATAGTGGTGTGTCTTTCCATATGACGAGAGACAAGGAGTTGTTTAGTGACTTGGAGGAGAAGGACCTCCGGATGCATATAGAGATGGGCGACGATGGTTGATACAGTGCGACCGAAATTGAGACCATTACCTTTGAGAGGGAGTCCAGTGATCCATTCTTGTTGAAAGATGTTATGCATGTTCCAGGTCTGAAGAATAACTTGGTCTCAGCCGCAATGTTGGAAGACAAAGGTTATGACGTTGTTTTCAGTGAGGGAAAAGCTTTCCTTCGACATAAAACAATGGGTCAAACCAAGAAGATAGGGATTCGAGTTAGGAATCTCTACAAGATGGAGGTATATGGTTGCACTGCAATGGTGGGAAAAGCAGAAGAAGTGGTGAGCTGGGATGAGGGTGAATTATGGCACAGGAGATTGGGCCATCTTCACCATGGCACTTTGAAGATTTTGCAGCAGATTTCTACTGGATTTTCCAAGGGTACTCTTGCGCAGTCATATCAGTGCAAGGGATGTACTATGGGTAATTTTGTGAAGACCACCTTTCATGAGAAGGAGAACCGTGCTTCAATGATCCTGAAGAGAATTCACACATATGTGTGTCTCGGTTGCTTCAACAACAAAACACAGGTATTATGTTATATTTGTTGATGACTATTCTCGTAGATTTTGGATATTATTCATGCAGAAGAAGAGCGAAACATTCTCAAATTTCTGTAAGTTTAAATCATTGGTGGAGAAGGAGTCGGGGAAGCAAGTGAAAGCTTTATGGAGTGATAATTGTGGTGAATACATTTCGAGTGAATTCAAAGACTTCTGTAGCAAAGAAGGAATTCGAAGAGAACTCATAGCACCTCATAACCCACAATAGAATGGGGTCGCGGAGAGGAAGAACAGAACGATCGTGGGTGTTGCACGAGCGATGTTGCATGACCAGGGCCTACTGATGTACCTATGGGCAGAAGCATGCAACACTGCAGTTTACATGCAAAACCGTGGTCCTCATAGAGTAATTGGCATGAGTACACCTGAAGAAGCTTTTACTGGTAAGAAGCCTGATATTTCTCATTTGAAGATTTTTAGCTCATCCATTTATAGTCATATGACAAAGGAGTTCAGGAAGAAGCTGGAGCCAATTACAGAAGTTGGGATATTTGTGGGTTACACAGAAACACCCCATAATTATCGTGTGTATTTTCCAGACAGTCGGATGACTGTGGTGCGACGAGATATAAAATTCAATGAGGTGAAAGCCATGAAGTTGTCGCTTGAGAGGGAGCTACACTTGCATGCAAAGGAGGAACTTCTTGTTCCCAAATATGAACCTCTAGATGTGGATCAGCCATACGAGGAGATTCATGGAGTGGAGGAGTCCACTCATGCAGAACCAACATCAGAGAAGGAAGAAAGCGTACCACGAAAGCTGAGAGACTGAAGCTTGATGTGGCACAGAATGTAGGAGTCCCTACATCATAGTGCAAACAGAGACAATCACCTAACCGGTTTACTGGATACATGGCTCTTATGAGCAATTGTATCATGACAGAGCCATCTTCTTTTGAAGAAGCAGTGCAGGAGCCCACATGGGTAGATGCCATGGTGGAAGAGTATGACTCCATTGTCAGAAACAATGCTTGGGAGATTGTTCCAATGCCAGTGGGAAAATCAGTTGTAGGATCAAGATGGATCTACAAGGTAAAGCAAGCTGCTGATGGGAGTGTCGAGAATCATAAGGCAAGATTTGTTGCCTGGGGCTTCTCATAGATCGAGGGGATTGATTATGAAGAAAAATTTTCACCTGTCACATGGTATTCTTCCACAAGGACCATCATTTCTCTTTCAGCGCAGATGGGTTGGCACATTCATCAGATGGATGTGAAGATTTCATTCCTTAATGGGATCATTGTGGAAGAGGTGTACATTGAGCAGCCTGAAGGATTTGAGATTTACAATAGCGAGTCACATGTGTGCAGGCTCAAAATAACGTTGTATGGGTTGAAGCAAGCACCATGTGCTTGGTACACACGGATCGACAACAATTTCACTGGACTTAGCTTCACGAAGAGTGAGGCGGATGCAAACCTGTACCAAATTATGGTGGAGGGTAAGATTTTAATCATTCTTCTTTATGTTGATGATTTAATACTAACGGGTGATGAGCAGTTGATACCCTCATGCAAGGCAGATCTTGCAAAGGAGTTTGAGATGAAGGATTTGGGCCTCCTTCATTATTTCCTTGGATTGGAAATATCGCAGCAGGAAGGTGAACTGTTTTTGTCTCAAGGCAAGTATGCCCAAGAGATACTGGAGAAGTTTCACATGCAGGGCTACAAGCCTATTGACACTCCTCTTCCAGGAAATTGGAGGAAATAGGATGCTACATCGGCAAAGGTAGTGGATGCCATTGTTTATCGACAATTGGTGGGTTCGCTCATGTATTTAGTTAATACAAGATCAGACATACGTTATACGGTGAACTAGCTTTCACAAGCGATGGTTAAGCCTACCAAGCTCTTTTCAAAGGCAAGCAAGCATGTCCTGAGGTATCTCAGGGGCACATCTGAGTATGGTTTATGGTACAGACAGACGGATGAGGTGAATTTGCATGGCTTCACGGATGCAGATTGGGCAAGCAACCCAAAAGACAGAAAGAGCACATCAGGAGGGATTTTCAGTATCGGATCTACAGCAGTTTCTTGGTACAAAAGGAAACAAAGATCTGTGGTACTCAGTTCAGCGGAAGAAGAATACATGGCAGCAAGTCAAGCTGCATGTGAGGCTATCTGGATGAGGAAGATCCTGGTCGATTTGTTCGGTTCTCATTTAGATCCTACAGTGATACATTGTGATAATCCGAGTTGCATTAAAGTCTTGATTAATCATGTGTTTCATGATAGATCTAAACATATTGATATCCAGTATCATCATATCAGAGATTGTGTGTAGCGGAAGATCATGTTGCTTCAATACATTCCTACGGAAGATCAAGATGCAGATATTCTGACGAAGACGCTCACTAGGAGAAAATTCGAATACCATAGAGGCAGGATCGTGGTGAAGGATAATCCCTATCTTGTTGAGAGGGAGTGTTGAGATTCAACAAGATGATGAGCTTAGTGAAAAGAGTCACCTTCACTAAGTGGGCCCGTAGGCTATTTTTGGCGCAAGTCTATTTTTAGACATGGTGATCATATTTTAGAAGTTGCAAGATGCTATTTGTGGATGGTTGGTCAAGTTGAAAAAATAGATGAAATTCTATTTTTAGAAAATTGGGCGAAGTCTGTTTATAGATCGTCGATCTAAAAATAGAAGTGTCGATTATTATCAGCTCTTAATAATAATCCGACAATAAACATCAACTTATTCTCTTGGAGCATTTTATTTCAGTGAACAGATTTGGCAAATCAGTGGGCTAAAGGAATTACGCAATTCCTAGGGTTTACTGGTGGTTCATGCATGGAGGACTCAGTTAGAACTGAAGTGGCAAAGTTATGATAGATTTGGAAGAGTAGTTCATGGAGTTGTTATTCAGTTTAACTCAATTAATGGAGTTAAACTTAGTTGAGCTAGTTGTATCTAGTCTAACTAAATGATACACTAGTGAGAGTGGAGTGAATTAATTAGTTAATTAATTCATAAATAATAACTCATTAATCAACTGAACAATACAACAGTTAACTACAGTGCATGGCAGTTCCAGTGGAGACCCAGTGGAGAGATAGGTGAAAGGGCAAGATGGACTATTTGTTGTGACTATACTGATGCATTGATTGCATCACACACACATTGGAGTTGCCAATGAGGATTGCACAGTCAAGGCAAGGGTAATTCTAATTCATTCAGAGCTATTCTTTAGCAGGGATTGCACAATGGAGGCAGGCTAGCAGGTGGCAAGAAATCGGTGCACGAATTTGCAGATTTCTTCTCATTAGTGTGTGACGATTGATTGTACTGAGAGCTTGATGTACTAAGCTTTGTATGAGATTGTTACATGATCTCCATGATACATAATATATATAGTTGGGGTTTTTAGCTTCAGGCTTTCCCGTTAAACAACTGTATTATGTGCGATTGTTTTTATTTGCTTCATGTGTTTGCGATTGATTTTAATTTCCGCAAAAGATTAACAGTGAAAGGATTTTGTATTTAGCAAGAAGATAAAATATTGTTAGATCAGGAGAATCTAGATATTTACATGCATCTTGTATATAATTTCTACATTCTGATCCAACTTCTTCCACTCTTCATTTGACATTGTTGTTGGTTTAGTACCCGGATCTACCACTGTCCACTGGTCTTTATCTACTAGTAGATCCTCCATATTGAGCTTCCACAACTCAAAACTTTGACCATTATTTCTCGATCTCTATCTTTTCACTGCTCGCCATATTTTTTCACTGCAAGAATTGATTCCACAGATTTCCCACTGAATAGGGTCTACCATAGGGTTGAGCAAAAAACCCCTCAGCAGTAAAGACGTCCCCTTGAAGCTGTAATGACTCTCATACCAAATGTAGGTTTCAACCCTGTATAGAAATTATCTGGAAACGAATCTTAAAAATAGAAAATAAACAATAGTGAGAGCATAAAACATAAAACAGATATACACAGAGATTTTCCCCTGGATCCCAAATCGAGACTACCAGCTTGATTTTTCATTATATTCCTTTTAGTGTTACAACACATATATATACATGTCGAAGCATACATAAACCACAATCCATTAACCCTAGATTTATACATCAGCATAATTCCCTTGACCAGATCTACAAAATACTAGGGGCCGAAAACCATCATGCCCCAAAACCATGTACAAACCTATGCACAAAACCATGGACGAGTTTGCCCAACGAAAAATAGGGTCTAATTTTTTTTTTCCTGGGCCGCTGCCCTAGAGCCTGAATAAAGAGGGTTGTCACGCCCCCTACTGCACCCGACGCAATGTACAAAGGGACCTATCGCCCTTCCTGTAACTCCCCTACACGTGTCACTAATTGTGAAAAGAATATAACACATACCCAACAAGATATAAATGAATTCAATATATTAAATAAAAATGATTTAGATAATCTAAAAAAAATTCTAGAATAGCAACTTAAAACTTAATTGGTGATTAAAATAACCTAAAATTTGTGAAAATTAAAAGATTTAAAATTCGAATCCCATCAAATATTCCATATATTATCTAACCCAATTACTCAAAAAAAAAAAATCTAAAACTTCGCATGTTTAGACAACGCTCTTTTGTGACGGTGTTGGAAAGCGTAAGGTGTCACGTGTTAGGCGTTAAATTTCTTGCTTTTGGAGTAAGATTTACATGACTTTAGCAATAAGCTTTTAGTCAAACTCTCTCACGTGACCGTGGCCTGTTCACAAGATCCGTTCCTTTCCATTTTCACGTGTCGTACATATTCATCAACTCCACCCGTGTCTCCGCCAATTTCAGGCTGCCGGCTGTCCATATTTTTTCCCCTTGACCTCACTCTATCTGCTAATCCCTCGGTGTGCAGAGCCCCCACTTGGTTGGAGAAAAAAATCCAGGCCAGATTTAACAAGAACCTGCACGGCAGTTAGTCGGGTATCCAAAGCTGTGGTGAGCACTGAATGATTGGAATGGAGAAAAGTCAGCAGGGCAAAGGAAGGTAAGCAAGCCTCCTGTGAAGGTGGCACGGGAATGGAGAGTGAGTGAACCTCTCTTGCTTTATAAATACCTAAATGGAACGATCCACACACGACGAGATGGGCACTTTTTACTTTTAAAGTTTTTTTTTTTTTCTTTTTTCCTTTTTTTTTTGGATTTGATTTGTCGTTTTGCAGCCCTTGTGCGATCACTGGAAGGAAGCCAGAGAGGCCAAATAAGGAATGGTGGTGTATATAAGGGATATTAAGCCAAGAAGAAATTGGCAATAGCTTTGGCATTTTCGTAGAAGCCTGCTGGTTACTTATTTTGCCAAGTTGGTTAAGTCGATTCATCTTGGGTGAGAAGAAAATCATGGAGGGTAGTGTTGTGATCAGAGGTACCACTGTGGCGAACAACACGTCGCAGAGCTGTGTAAAATTAATGAAGACGACGTCCAATGGAGCATGGCAGGGTGATAACCCCCTGGATTTTGCGTTCCCGCTGCTCATAGTGCAGATCTGTATTGTGCTGCTCGTCACCAGAACACTGGCTTTTATTCTCAGGCCGTTGAGACAGCCTCGCGTCATAGCAGAAATTATCGTGAGTCCCAATGCATTTTTTTTTGGGGAGTCGAATTTTTTTTAGCGTTGATTTTCTTTTATTCATTAATCGTTTGTGTTTTCCCTGCTATTTTCAGTTTCGTTCGCTATTTTTACGTTTAATTCTGTTTTTTTGAACGGTTCTAACGAATGAAATTTGCCTAACTACCATCCCTGACTATCAAGGATTTATCGGTTTTTGTTTCCAACTTCCAAGACCCCGTGGACATGATTTTAGAATAATATTAATCGGATTGTAGATTTAAAATAATATTAATCTAGTATTCTAGTTATTTGTTTATTTGGTTTCCTTCTTAACCGTTAGATTCTCAAATATTTCTAAAATCTATACAGAATAATTCTCTTATTCTCATTTACAGCTTTGGATTTGTTTTTTTAAAATGTAAACCCTTCATGTTTTGAGACGGCCACACAGCACCATGTTTTGGCGCACTCGCTTGCCTCCGCCTTCTTTCCATTTAGTTGTATCATGGGAATTTTACAGAGTTTGATAACAGGGCTCACTTCTGTTGTTTTAGATTTTTGTGGGGTCCTTTAATACGTCATTATCTTTAATTTTTTTTAATTAGGTTTAGATTTGATTAAGTCAGTTTTAATATTGGATGGAAAAATGATTGGTTTATAAGTAAAATAATTATGAAAAAATTAATTAAGTTTACACACCAATTTAAAATAATTTAATTCCCTAAAATATCTTTTATTCTCAACCTCAACAAACAAAATTTAAACCCAGGAGCTATTTCGCTGTTAAACTTTTCAGAAATGTTTTTTGTTTTATTTTTTTTAAATAGTGTCATGATTTCGAAGTTAGGTTGGGTTTCAACCATAGATAGACATCAGAAATATCCCATCCGAAAATATTGTTTTATAGAATCTCCGAAACTATACCCTCCGTAAAACAATGTTTTTCTCGAAAAATATTAACCAATTATCTTATAGAATTTTAGATAAATGTCGTGATAAGTCACACACCCTTCTTACACCTAAGTGAATTAAAATTTGAAGTAAATACAATTTAACTTTATTAGAAAAATGTGATAATAATATATTGCAATTAACGGTGACACTTCTTTTCGATTTTTTTCAATGTTAGTAAATCGAGATAGACTTTGTTCATTTTTGTTAATCATGGTCAATTATGATCGGTGAATTCAGCACACATATTTGTTATTATTTAACATAATCATATTTATTAATATAATTGATATATATTAACTAATAGTATTTTCCAATTTTTATACACACAAAATTTTCTTTATATAAAAATTCAACATATAAATAAATTTCCAATAATAATGATTACCAAACTCATAACATCATCTTGACTTAATTAATCCAATATTTCGAAAGTGGCTATATGTTCACCATAGATTCCTTCCCAAAATTAAAGTAATGAATCAACAATGTATTTTGGAAAAATGTTTCCCATTTAGTTAATTAATTTTTTATTTTCCATTTTCTATATTTAAGGATAAATATTTTTTTTATTTTATATTTATTTCAGTGTTATTTTTCAAAAATTTAGGAATTGTTTTTAGTGTGATTTTTTGGAGTGTCTGGTGTCTGAATTTGATGAAAAAATTGAGATGAAATCTTGATCTCTGTTATTTAAACTGGTTTTTTAAATGTATATATAAATTCAACACCCTTAAAAATTTCTATAGTATTTCGATTGTGCAAAGTTACCCATTAACTTCTGTTTTCCATAAATTCTTGTCAGATTTTAGAGAAATTAAAAAAAAAAAAAATCTACCAAAAAAAATCTTCAAAAAATTGTATTAAAAATATGAAAAATTTTAAAAAAATTTCCATAACATAACCCCAAGTCATAATATAATGGTCGGAAAATTTGACTAAAATATTGGTTGGTCCAAGCACGGATCATTGGAAGGCCAGCCACGCAACCACACAGTACATAATTGACATTTTTGTTTACTTTGATAAGGGAGTAGTTTACTTTGTTATTAATTTTTTGATTCATTTAAATATAAATATAAATAATTTATAAAATATATAGCTGCTTTCAGTGGAGTTTAATTTTTTTTTAATAATTAGAGTTGAAGATAGAAGGCATTTTACAACAAGAAACATTTAAGTTTAAATTTAGTTTGGTTATAGCATTTTATTATAATTTTTTAATATTAGTATAGATTCATTTAAAATAGAGATTTAATATTGTGGAGAAAGATCAAATTTCTTCATGTATAAATTTTTTTAGAGTGTAAAATACAATGTGTTATTTTTCATTGTTTAAACTGTATATTTGAATATATATAGGACTTAATATAAGTTTTGACTATCAAAACTGATTTTTTTCATAATATATACATAATTTTTTAAAATAAATATTTTATATAGCACGTACATAGAGATATTTTATAATGCAAATTAAAATGGTTTATTATTAATATATTTTTACTCAATATTACTTTGTATTAAAATATTTTATTGATAATTAATTTTTTTTATATATAACATTAAAATATGTTATTTTAACAGTTTATTTTAGATAGATATGAAGTTGATAAATTAATTAGCATAGATATTTAAATAGTTTATTAAATTTTTTTGTTAAAATAATTTTGAAAAATTTAAGATTTAAATATTTTACTCATATTTTTCTTACTTCTAATTAATTTAGTATATTTATTATTTTTCTATTTAAAGCATAATTTTTTAATTTTAAACATATACAGCTTTATAAGAGAAAAAACAGATTGACATTACATGTCCATGCCAACCACATCTAGGACATAAAACTTTATTGAATTCTAATTATTCCCAAAATCCTTTTATCTATTATTATTATTATTATTATTATTATAATAAATGAAATCAAGAAATTCTATATAACATGCAAGAACTGAGGTGTGAAAAATTCGTATGAGTAACTTTTCGGTGTTGGCTGCTGTGGTATCCAGGGTGGAATTCTTCTTGGGCCTTCTCTTCTAGGGCGCAGTAGAGCTTACAAGCACACAATTTTCCCAGAACGTAGTAGCACCGTACTCGAAACGGTTGCAAATATTGGTTTGCTATTCTTTCTGTTTTTGGTTGGGCTGGAACTCGATTTCAACGCGATTAAACGTATTGGAAGGAAGGCATTGGCAATTGCAGTAGCTGGAATTAGTTTACCGTTTTTGGCCGGGATCGGGGTTGCTTATGTGCTCAGGTCAACAATTTCTAAGGGTGTCGGTTATGGACAGTTCCTTGTCTTCATGGGTGTATCCTTGTCTATCACTGCATTCCCAGTGCTTGCTAGGATACTTGCAGAGGTCAAGCTTCTCACAACGGATGTGGGGCAAATGGCCATGGCCGCAGCGGCCGTGAATGACGTGGTTGCTTGGATTCTTCTGGCCCTTGCCGTCGCTCTTTCAGGTACGAAGAGCCCTCTTATATCAGTCTATGTTCTGTTATGTGGATTGGCATTTGTGGTTTTCATGATGGTGGCAGTGAAGCCCGTAATGTCTTGGATTGGCCACCGGTCACCTGACAATGAACCGGTGAGCGAGACATTCGTTTGCATTACTCTGGCAGGAGTACTAGCATCTGGGTTTGTAACAGATGCTATTGGGATTCACTCAATCTTTGGAGCTTTTGTGTTTGGCTTGACGATCCCTAAAGATGGTCCACTGGCAAGGATGCTTATTGAAAAGATTGAAGACTTCGTGTCGGGTTTGCTACTGCCATTGTATTTTGCCTCCAGTGGTTTGAAGACTAATGTTGCATCCATTCATGGGAGCACGTCTTGGGGTCTTCTTGGTTTGGTTATCGTGACTGCTTGCGCTGGGAAGATTCTAGGTACATTTTTTGTTGCAATTGCCCACAAAGTTCCTTGTCGCGAAGCAATGACTCTGGGATTCTTGATGAACACCAAAGGATTAGTGGAGTTGATTGTCCTCAACATTGGAAAGGATAGGAAGGTAAAACAAAAATTGCATAAAAATATTAAATTCATCTTTTATTGAATGAACTGGATATTTACGTTTTTTTTTTTTTTTTTCAGGTTCTGAATGACGAAGTTTTTGCGATCTTGGTGCTGATGGCTCTGTTCACAACATTCATTACAACCCCTTTGGTAATGGCCATATACAAGCCAGCAAGGAAGGCGACTCCATACAAGCACAGAAAGATACAGAGAGAGAAGCCAGAGGACGAGCTCAGAATTTTGGCGTGTCTGCACGGTACGAGGAACATACCGGCGATTATAAACCTGATAGAGGCGTCCAGGGGGATTCGAAAGCCTGCTCTACGCCTCTACATCATGCACCTGGTGGAGCTGTCGGAGAGGTCTTCTGCGATCATGATGGTTCAAAAAGCCAGGAAAAATGGGCTCCCCTTCTGGAACCGCAATCGTACTTCCCAACAAGACCAGATAGTGGTTGCTTTCGGGGCATATGAGCGGCTGAGCAAGGTAACGGTGAGGCCCATGATCGCCATCTCTGCTTTCCATGACATGCACGAGGATATCTGTAGCATTGCGGACCGGAAGCGGATTGCCATGATCATACTCCCCTTCCATAAATACCAGCGTGTCGACGGCGTCCTCGAGTCTGTCAGCCACGGATTCGGGACTGTGAACCAGAGGGTTTTAAAGCACGCGCCCTGCTCGGTTGGCATCCTGGTGGACAGGGGCCAACTTGGGGGTCAGGCCCAGCTGGCGCCTTCCAACGTTGACCATCACGTCGCTGTCCTTTTCTTCGGAGGACCGGATGACCGGGAGGCTCTGGTTTTCGGAAGGAGAATGGCAGAGCATCCTGGCATTAAGCTGACGGTCATAAGGTTCCTGCCGGGCACCGGGTTCGACGATACCGCCATTAACCTTACTCCACTGCCTGACCACGACCACGAGACGCATCCCAAAGTGTACAAGTTTTCTACGGCCGAAATGAACAGAGAGCAGGAGAAGAGTCTGGACGAGGAAGCCTTGGCTCGTGATAACATAAACGGCGAGAACACGCCCGGGCGGACCGGCGGCGAGGATAACATGGGCGAGTCGATTATGTATGAAGAGCGAGAGACCGGTGGTGGTAATACGGTGGAGTCGGTGTTGGCAATTGGGAAGAGTAACAAATACCACTTGTTTTTGGTGGGGAGGGGGCGTTTCCCGTCACCCCTTGTTGCAGACTTGGCAGATAGGAGCGCAGAGTGTCCGGAATTGGGGCCAATCGGGGATCTTCTCGCTTCCTCTACCGTTGCAATCAGCGCATCAGTATTGGTAATTCAGCAACACGACAACAATCTTTCGGATGAAGTGGCCCACTCAAAGAAAGTGGACTCCACCACCTTAAGCATCTCATCCACCAAATCACGTGACCTAAGTAGCCACCCCATAACACCTTGAAGCGCAAGGCGACATGAAAGTGTAGGTTTAACAAGTTGGGCTGCGAAGGGGCAAATCCCTGCTCACGAGTGAGTGTCAAGTGTATTTTTATAATAATGCTACGATGTATGAAGAATAAGTAGCATAGGCAAGTGCATAGTTTCCACTCAAGTTTTATTTTGAATTTGTCTTTCA
Source organism: Pinus albicaulis (assembly GCA_034641835.2). NCBI lineage: Eukaryota > Viridiplantae > Streptophyta > Pinopsida > Pinales > Pinaceae > Pinus > Pinus albicaulis. The sequence continues at coordinate 304,737,261 of CM076569.1, forward strand.
TCTAATATTGCATTTTAAATACATAATGTATTAAAGCAAACGCACAACCATAAATTTCCTTCTTATTATTAAAACCTTATTATTATTATTTTGGTGCAAATGTGTGGAAATCAAGAAGAGTATGACCTTTCTCTCTTGGTCCTTTATTGGAGGTGGGGGAGGAGAACATCATTCTCCTCGTGTGTATATGCTTTGTCCAAGGCTATGTGTGGAAGAAATGATTTGTTTCGCTAAGTGAAAATATTACGATATAAGTGTGATCACTTTCGATATAATCTCTAACTCTTTTAACATCTTGAAATCGCCTCATGTTAACTAGAATTAACAATGGGAAAATTCCTTCTTATGGTTGGCCTCAACCTTCGATATCTTTGAATACTTTGAATAGCAAGTTGTTCAATTTGGGTTAATGTTAATTGTTTTATTAAGAACGGAGAATTATTTGCTTAAACATAAGATGTTGACAACACATGATGTTAGTGTACAACTCTTTAGCTAGAAATAAGATATTGAACAACACATGATATGATATTGTAGTCATGGAAATTATGAATTGCTACATTTCAAAGTTGTATAAAGAGGAATTTAGAAAGGATTATTTTTAAGTTATGATAGTTGGATTGTAATAATAATATAATAGTTCTTATTAATAATATATTATAGTTTTTAAAGTTATATTTAAGTTAGAAAATGAATTAGTAAACCATATACACTTTATAATAGTGTATTTAATGATATATAAGTTGAAATATATATTAATGAATATACACCATTTAAATTCAATAGTTTATATCGCAACCTATATAATAGTGAATGCATTACTATAGAGTGAATATTGGTCATTTAAAAAATTGTTGTATGAGACCCTCTTATTTTTGAGACAAGGGATACTTCTCCATAATGAATTGACTGCTGAAATATATAGAGGTGTACATACTCTACCATTCTCTGGATTTAAACCTGTGATCTCATTGGAGGAACACATGTTTTTAACCATCAAGCCCGCTCAAGTATGGCAAAGATAATTGATCTTTTGAAATTAAAAATTATCACTACACTAGGGATCAAAGTGAGAGTTTTAGCAATAATTAATGTGTCACTATTTGAAAATTTACTTTGGAACGTTCGGAGTACACATTAATAAATGTTTGCATTATTTCTATAATTTTCTCTTACAAAGAATTAGACAAACCATTTGGAATTCTCTTCACAAAGTAAACTCCTCATCAACCACTTGCCCTCATAACGTAAACAAATGTTGAGACAATATTAACACCTTGCAGAATCAATTACTTATGGTAACTGGCTGGTGATGTGAGTAAATCAATTCCTCGCGATAACCAATCGACAAGGTGAGCATCCTCTGCAAGGAAAAAATGGTGGGAAACAGAATGACGGTTTTAGCTCATTACCCATCCTCTCATTATGCTTGTAAGATATGTTCTTGTAAATATGTACCATAGGAGCTCACAACTGAAATATGATTCACATGTGCTCTCCTACTGAGAGAATCCACAACCCTGTTCTCCTTGCCCTTGATGTACCTGATCTCAAAATCAACCTCATTAAGAGTAGTCAACCATCTAGCTTGCCTTGCATTCAGATTGGGTTAGTCAAACAAATACCTCAACCAACTATGATCACTAATCATGTTATGAAACCAACTCACAAAATAGAAGAAAAGAGAGATCAACGACTTAGAAATCAGCCTCTTCGAGGGGGCAACCTCCTTTGCATTACATAAATGAACAATTCTTGGATGATACAAATGAAAAAAAATCATTTCTATATATAGGAGTCCATGGGATCACAATATAATCCTAGTTGGCCTAACAATAATAATGTAAGGGCACACAATAACAATAGTAGGCTATTATGGCACACAATAATAACAATATGGGGACTACAAGGGTACAACAATAACCATAAGGGGTCTACACTAACAACAATAAGGGACTACACTAGTAATACAGGGACCTAACATGCCCCACTCCTTCAAAAAAGTGTTTTCCTGAACACTTGAGTATTTATGGATGCTTCTGTATAAAATTCTCATCCTTCAATGTGGAAGCTTCAGTGGGTAAGTTCTTCCACTTGATGATATACTCTGAAATTGATCGATTTCATAGCTATCGAGTTCTTGTTTTCATAAGTGCTTAAGGTTCCAATATGATTTTTCCTTCCTCATCAAGTTCTGGCAATATTGTTTGAACCAGAAGTGTGTCACCTACAACCTTCTTTAAGCATGAAACATGGAAAACTAGGTGCAATCGGGAAGATGCAAGAAGCTCCAATTTGTATGTCGTAGTACAAATATTTTGCAACACCTTGTAAGGACCATAATACTTTGGTGATAATTTATTATCCTTCTTAGCTTGCTTGAGGGACATTTGTTTGTATGGTCGTAGACGTAAAAATATCGAGTTGCCTATATCAAAACTTCTCTCGCTGTGATGTTTACTTTCCTGTTGTTTCATTCGATTTTGTGCCAAATTTAGGTTATCCTTTAAGAGTTGGAGAACTTTTTGTTGATGCTTGATTTGATCTCCACTACATGAACCTTAGAATTTTCTCTTAAATATGATGTGATGCATGATGGATGATATCCATAAAGTGCCATAAATGGGGTCATTTTTGCTGCAGTGTGGAAGGCAGTGTTATACCACCATTCAGCCAGAGGTAACCAAGTGACCCATTATGTTTGTTTATCAGATACAAAGAAACAAAGATATTCTTTCGAAAATTTGTTCACTATTTCCCATCAGATTGAGGATGATAAGATGAGCTATGAGCCATTTGAGTACCCAAACAAGAAAATAATTCCATCCAAAAATTTCCTGTGAAAATGGGATCTCTATTGCTTACAATAATCATTGGGTTTCCATGTAGCTTTTGAATTGTTTCCATAAATGCAGTAACAATTGTACTCGCTTTAAATGGATGAGATAATGCACAAAAGTGTGCATACTTGGTAAGTATATCAACTACCACCATGATGACACTCTTTCCTTCGAATTTAGGTAAACCTGTGATAAAATCCATTGAAACATCCTCCCAACGTTGAATTGGAATGGATAAAGGTTGTAGTAGACCCGAGGTCTTAATTGTCTCAACTTTATTTTGTTGGAAAACAAAAAAACCCGCTACAAATTTTGAATATCATATTTATGGCCATCCCAAAAAAATTATTTCTTCACTATGTGTTAAGTTTTAAAAAATCTCAAGTGTCATCCTAAGGGAGAGGTGTGCAATTCCAAAAGAATCTTTTGTTTTAGTTGGGAATTCTTACAAAGATATAAGCGATCTTTGTACCATGAGGAATCATTTTTCCAACTAAATGTTTCAGATGTACTGGGATATTCCTGCAACTTTTGAATGAGAATCCACACTTCTTCATCATTATTCCATTCCTCCCTTGCTTCGGTTATCCAATCTGGTTGGATAATATAATGGCACAAAGCAATGCTTCCACATCCTCATCCTTTCTTGAGAGTGCATTTGCAACCACATTTAGCCTCCCTTTTTTGTAGATGATTTCAAAGTCATAACCCAAGATCTTTGTGACCCATTTTTGCTGCTCTTTTGAACATAGTCTTTGTTCCAAAAAGTATTTAAGAATATCATGATAATTTTTTACCTTGAAGTGCCCTCCCATTAGGCAAGGTTGCCATTTCTTTAGTGCATTTAGTATTTGCAACATTTCCTTCTCATAAATAGATTTCTGTAAATACTTTCCTTTGATTGGACATCTTTCAAAAGAAATGGGTCTTCCTTCTTGCATTAAAACAACACCAATTCCATTTCTTGAGGCATCACATTCCACAATAAAGGTTTTTGTGAAGTATGGCGTAGCTAAGACCGGTGCTTGGTGTTATGTACGAAAATCCTCTCTGTGGACATAGATGATCCCTCTAGCCCTAAAGTGGGTCTAGTAACAACAGGGAATGATTAGAAGCCTACTTTCCTAGATTCTAAATACATACAGATTACGAATAGATCACCTACCTCAATCTGATGCTAACTCCCATTTGAATCCTTTGGTCCTCCGTGTTCCGTGGTCAGATCTTCACCACTACCAACACTTGGTTTTCTGCACAAAGGAACAAAACAACAACAAACATGAAAGAATAGCATATATAATGCATATACAACCTACTTAGTTGATCAAGGAAAACTAAGGATTCAATCACACATTAAGACAAGAATGGAAAGCACGAACCAACCGTATTATATTAAAATAGGGAGGGGGAGTTACAACCTATGCCTTGATGTCACAACTCTCCTTCGACAGGTCCTGATCCAGACATGTCTCCAAATCAAATTTTCAACTTGATATGAGGGCAGAAAGTCTCAACTCTCGCTCAGCGGCTATAGAAACAAAAGGTCTCTCTGTTGTTCTACTATCTCTGTTCTAACTAGCTGAGCTATGGAAGATTTCCCATTATATAGCAAAAGGAGGAGGGATCATGGATCCACTTGAGGTGGAGAAATGGGTTATCCCTTTGGGTGGTTCCATTTTTGTAGGAACAAAGTGGCCAAAGGGAGGAACTCGTCTCTATCCTAAGGAATAAACAACCAGGTCTCCGCCACGAAGCTTCCAGATATCAAAGCTTTGCTTCCATTTTTAAAAAAAATCCTAGAAGGGGATCAATGCGAGTATTGGTTTCATTCCAGCGCCGATTGGCGCAACCCTAGAACAAAAACAAGCCATTGGCGCGAGTAAGACATAGAGAGGGTGCACTGCTCCAAATAACTAGGTTTACAAGGAGTTGTTCCAAGAAAGGCCAACGGAGAGTTTGTTCCTTGTGATGAAGAGGACATGAAGGCATATTTTCATGATGGAAAACAGGAATTAGGGGAATTTTGAGGTCTAAAATGGGCCTCCTAAGGAAATTATAAAATAATAGTGGAAAAAATCAAATAAGATTTGATGACATCATCAAATTTTAGAGGGAAAAATGGAAAAACTACTTTTTCAGCTCATATTTTCAACTTATCTCCCAAAGTTTTTACTCAAATTTCGAGCGGGAGTACTCGTTGGATGTGAAATTTAATTCCCCATCCAAGGAGTACCCATGTTGCATACTTTCGATGGGTCCTACTACACGAAAAATGAGAAATACATAAAAAACGTGATTACAATCACGTTTTTTTATGTATTTCTCATTTTTCGTGTAGTAGAGTTCATCGAAAGTATGCAACATGGGTACTCCTTGGATGAGGAATTAAATTTTGCATCCAACGAGTACTCCCACTCGAAATTTGAGTAAAAATTTTAGGAGATAAGTTGAAAATACGAGTTGAAAAAGTAGTTTTATTATTTTATTATTTTTTAATATTTTTACCCTTTTATTTAAAAAATGGTAAATCATCCCCCATGGTTGACATCGTCATCTTGAATCCTATTGGTTGTTATAAAGTTTATTTTTGTTGTACATTTTTCTTAGGAGGCCCATTTTAGACCTCAAAATTCCCCTAATGCATAGGGGTCACTGTTAAGGGTCTCCAGGATCAGGAACGGGAGTAAAGGTATAGTGACAAATTGATGTGTAACAGATGCTCCCTAAAGCATGAAGGCCGAACGAGAGAGGGGCGTGAAATTCTTTACGAATAAGTGCTAGTACCAAGACAACCACCATCGGAAAACCTGCGCAAACAAGCACGCATATACATAAACTGATATCTCTGAAATAATCACATGACATAAGGTATGGGCGCAACCATCCATAGAAGTAATCATAAAAAATAATCCAAGGTATGGACACACCCATTCATAGTAAAGAGGATAAAAAATATAGACTCAAGGTATGGTCGCAGCCTTCCGAATGAAAGAGTCATGTGTACAATCATGAATAATACATATCGCCTCGCCACCTAGGTTTTATCAGAAAAAACCTAGGCTCTTGTGCTCTGTCATGACCCGATTAAGTACAAATTCGAGCATGCGAATAACTGAGTTGAAGTCAAACATGCAAGAAAAGCTTGATTACCAGCCAATGATATAAACCGTTAACAGGAGAGAGAGAAACCACCAATAATGAGAATGGTTCTCAAGGTACCAATAATACAATCCACGAGATGCGAACAAAGAGTTGTCGTCGAACATTCGCAAAATCACCTGATCGAAGGCCAATGATGTAAGACTATTGTCGGATGCGAACAACCTGCCATTAGGGCATGCAGGCTCTAAGGTACTGACAAGGGGATCTCTAGATCAAATTCTTGGATAATGGGCTGAAGTAGACAAGAAGTGATCCATCGAAGGAGGGCCATAATGTATCCCACATCAAAGACATGAGATGAAGACAATAAGAGGATAATGAGAGTGATCAGAGAACCAGGAGATGAATGAGACGCAGAAAGAACTTTTGTTGAACATATCAGAGACACGACTTCAGATTTGGCAGTATTTGACTCAAATGGGATCAAATTTCATGCTGGACAAAAATGGTGATGGCATAAGATGCAAAATAGATTTCCAAAACCCATGGAGGAAAAGTGACGAATGAAGGATATCCCCAACCCAACACGAAATAGAGGATGTGTCATGTTCAAGAGCGACATAGCGCTAACACAACTTATTAATGCTTTCCATTTTCCCCACCATTTCTTGGGAGTACCCCAATTATTTTTGTATACAAGCTTGAAGGGGATATCACATGCCTATGATATAAGTTTTTCCTTCGGACAAATCCATCCTAGTACATTTTACGAGCCCTAAGAAGGAGGAAATCGATGTCTTCATGATGATGGATCCAACGTCGTAAAATTTTAATGAGCTCGACAAAGGTGAAGCTCGATGTCTTTTCATACTTAGAGAGTTTGAAAAGAGGCGAAAAGGAAACTCCAAAAGGCCCTTTTCATAAATAGTCCCTCATACCCGAAAAGGTAGAAAATAAAATATGAGAGAACCTCTTAGTCGTGATTATCTAAGGTATTCCTTTTTCGTAAATAATTTATCCTAGCTCGAAAACGAGGTAAACATATATTGGGTAAATGACGTTTTGTGAACTTTAACGAGCTCAAAAAGACAAGAACTCGACGATCTTTTCATGTTTAGGGAGTAAGAAAAGAGTTGAAAGATGAGTCCAAGGGGGTTACTTTTTCATTTGTTTTTAATCGAGTCTGAAAAAGTAGTAAACTGGAACTCGTAAAAGTGTCATCGATGAAGAAATAGAACTGGTCATTGCATAAGGACAAACCACAAACTGATTCTGAGGTAAGAGCATTTAAATATTATTAAAATAATGGAAAAAGAACCCTAAAATGTCATGGTGCATTTATAAAATATGAAGAAAGTAAAAAACAAATTACTTTTTACTTTCACTTGTTTGAGAAAGATTTTTCACCCTAGTTTACCTCAAATCTTCATGAGTGCATTGCGGGAGATCCGGGAGGATAATCAATGAGTTGTTTGTGCCATGTAAGAGGCACTTTCCTTGCCTACATTTTAATATCTTTTGTAGAAAATTTTTAGGGCTTATTTTATTTTTGGGGAGAGGAATTTAATTTGGGTAACGTCCTGGATCGACACGGGTATCCACCATCAGGACCGTGCTAACCTGCCTTTTTTACAACGGGCAGGTCGTTGATCGACGCTGTTGTTTTTAAAATAGTCGCGCCGACGACAGGGCGAAAAAACACAGAAACCCTAAAAGGAACAAGCTTTCAATCCATTATTTCAGGCCTAAATACTGACAAGTTTTTTGCTAAATTTCATTGTAGGGAAAAGAAGCCATCAGTCATTGTGATTGAGTGGAAAAAATGAGATCATGATGAGGTAAATCAGGCAGCTATGCTAAACCAAGCTAGCGTGGATGCAATGAGGAACTGTGGGTTCCTAAAATTCTTTATGACTTCGGGGATAAGATCTCAACCAAATATTCTGCAGTATTTGGTGAGTATTTGGGACACAGACCGAGATATATTCATCCTTGGTGACCAGGAACTATAAATTGAAGTGGCAGACATCTACTTTATCACTGGCCTCTCACGTAGAGGGGCACGGGAATGGTTGTCGAGAGCCCAAATCATGGGTGAGAGTATGGATATGCTCATTGGGAGAGCATGCTCTAAAGAAAAACGGTCCTCAAGTGGAAAAATAACCATAAGTACCATAAATGATCTAGCACTCAAGGTGGTGCTCTACACTATTAGACGCGTGGCTGGGGCACAAGCGCTGCATGAAGCCACTAAGGCTCAATTGCAGACGATGGTGGATTTCATGGCACCAATCGTATTTAACTTGTGCGAGGTCGTAGTGGAAAATATGAAAAAACAACTCACGAAGTCTAAAAACAACAAGCTGAAGCAGTTTGGATACATTTCTATCTTGACATCCTTCTTCTTAGAGCGAGTGCCTCTATGTCAGTACCAAGGGATAGAGATACATGCATCGATGCCGCGAGATACATGATTGGCAAGGTGGGCAACATTGATGCCTCGTGGAGGAGGCAGACAAAGTATGTCGTTCAGGCTTGCTTTCTTCACATGGTTGAGGCGTGAGCTAATCATGGTTGAGGACTGACCGTACTCTGGGATATATTTCCGAGGAGACCTTGATATGCCACTTAAAGTGGGTGAGCGCTGGGATGACAGAGGTAAATGAAATTTTTTGTCATTTTTGCATGTTTTTATATGATTTTTCATATATATATATATATGAACTGATATGAAGCTTTATGTATCGCAGATGTTGGACCAAAGAAGCCGACAGGGATGTCACCCATCGCCAGGAGGGTGGCAAGAGACTTCAAGGGTGCCCATTATGTGGAGGGAGTAGACCCTGAAGAGGATATTGCGAGGAACCTGAATGCCTTGACCACCAAGATTCCAGAATATGCACAAATGGAAGACATTCCCCGTCAGTAGTAGTGAGACACTGTCGGGGTGTCGGGTCACATCCATCGACTGCTGACTCGAGTGATTTGAGCAGTATCCTGTTAGTGTGATCACCATGCTAATTAGATTAGATTTTCTTTTCTGCAGTTTTTCTGAGACCTGCGAGTCTCGCTTATGTATCAGAACATATATTATTTTTTGATGGGGGTGTGATGTACCTGTGAACACTATTTGCAAACCAATTGATATATATATATATATATATATATATATATATATATATATATATATATTCTATTTTCATGTTCCATGTTATGTTATGATGATTATAAATTACGCAAATGTTTATCTAGAACAAGATTAGCCAATGCATCTGTTAATGTATTCATATGTCATGGAATGTGATGATATGTGATGTAATCAAAACTTGTTTCTAACAAACGAACACACAGATACATTATCAAGATTTGAGGGTGTATGACAGAATATTTCCTGTTGAGCTATAGAATAATAAGCTGTGAATCTAGGTTAACAACCAATTCTCTAATGCCAAGAGAGATTGCTTCGAACAGAAGCTCAATAACTGCACTGTATTCAAAAATATTATTGGTTGTGTGATCTAAACATATATCTTGCAGATCTACTATCTCACGATTAGGATCAGAGATAACTTAGGTCGCAGAAGATAAATTTTGGGTACTACGGCAGGCTCCAACAGTGAAACTGACGGAAGGAGCTAAAGACATTTGCAAATAAAGTAAAGAAAGATAAGCAGGAAAACCACTTGCAAATGCACACCAAACCAAAAATGTACAAAAATGAAAAGCACACTACTGTACAAGAATAGATGCATGGAGAAATCATGCATAATATCTCTTTAGATAAAAGCCCATTTCAGGTTTTATCTAAACGATTACCTTCATAATCAATCATCTCATAGGCCCATTTTTGTAAAACATGTTTCATGATATATGTCCCATGCCACATGGGTTCTAACTTTCCTACCCCCAACTTATCGTGTGCTTGGTCATAGAGGAGGACCAAGTCTCCTTCACAAAAGGTACGTGGAGAAAATGTTTGATCAAAATGGGCTTTGACTCGTTTCTTCTGTGCTTCGGTAACCAAGGCGGCGAAGTGTCAAGTTTCATCAATTTGTTCGAAGTATAAAAGACGTTTCTCTTTTGGTGAGGTGTTTGGAAGTAATTCAATGGCTAACTTGAGCGAAGGAGTTTCACATTCAATTGGAAAGGTTTCTTCGAGGCCATACACTAACTAAAATGGAGTGAATCTAGTAGCATTCTTGGCTGAAGGTCAGTATTCCCAGAGAGCTGAAAGCAACATGAGATGCCAATTTTACTTGTGCATCCCAATGGTGTGCCGAAGCATAGTAACTAAGACCTTATTTACTGATTCAACTTCGCCATTGGCCTAGGGGTAGTAAGGATTTGAGCTGTCATGATGCAAGCCCAACTGAGAAGTCAGCTCAACCATCATGTAATGGTGAAAATGAGAGCCATGGTCGGTGACAATGGCCTGAGGAACACCGAATCCTATGATAACATTGTTAAAAATAAATTGAGCTACGGTTTTACCGTCAGCAGCAAGTGTGGGCATCGCCTCGGCCCATTTAGTGAAATAGTCCACAATGAAAATGATATAAGCATAGCCCCCAACTGAGTGAGGGTTAAATTTCATGAAGTCAATGCCCCATTTGGCGAATGGGCTGATGGTAATAACCGGGTGTAAGGGTGCGGGCAGGGCGTGCATCTTGCGTTGATAAATCTGGCAAGCATGGAATTTGTGGATGGAAAGGATGCAATCTTTGAAAATAGAAGGCTAGAAATAACCAAGTTCCAACACAAAGGATTTTTTGAGCTGTTGCATAGGAAAACATATGACGACCACATGACAAAGAGTGGCAATCATTGAGCACTCTCTCAGCTTCTACGAAATATAGACAACAGCGAAGAATCGAATCAACGTCGATTCGATATAAAGTATCTCCAATAATACGATACGGTTGGGAATGATGTCGAATCCGTCAATGATCAGACTTGTCCAACTCGGATCGGAAAGTTTAGGTCTGGAGATACATGATGATATCACTGTACCATGGATCGACAATGCTGATTAAAAAGAGAGTCTCATCTGGAATGTGTTTATCGAGATCATATTGAGCAGAGGCAGAGGGAAGGGAGCATATCAATTCAAAGAAAACAAATGATTTCTTTGATTTGGTAGCAGTGAATTCCAAATAATATTCCTGTAAGATGACAATCCATTTTGAATATTTTCCCCCCAGCGACTGGTGGGTCAAGATATAAGTCATATGATTGCAGTTGGAGATCACGGTAGTCGTACGCAAGAGAATATAATTCCGAAAGCACTGAACATCCTGTATTGCAGCGAGAGCTAGTTTATTGACATGGGCATATCAAGTTTTTGTATCCATCAAGTTATGGATGAGGTAATAGATGACGTTTTCAGTACCATCATCGTCGTCCTAAACGAGTACCATAGCTTTGGTACCAGAGGAAGCTGCTAAGTATAAAAAATAGTTACGATGATAATTGGGGGGATTCAGTAAAGAAGCATTGGTGAGAACCTTCTTTAGAGTGTCGAAGGAGCATTGAGAAACTTCGTCCCATAGAAATGGGATCCCTTGTTTTAGTAATTGTGTAAAACCCTTAGCAATTTTTTCGTAATTGGGAGCTAAATGACGTAGGAAATTAGCTTTCCCTTCTAGACTCTGCAACTGCAATAAAGAGGAGGGAGGGGGTAAATTTATGATATCCTTGACTTTCAAAGGATCAAGATGAATTCCTTCTTTTGAGACAACAAACCCAATGATTTTGTCAGATTCTATGCAAAAAACACACTTATGTGGATTCAAACGAATATTGTATTGACGATATCATAGAAAAATATCTCAAAGGTGCGCGGGATGGTTGTGACACTTAGTTGAATGAGCAAGGAGGTCATCTAGATAAGGCTGCCCAATGTTTTTAATGTCATGAAAAGAATAGAACATTGCACATTGTAAAGTAGCATTGGCGTTCTTGAGACCAAAAGGGAAATTTTTGTAAGCGAAGGTAGCCCATGGGCAAATAAAGGCCATATTGTGTTGATCGGCGGGTAAGATGTTGATCTGGTTGTAGCCAGAAAAACCATCCATAAAGGAGAATATCTCACTCCCAGCACATTCATCGATGATCTGGTCAATAAACGAAGTGGGATAGTTATCCTTTGGGCAGGCCAGATTAATATCTTAGTAATCAACACAAACATGAATGGTACCCTATTTTTTAATTAAGAGGGACACTATTGGACACCCAATCTGTCAATGGGATGGGGTAATGGAATCTAGCCTTGAGAAGTTTTTCAACTTTTCCATTAATGGTGGCCGCCTTTCTAGGATGCACTGGGCGAAGTCGTTGATGAACAGGCTTTGCATTAGGATAAGTAGGTATTTCATGCACCACTATACTCGGGTTGATGCCAGGCATTTCTTCGTAAGACCATGAAAAAACATCTCGAAATTCTTGAAAGAGACTAGTATAGAACTTGACCTCATTTGGAGAGCAAGTCACCCCAATATGAATATTCTCGACAATTCCTGGTTTCACAGAAATGTCGATAGGCATATTCTTAGTGATATTGCCCATGTTCCCTTAGAGAAAACCTCATGAGTCAACAACGGTGTAGGAAGCGGATCACATGGAACATGGGGAGAGATATTTTCAAGACACGACCGAATTGCTACTGGGCTCGGCAGAAACAATCAACGATGATGATTATCATCCCAAGGTGTTTCTTCAAGAGATATAGTTTCCACGATGCTTTATTCAAAGAGAAACATCTCATTCAGGAGATTGGATGAATATGAAGAACTGATCTAAGGACACTAGGAGTACGTGTCAAAGCACATTCTAGAAGTAGCATGTTCAGAAGGATTAGCCGATGCTGAATTAATTTCATAATAATTGATTTCTATCAGACTTAAGGACATTATATCAACAAATGAATCAACCTGATTAGGCAAAGGGATAATCCAGGGATCAGAATAAGTGGAGATCATATTGACCTGAGCAGTGTTTGGCGGAGGAAGAGAAAAAATACCCATAAGGGCAGAATCTTTGAAAAGTCCTGGCCCCACACTTTCATAAGGCTTGGGACTGTGGTCTACATATGGAACATTTCTCTCTCAATAAGTGGAAGTAAAAAAGGACAACTGATCAACAGTGATAATATTTTATTCGTGCAGAAAACATAGAACGCAAAAGAGAGTGTACGGTATGCATAGCATGGTGTGAGTCCAACTGCGACTGAGGAGAAGATTATAATTGAATTTTGCGTCAATGACTTCAACCTCAACATTGACCATTTTTCCTTCCAACGTGATAGGTAAGTTGGTGAGGATACCAAGAGGGTGAGATTCCCTTATGTCGAAGGCCTCCAAAGTGTTTAGAGACTGGTTGAGGATTGGAGAACTGATGGCTTTCCATCATGCAACAGACATGATGCAAGTAGATGCACCTTTGTTTATGACTGATCAATGGATATTCTTACCATTAATCCCAACTTTGATAATCAAAGCAAGTTGGTGAGGGAGATGCGGGAAATTTTTTTCCAAATCGAAAGTAATAAGGCTCAAATCGACAGGATCGACTCCTCTGATGGCGGATAACAAAGCCTTCTGTTATGATGGAAAACTTTGAAGAACCTCGAGTGCAGACATAGCGGATGGCGCCTGAGCCAAACCATCAACAATATTATAATGTTGAGTGGCACGAGCGTTTGGGTTATAGGAGGACTTATAGAGCACACATTTGGAAGGTGGCCGCACAATGAGCGCATAAGTAGGCCTTTCAATATGAAGAAGGCCAAAATTGGGTGGGGGAGAAGGAGTAGGAGCATGTGCAATTTCTTTCCTCACCGCTTGATGAAGTTTCGCATAATATTTCGATTTGGTAGCAATAGATATGGGTGCAGTCATATTCATCATGAAAACTGGAGAACCAAAGGGGGTGGAATATTGGGGTTGTTCCACCATTTGAGATGGTTGTGATGGAAACAGTTCCTTAAGAACAATCAGAGTTCCTTGGGTGCCTTTGATTAGTCGACTCACTTCGACTCGTCGAGGAAAGTCCTTGGTATAATGCTCATCATCACATATAAAACAAGGATACTTTGGTTTACGTTTGGCTCCATCATCAGTGTGAGGTTTAGAGGAATCCTATTTCGGGGCATCAGATTTTGATTTTCCTTTTCCCTTCTTCTTTCCTTTAGAGGATTTTTCAGCCGCAAAATACTGAATGACATTAACCTTTGAAGTTTTTCCAAAATTCAGGGGATTCTAAGGAGCAAAATTAGAGAAAGAAGACGATTTATACTTAGGAGCAGAAGAAGACTTTTGTGAAGTCTAGGAAACAAAACATATGAAAGCCGTCTACCAGTGGTGTCACCAGAGCTTTTGAGGTTGAAGACTGATAATTTTAGCTTGGGGCGTCAAGCAAGATATCATATAACGTGCCAGACTGAGAGTAAACTAGATCGAGATACTTGGCATGAGCTATAGCTTGCTCTTCTGTAATAGCTGCCCCCATGGTGATATCTTTAGCGATCTGATTGATGAATGATTTGGTAAACCATTCTATCAATAGTTGATCAAGAATGTCAAATTTGATCAAATGACAACGCCTTCTCCATTCATGGATATGATCAGCGATATGTGTAGCAATATTTTGCTTTAAGGATGTGAGGATGTGGTTTCTTGTTTTGTAACAAACATGCAACTGAAAATGCATGAGAAACGCCATGGCTAAGGAATTGAAATCCTGAAAAGTCCCATGAAGGAGTTCAATGTATGACTTTGCAGCGGCACCAGTCATTGTTCTTTGAAAGAGACGTAGCTGGATGGAATTGTAGACCGAGGAATTGGAGGAGCACTAAATATGGCACGTCATGACATGCACTTGGGGGTCTTCCCCATATTTTCCTTCAAACTTAGGGAAATCGCCTGAAATTTTAGTTGGAACGGTGAAACAATATGGGTTGTGAAGAATTGGATTGTTGGTCAATCATGACACATCAAGAAGTTCCAACATCATGAGAGATGGAAATTGCGGATTGAAAGGCATGGTGTTAGGTCTTTAATACATGCCAATTTGTGGATACCAACTCGGTTGGGAGTAATTCTTCCCCCAAGGGTGCTACCTCGAAGGGTTTTTCCCATAAGGATTGTAACCTTAGTACTTTCCATAAGGGGTCAAACATTTTGGATTCGGACCATATTCCGGTTGCTGACCCAAAAATGGATTCTGACCAGTAGCAGACCACTGAGATCTAGGTTGACCATAGTTCCCAGCATACGGATTCTGTGGCTGCTGGAAGGTTTGATATGGATTTCCTTGGGGTTGTCCTTGGGGTTTCCCCTGGGGTTGTCCCTAGGGTTGCTGGATCGTAGCCTGAGGTTGTTGAGGTTGAGCAGGTTGTGCTTGAGGACCAGGTTGTACCTGAGGACCAAGTTGTGCCTGAGGACCAGGTTGTACCTGAGGACCAATTTGTACCTGAGGACCAATTTGTACCTGAGGATTAGGTTGTGCCTGAGGACCAGGTTTTACCTAAGGGCCTAGCTGAACAAAGACTAGATTCAGTTGAATGGAGGGTTTTCCTTTCTGGACAAAAGGTTGAACCTGCTGAAATTGGGGTTGGCGTGGTTGCCTAGAAGGTTGTCCTTGATGAAAATAGGAAAATTGGCCTTGATGGACAAAGGGTTGATTAGGTTGTATTTAAGGCGCTACTTGTTGTACAAAAGGTTTCCCTTGTGTTCCATAAGGTCAATTTTGACCATAGTTAAAACTTGACTAATAGATGTAACCCCCTGGCTGAGCGCCAGGTTGCCCTTGAAACCCTTGAGGATTTACTGGGGGAGATTGAAATAATTGGGAACCATGTAGGAGATAATGTTGCTGGTTAAGACTCTTCAAAAATCTCTGATATTGATCGTATTCCATCCCTATCGGGCTAGGCGATCCGACAGGCATAGGAATGATGCCAGTAGCTTGAGAAGTATTCGGGATGTAAGCCGAAGAACCACTCACGAATGGTCCAATGGTGGGTTGGGAAACATTTGAGAGAGTAGGACCTTCTACAGAAACTGAAGTCAAAGGAATGGACACTAGAGTACTGACAAGAGGTACTGAAACACATACGCAAACAATCAAACTCGTAGAAGTAGGCGTGACTATGTTGTGAGTAGACATGGAAACAAATATGTTGGAAACACTCGGATTGGGGGCGGACACACCAATATTCTGCCATATATTATTGTAGTACAAAGGCGTGTCTCTCTGCCTACTCGATCTTAGCTATCCCAATGAGGTGTAATTTGGAGGAATGTACGACTGGGAGGAAGGTTGAGTCATTACATAAGGAAAAACCTCAGGAGGGAACTAAGGTCCCTCATATGAAGTCTCATCTACTCTACTGATGGTGATTGAAACCTCCAGGGGGGTTGAAAATTCTCCCTTAGAAGCCATCGGGAATAACTGACGGGCAACACTTCGAGATGGACACGGTGAGTTCACAAACGGTACACGAGGGGTATCGTATGCGCTATAGGGTTGTTGAGGGGAGATTTCAATGGGATCAAATAATGGATTCATAGAGTAGGCAATGTAGCCTACTGGAACATCAGGCGGAGATCGAGAAGCAAGAGATTGAATACTCAGAATGAGAATGAACTCATCAATTTGAGTCCCATTTGAAGGTGGAGAATCAGAAGAGACAGGCGATGTCCCTTTGAAAGGAGTGGACGGAGAGGAAACTGAACTTGGTGGTTCAACCATGATGATCTTATCTAAAAGAGCAAGAGAGGGGAAAGATGATTAATTCAAGGCTTCAAACAATCTCTTAATAGGGAATTACTCATAATGGGGTACAAAAATATTCTAATGGGTGAGCCATGTGATCGTGGGAAATTAATTTTAAGACATTTAAATGGAACTATGCCTTTTCATGTTTTAAGAGTTGAGAAAAGGACAAAAGGTGACTCTAGCCACTTTCAGATTTAATGAGCTCAAAAGGACAAGGGCTTGATGTTATTTTCAAATTTAAAGAGTCAGTAAAGATAAAAAATGACTACTCATGGTATTCTAGGTGTTGTAGCTCCTAGAGACAACCTTGAGTTGCAAAATACCAGTGCCTAGGACATCTTAAAATCATAGGTTAAATGTAGACAATTGTCTCAATGCCTTTGACAGAATACGAGTCAAGAGAATAATGGTTTTAGTGGTTCTAGGATGGAGAAGACCTTGGAGTCGATTCATGCGAATTCCCCAAACAGTGAGAGGGCTCAGGAGACTGTGAGACCGATGGCTTTTAGATGGGCCAAGTATAAAACAATGAGCAGAAAATTTAAAAGTATGCAAAGGTGTTGAGAGAGAACAGAGAAGGAACTCACAAGGGACATGCTTAAGAGGATTAAGAATCTGTCTCCCCGTGAAATTAAATTAAGCGGATGTGAATGAGATATGGATGAAAACGAAGGTTTGTGGAGCGCAAATTAAGGGAGTGCAACAATCTTAAAACATGAGCGTTAACACCTGGGCGTTATACAGACACAAATTCACAAATAAAATTGCAGAATACCAGCAACTACATTACACGAACTAATAAAAGTAGTATAGCATGAAAATGATTACACGTAAAAAGGAGATTACTGATAACAGAAGGAAACAAATACATACTACTCATTGCTCCATCTAGAATCCAAATAACATCTCTGTATCATATTAATTTTCAACAGCTCTTCCAAATATGTATCTCAAAGCACAAGGAGCACAATCATACAAAACTACAGTAAAATTCTTCCAAATTCCAGAACCTCTCTTTAATCTTGTAACTAACTACATATAGAGTTCCTCTAGAGGGTCTACCATCTTGATAATTTATGATCAGGCCATACCTATGAAATAAAAATATCCTACCTAACTGCCAAGTGTACATCGAGCAATTACTTCTGTACTGAGAGAATTAATACAGGAATGGGTGACATTTGAAATTTCACCGGAAAAATCTTCAAAATTAAACAAGAAACATAGAGGACATGGTTTCCTATAGAGGCCAATAATGAGAGCCTTCAAAACAGTATGGTGAAGAGCGGTCGTAGGTGAGCAGAGATGTGACTCCATCTGTTGCTTGAAAGTCTCCACTCCCTCAGTCTTATGATTTCCACTCAGTAATTGTGGAATGACCTGTAGTACTGTGCATGCTTGGCCCTTTAGCATAGGTCTCCTAAGTAAACTGAATAAACCACAACTGCATGTTTCACCCAAAAGCCTAGGCTATGTTTTAATTACAAACTGGAAACTGAATTTTGAAGGGGTTCTCAAGTGGTAAGCGGTATTGGGGCAGGGAGGGGGGGTGTGAAATGATGAGAGGATGACACGTGGAGGAGTGGGAAGTAATGGATACAACCCATTTTGGACCCCCCCATGGTTAAAGTTTATAAGGTCGAGGGGGGCGGGGGGGGGGGTTCCAAAATGCGTTAAGGACCGTCGGATGCACTGGGGTGAAGCGGAGGTAATAGAGAGATACGAAAGGTGTAGCGGTGATGGGATGTGTAACAATGAATGGAATGGCGGGAGTAATGATGGGGCCGATAGTATTAACACACGGTGGAAATGATTTAAACCCAAAGAAGGTGGGTCAGAGACCGGGGGGTGGCTTTAGATGATGTGGAAAGGAAGGTGGGGCCCTGCTCCCATTGCAAATCGTAGTTGGAAGGTTTTATCAGTGCACAGTGGAGGGTAAGGGCTAATATCTACGAGGAGTGATATGCGATGGGCAGAAGTGACATGGAATATGGATGACGTAGAAAGATGACATAGACCTGGCCCACATACCACACATCGCAAGTTTTACAAGGTAAAAGAAAAGGGTTCACGTTAGAACAGCCTAAGTGTGATGTGCAATTTGGTGGGGCTCGATCACAAATCACAAATCAAAATCTTTAAATAATAACCACGAAGGTAAGTTTTAAAATTGCCGAAGTGCGAAGTGCGGGGAGGGGTGACGTGGAAGACAGAGGTGCAAATTCCCGAATATTGCATATAACAATATTTTCGTGATAGCGGTGGAGGGTAATTGGTAAGATTTGTGAAGTGAGATATGTAGGTACTTAAACCCCGAGAAGTGCGAAGAGGCGAAAAGGTAAGGGAAAGGCGAAAATAAAGGTTTTCCTGCGATTTTGGTACTGCAGTAAGGTTGGATGGGTCCCACCAAATCACGTTGGTGGAAAAATATATTTCGGCTAAGTCTTAAGAGGTAAAGGTTAAAGCTTGCGGGGATCGATATGCGATGAGCGATGAAATCAGTGATGCGGAATGGATGGAGGTGGGACCGTGCTCGTAGATTGCATGTAGTGACATTTGTATGGGAGCAGGCGGAGGTTTAAATGTTAAAATCTGTAGGAGGCGATGTGTGATGGATGATGTGGCATGGTGGAAGTGGGGGCCACCCGACCTGCGCTTGAAGTGTTTGGTCCTCTTCTTACTTGCTCTAGCTCTTCGTTAGCTTGAATTTGACCTTACCTTATCCCCCCGAGAGAATCACAAGCCAACACTAGGCATCTAGGATTACCAGGTAATTGTGAAATTCAATATACACCTTGGTTATCAAATGAAAGAGAAATGACCGAGGAATTGACGTACGACATCCAATCTCCTTGAATGACGTGTTCGGTGTATCACGGTTACAATGCAACAGACCCGACTTCTTATGGATAAAGGATTGAAACCTAGAGGGGTCTCCCTTTATATACACGACGGTATGGGGAGCACAAGTCCATGCTAGTGTTGTCTGATGTAGGATCGTCACGAATGATAGTTTCTAGGTTTTATCAAGTCGAAACATGTCACTAGCCTAGAACACACTAAATATGAGCGTTAAGTTTCAATGCTTCCTTATATTGATTGAATGAATTTTATCGTTGATATTCAATTATGTATCGGTTTCAAGGCCCTACCGATGTCATCTAAATCCTCTAAAATGTAGCTAAATGAGAAAATAACCATTCATTTCGATGAATATTACACTAATGAGGAAAAGAGAAACTCACATAATCAACACAGAAACAAAACAAATGCATGAAACAACACTTATTTTTCTCTTCAAGTGCAAAATTTTAAAGCGAAACAAAATTTTTACAATTTTCTTCCTTTCACTACATGCACTAAGAAGCGAATCGAAATGAAATTTCCATCTTCTAAAGTGAAATGTAACAAAAAATATTTTTGTATTTTCCTTATAAGCACAATGTGAAATGCAGAATGTGAATTAATCAACAATTCTTTGAGTACCAATGAGATCTCTCAAACATGCATACAAGAGGAAAATGATTACAAAAATCAAAGAGAGATGTGAATCATTTTCTTCAAAACAAAGCACTCTTCATTCACACATCAATCAATCACTCAAATAAAAAAAAACTTCAGCTGTAACACAAGCAACTGTAACCTTGATGGCGAATAGAAACCCAAATGCATTCAAAATTGGCACTTGAAACAATACTGCTCGAGAGAACCGACTGAGAGACAAAAACCAATCAAACACTAAGCTTGAAAGGAATGACAAGACTTGATTCAATGAATATTCTGGAAGTCAGCAAAGCAAGCAACCACTCGGATGGCCCGAGGACACCTAGAAACCCTAGGAAGACAAGGATGCAATCAACTTTGCAAGAGACAACCAAAAGCACAAAAACTTGAACCAAAAATGTCATTAAACAAAGAGGGAACATATCTAATCAAACAAGAATAAGCATACAAAAGGATAAAACTCACTGGATGATTAAAAGAAGGAAAACCCGAAAAGTTCATACACAGGAATCAACATGACTGCCTAAGTAGAAACCTGCGATGGAAAGGTAGAAGCGCGACTGTCAGAGTCAAGACAACGTTCATCAAGGAAAATATTAAAAAATAAAAAAAGTTTTCCAAACTGACACTAGGCTTATCACTTCAGCAGAGAGATAAAGGTCTGTAAGCTATTATAGGGGCTACATAGACAAGGAGGTAGACCTTCGATGAAAGTTGAAGACAAGAAAAAAAATAAAAAAATAAAAAATAGGAGACTGAAAGGTTAGCACTCCCCAGTGGAGTCACCAATTTTTTATGCACGAAAATCCTTTATGTGGACAGAAACGATCCCTCTAGCCCTAGAGTGGGTCTAGTAACAACAAGGAACAATCAAAAGCTTGCTTTCCTAGATTGTAAATACATACATATTTTTAATAGATCACCTACCTCAATCTTATGCTAACTCCCGTTTGAACCCTTTGGTCCTCCGCGTTCCGTGGTCATATCTATGCCGCTACCAGCACTTGGTTATCTGCGCAAAGGATCAAAATGACAGCAAACGTGAAAGCATAACATATATAATGCATGTACAAACTACTTAGTTGATCAAGGAAAACTAAGGATTCAATCACACATTAAAACAATAATGGAAAGCACGAACCATTCATATTATATTAAAATAGAGAGGGCGAGTTACAACCTATGCCTTGATGTCGCTGCTCTCCTTCAACAGGTCCTGATCCAGGCACGTCTCAAAATTTATTTTTCAACTTGATATGAGGGCAAAAGGTCTCAACTCTCGCTCATCGTCTATAGAAACAAAAGGTCTCTCTGTTTTTCTACTATCTCTGTTCGAATTAGCATAGCTATGGGAGATTCCCCATTATATAGAAAAAGGAGGAGGGAGCATGGATCCACTTTAGGTGGGGAAATGGGTTATCCCTTTGGGTGGTTCCATTTTTGTAGGAAAAAAGTGGCCAAAGGGAGGATCTCGACTTTATACTCAGGAACAAACAACTAGGTCTCTGCCACGAAGCTTCTAGATCTCGTAGCTTTGCTTCCATTTTTAAAAATCTTCCCAGAAGGGGATCAACGCAAGTATTACCTTCATTCCAGCGTCGATCGGTGCAACCCTAGACCAAAAATAGGCCATCAACGTGAGAAAGACATAGAGAGGGCACACCGCTCCAGATAACTAGGTTTACAAGGAGTTGTTCCAGGAATGGCCAATAGAGAGTTTGTTCCTTGTGATGAAGAGGACATGAAGGAATATTTTCATGATGGGAAATAGGCAGAGGGGTCACTGTTAAGGGTCTCCAGGATTAGGAACAGGGAGTACAGGTACAGTGAAAAATTGCTGTGTAACACTTGGCACATTTCCCCTTTAAGATTTTCAAAGGCCTTAGTTACTTTAGGAGTCCATGAAAATGCATATTTCTTCAATAATGTTGTTAGAGGTGCTACTATTCTCCCATAATTCTTAACAAAATTGCAATAATACCCTGTTAAACTCAGAGATCCTTACAACTACTTTATGGTTGTGGGTAATTTCCATTCCTTAATGGCTTTAATTTTGTTAGGGTCTACCTTAACATCCTCATGAGATACAATATGACCCATATATTCCACCTCTTGTACTCCAAAGAAACATTTGGAGGTTTTTGCGTATAATTGTTTCTCCTCCAATAGTTTGAACACCCTATCAACATGTTGAACATGATCCTTCCAAGACCTGTTGTAGATTAATATATCATCAAAAAATAGTAACACAATTTTTCTAAGGAAGGGTTTGAAAATGGAATTCATCAACCCTTGAAAAGTATAAGGTGCATTGGTAAGGCCAAAAGGCATGACCAAAAATTCATAATGACCCTCATGAGTTCGAAATGTTGTTTTCGGATTGTCTTCAGTCTTCATTCTAAATTGATGATATCTTGAACGAAGATCCAACTTGGTGAAATAAATTGCTCCATGTAATTCAACCAATAATTCATCAATTACAGGAATGTGAAATTGATCTTTAATAGTGAGCTTATTGAGCTCCCTATAATCCAGACACAAGTGCCATGATCCATCCTTCTTGTGCACCAATACCACTGGAGCAGAGAAAGAAATTTGACTAGGTTGAATTATACCAGCCTCTAGCATTTTTGCAATCATACATTCAATTTTTCCGTTTTGGACATAAGGATATTTGTAAGGGCCGATGTTTGGAGGAACACTTCCTAGAAAAAAATGAATAGCATGATCATGATCATGAATAGGTGGGGGTCCTTTGGGAGTTTCAAACACCTTGGAATGATTGTCCAAGGCTTTTTGGAGATCTAGAGAAATAGATTATTTTGATGTTGGAACTTGTAGTGAGCATAATTGTGAAATTACGCCTCATTGTTCTTTCTTCGAAATATTTTTCATGAAATTAGAAATTATTATCTTTCCCAGTTTCCCTGCAATACCCCGCAATTCAACTTCCTTTCCTTCCGAAAAAAATTTCAAGAAAAGTTCTTGAAAATTAAAAGCTACCATCCCCAAAGATTGTAACCGTTGTACTCCTAGTACAACATCAAAACCACCCATTGGAATGGAAAGAATTGGACTATTCAATACATATTCACCCATGTTTAGCTTGATTTTATGGCACTTTCTAGAGAAATTTATAGTTCCTCCATTTGCCACCATCACTTGAAACTTTGGCGCTGGGTATAGGAAGCAATTCAATTCCTTGCCTACCTTACAATGAATAAAATTATGGGTACTACCCGAAGCAATAAGCACTATTAAATTTTTCTTCTTGATATGTCCTTCTATCTTGAGATTTTGAGGAGTGGTAATTCCTGCCAATGCATTACAAGATATGGTCAAATTCATTTCGTCTTCCTCTAGGGTTGGTTCCTGGTGTATATCGTCTTCTTTTGAAGTTTCTTGTTCCTTTTCTTCCTCCTCTTCACAATCTATGTAAAATAATTTCTTCTTAGCACAATTATGAACTTTAGCGTATTTGATATCAAAACTATAGCAAAGCCCTTTTTCTCTTTTTTCTTCCAATTGTTGTGGTGTCAACCTTATAGGTTGTGGAAATATAGGAGTAGCAACACTTCCATATTTATAGTTGTGAGTGGTAGGCTTCCTTTTCACCATAATTTTTCTTTCAACTTTTCTTTCCAACCTAAATGCCTTCTCCACTGTATTAGTTTACCAAAGCTGAACCTCATGTTGGATTTTATCCTTTAGAGTCCCTATGAAGACATCATTCCTATGTTCCTTTGGAATATTATTTACCCTTATATTCAATTTTTGGAAGTCCTCAATGTGCTCCATCATTGAACCCTTTTTTTTGAGATTTATCAATTGGCTAAAGAAGGTGTTGCTCTTTGTATCCTCATAATATGCTATCATTTCCTTCGTAAAAATTGACCAAGTGACCAGTGGTTTACGAGAACAAAGCCATTAATACCATACCAACTGATTTTTTTTCTAAATATAAAGTTGCAATTCATACCTTTTGTGTGTTTTGCGTATTATGGAGCTCAAAGTATTGCTCCATTTGTAGTATCCATGTTATTGAATCCTTGCCATCAAACTTCCTCATATCTATCTTTGGAATATGGTGGGTCTTAAATACAACATTAGAGTCTATGAAACCATGATTAACATTTCTTTTTTTCTCATCATGATTTTCCTCTACTACCTTTTCGCCATTAGGAAGATTTTCGTGTATCAAATTTTCCAAACCTTCCTTCAAACCTTCCATGTATTTCTTCAAATATTACATGTTTCCTTATATACCATCCATCTTAGCTTCCACGCCATCCATATTAGCTTCCAGACCATTCTTCAAACCATTAATCTAGCTTCCATGCCTTTCTTCAAACCATCCATCTTAGCTTCTATTTCATATTGCACTTCTTCCTCTTCATAAGTCATGGTAGATCCTTCTAAGGGCTTAGTGGGTTTTGAATTATTTTTAGGGGGGAATTTTAGAACCCAATACCGATATCTATTCTTAAATATTCCCTTGGAATCATTTCAATTTTTTTTTCAAACAAGACTTATGCAATTAAAAAAAAAAGCATACCTTTTTCTTGCTTTGGAGGAGCTCGATATTGAAACTGATGTATATATGAAATTTTGGATCCCTAATATTTTATATTTGTTACTTTATTATCCCTCTGAATCTTCTTTAGTATCCCTCTGGATTCTTGAGGACGAAGTTATGCCCAATCTCCCATAATGTCCTAATTATGGACTAGTTTAGTAGAGCAAACTTATACGGTGTGCCACGTGTCATTGTTTCCTGCTTTGGCTCTGAAATTGATACACAAGAAACTAAATTATGTTTACTTTTGGCCACTTTTTAATCCGATTCTAAAACAAAGAGTTATGACTATTTTCCCAATATTACCTCTTTGATATGAAATTCAGGAGCTTGAAAAAACCCTAACTTCCATAAATCATATCTCCAAAAATATTGTGAACCAAGATCTGAAACTTTCCCACAAATTTCCTCTGAGTTGCAGCACAAATGGGTTTTTATTTTAGCTTCTGAGCCTTCTTAGAAACAAATTTATAGTGAAAATTCAACGATGACTTGTTTGGAGCAGCAAAACGCTAGAATCCAAAGCTTTGATACCAAATGTTGTGAAACCAGCTCACAAAATAGAAGAAAAGAGAGATCAATGACTCTGAAATCAGCCTCTTCGAGGGGGAAGCCTCCTTTACATTACATAAATTAACAATTATAGGATGATACAAATGAAAAAACCTCGTTTCTATATATAGGAGTTCATGGGGTCACAATATAATCCTAGCCGACCTAACAATAGTAATGTAAGGGAACAACAATAACAATAGTGGGCTACTATTGATCCAGGAGGAGCATACAGGTCCAAGTACAAGTGGCTTAAGTACAAAAGGCTCAAAATTCAAAGTGGAATGAATGTGGCAAAGGCAGTGTCAATTTTAAGATCTCGTCGCCCTGATCACAACAGTGTGAACGATTCATCAAACCAAGCTTGTATGTGAAAGTTAGAGGCATTCAAAGTTTATGGGTTGACTTGGTGATGTGGCAGCTTAAGGAGGTAAAATTTTTGTAGAAATCCGGCCAACTCTAGCCATAATCTGGGAGAATTTGTGGGATAGTTAGTTTGAATCCTTTGGTTAAATTCCATAAATTTTAAAAAGGTCATGTTGGTTTTTTTAAAATAAAAAATAAAAATATAAACAATGGTAGGGCTGGCCACGACCCCCGCCCTACCCCAATGGATCAACATAAATATGTATTTATATATGGGTGGGCCAATTTCCATGACCCCTGTTAGTCATCAATAATTTTTGTTTTTCATATATGACTAAACATTTATCGTAGATTTATAGAAACAAAATTCATGAATATTGTGAGTTCTAGAAATCTCACTGCCTTCATTATCCTTAAGATAATTTTTTCACTATTTTACCATCCTATCATGCCAGAGCTAGCCTATCACCCCCAAGAGACTCATCATGGGCTCATGCCACTCATTTTCACTATTTTTTGCCACCCTTGAATTTAGCACTCTGTTTTGGGTTGCCTAATTCCTCCACTTGTCTCCTAGGATCACCGACAAACCTACTCAATCTTGTGTTTTCCGGATAAATAAAGCATTGGTGGTTTCAAGCTACCTTTCTAGGCTCTTTATATAAATCAAAATCAGTAGTTTTGGGTTTGCAATGAATAAAGTATGTCAAAAAACTTTGTTTTACACCTAAAAACCCTAAGTCAAGTTTTCAACCAAAGACCAAGTCCAAAAGAGCCTCCTACTAGGTCACCTAGGGTTTCACAGGTCATAGGATTATTTTGATGTTCTAAATATTTGTTTTTCCTATGCCAAGAGGTTGCAATCAAAGAGGAATAAGAACAACACATGATTGTCCAAATGGATCAAAAAATCCTTCAAGGAAGGCCTCCTTGGTCAAAGCACAACTTCTGCAGAAGACAACTGCCCATATTAAACATTTCTGCAGGAATGATTGAGATGGATATTAGCAAAAAAAAGAGGTAAGGTAAGAGGCTAAATCATCACTAAGGACAACCACAACAAAGGAAGAGGCAGCAGGCCTATGTACAAAGAGAATCAGGGTTTTGGGACTGATTGGAAAAACAATGTTGCCAAGCAAGGAGCCAGTGTAAAGACCACCAGGACAAAAGCACAACAACATAGCCAAGAACACATTGAAGATTTTTAGAAATTATAAATGAAAAATGGGAAAAGGTGAGGTGAACTGAACATAAATGAATGAACTTGAAAGGGCGATAGAGAACTTAGAAGACAACACTAATTAATTTTTTATAACAACCCTAAAACCTAAAGTTTTGGAAGGATAGGAAAAATAGGTGAAATGTCAAGGCAAAAATGCTTCACTGCACAAAAGGCAGAAAGAATAGAAAGGGTATAAGAATGGTAGAAATCAAAGCTTCAGTTACTGTCACTTGCCCTCAAAATGGTCAAAAGGGGAAAATAATCAGGTTAAGTGTTAAAGTGGAAATCAAGATGAGCATGAGCTTGCTGTTGAGTGATTGAGATTATCAAAATCAAAAGGTGACAAAGGATACCAAAAAATGTGGCAAGGCACCTACAACACATCAAAATTTTCCAAAGGGAGATAATGACAAACATGACTGAAAATATTGTGGTTGCTATGCAAGACAGATTTATTATACCTCTCGAAAATCAGTGAGAGGGGAAAAAGCATGTTTTAAGATCACCTACAGTTAGAGATCTCAAAGAGGGATAAAATATGTTTTTGTCAGTCTCTCAGTAGAAAAGGGTAATGGCATATATGGTTATGAAGAAAAAATATGTGGCACTAGTCAAAAAGGGGTTTATCATGCCTAGGAAAATCAATGAGAGAAAAGAAGCTACTTACTTAGTCACCCATCGAATAGGAGGAAATTTAAAACTCCTAGGTAAGAACCAAGAGGTTCTAAAGAAGCTGCCATCATACACAAAACATAAAAAGTTGAGAAAGAGATCATTCTTGTGTTTTAAAGTCACCTCCTGCAAAGGGCAAAAGAGTATCAGTGAAAACCATAAGATGACAAAAAGAAAACATAGCAAAAGTGGGTTTCACAAATTTGATTTATTTCTCAAAAGGGTATAAAAGCACCTAATTCATCATTTTCAAACTCACTTATCACTTGGTAGAGAGAATAAAGCTTACAGGAGAAAAAACATATTTTTTTACTGTTTCTGTGCAAAGGGTTACTGGAGTTGCGCTTACCAGGTCTGGTGCTGCACTAATTCAGTTTTTCTCCGTTAAAATTTACTCTACATTGCGTTAATCCAGGGTAGCGCTGTGCTAATCCGTGGCGCTGCGCAAAGGCCCAACAGACACGCCCAGGACCCGACTAGCAGGCCTGCATGCACCCGACGCTGTGCTAACCCACGGGCACGACTTCCGGCGCTGTGCTAATAGGCCGACCCAACTTCTCGGGCAGGACACTGCACTAATGCAGAAAGCCCCCCAAATTGAAAATTTTTTACCAAGGGGTTAAGGGGACTCCTCCGAAATTGCCTCCAAAGGCTTGCAAAAGAGCTAAACCTAGTAGGTGCCCTTTTCCTCCTCCTCTCAAATATTTTTCATCTTGATAGCTATGAGTAATTAAACCTTAGGTGTGAAAACCCTAGGTATCAAATGCTTTTACACCTTTTTTTTTTGCCTCCTTGAACAATTTAAGTGTCATTTGAGGGAGGGTAAGCTAGTGTGTCACAATTCATTATTCAAGGTGAACCCTCTTAAGCTCCAAAGCAACTCAGTCCTCAACCCTAGCCTCCATATCACTCATTCACAAGTAGTTGACTTCACCACCATCTTCTTGTTGCTCCTCCAAACCCTAGTTTGTTAGCAAACATCTCCTATCACCATGTCAGGAGTTGAAGACAGTAGCAGCAGTGACATGGGCCAAGGGCCTATGAGACCAAATCATAAGGGAGGGAAAGTAAACAGAGTTGAACCCCAGAGCATAGTGGCTATTACCTCATCTCCCATGATCCTCTCATGTTTCTAGAATATGGGATGTTTTCAATTTTGTGAGAAGGTGAAACTAGTACAACACCACCCAGAGCTTTCAAGGTTGTTTATCCTCAATCTCCACCACAAACATGTCAATATTGTAGGGGTGAATTTTGAACTATCAGCAGATACCATCTCTGATGCTACATGTATCCCTGTTGTTGGTGAAAAATGGTTTAAGAAGGAAAAATTGGACAAGGATTATTATGAGCCATTCATCGAGACTAGGTACAGACAAGGCAACAAGTCTATTTTTCCCTTCTCACACCTCAAATAGAGATTTTCACCCTTGATGAAAGTTATCATGAAGTATTTCACCTATGAGGGGAGGTACTCTAGGCTTTATTCCTATCATCTTAAACTCCTCATGCATTTCACAAGGGTTAAGATGCTCAACTTGCCCTACTACTTCTATAGAAGTATGGAAAAAATGTCTTTTATGGTCTAGAGAAGGAGTCCTTCCCAACAAATGCAAAGTGTTTTTCACCATTCCTTGATCAAGATGGTGGTATTACATCAGTTAGAATAGAAGGGTATACCTTGGGATGTTTTCATAGCCCATGCAGTCTTCACAAGCCCACAACCTCCTCATCAACCAAATTTTCCCTCCTCATCTGCACAAGTGCCCTCACCTCAAGGAAACATCCCTTCTTCCCTTCTATTGATGCATTATCACCAAAATAGGACCTGATAGGCTGCTTATCAAGTCAATCTCAGTGTAACTATTTCAAACCAATCTTTTGGGTGAGGCTTAGCCTCCTCGACCTGAGAGGGTTCTCTCAAAGGTTAATGATATAAGTTATAGATAGATGGCTAATTCTGTGGTTTGTGATTTTGTATGTTTACAGGTTGAAAGATGGAGACTTGCTACCATTGGGATATGGAGTCAGTGACAGGGATAAAGATAACAAATAGCTCTTCTTATAAAACTGAGGCTTGTATATACTTCAAGGAAAGAGTTACACATTTAGGAAGATCTCAATAACTTGAGGTTCATAGGAAGTCAGAACATGTGGTACATGAATTCTAAGTAATGATACATCAAGGTATTCAAAAGGAAAGTATTTAAAGTGATTCATCAAAGCTTAACACTTAAAGAAAGTCAGAGCATGAATAACCATGAATTCTGAGTAATAAGTATTAAAACATTGAATAAAACCATCCAAAGATAGGACCCAAGAACTGAATTCACCATAGTTCAACACTTAAAGGAAGTCAGAGCATGTTCCTCCATGAATTCTGAGTAATAAGCATTAAGAATATGGAAGTAAAACATATCAAAGATAAAATATAAAACTCACTGATGTATACTAAGAATCTCAGGTCTAGAAAAGTTTTATTTCTTCTGTATATATCAGTCTCTCCAAAGAAATTACAAAAGTAGTCTGTTCTTATAACCTTTTCCAACCCTTGTAGAATTCGGCCTCATTCTCTTTATAGACCATTTAGAAAATAGGATAAGCTTATCCTCCATTAGAATTTGAATTCCTATGCTTTGACACCTACTCTAACCATAAAACATGGTATTTATTACAAACATAGCTGTAAAACTAACATAGAGTCCTATTACAAATTGACAGCTATAATGCCTTTGAAAAGTCCTAATTCTAATAGGACTGAAGCTCCTAAATATGCTTCTAATCAACCTTGTCTAGTCTTTAATTCATCCTTTGACACCTACTATCCCATGATTTCGAATTTTGATGTTTTTTTCAACTTTGATGTAACCCTGCTACTGATGACCCAAATTGTCCTAAAAATCAAGAGACAGAGTTCCTGTTTTTTAGCCCTTCACTTCCATTTTTCATCTTCGAGCACTTGTTAACATTGATAGCTTAGTTTCATTTGTGTCACATGTGTCAATCATTGCCTTGAAACCTTTAATCTTCCAGCTATGTATAATTCAACCTTCGAAATGATGTAAAAGGATAGAGAATAGGTCTGCACTACGAAAGTAGCCTGTTTTCGTAGCGCAGTTTGTAGGTCATTGTAAAACCTTTCCTTTAACCATTTTTTCTCCTGTTTTACAATTTTAACCTTCAGCTGTAATATTCATGCTTCCACCAGCAACATTTAAACTCAAACTTATCATTCTTCCCTTCAAAATTCATATGAAAAAGTGCAAAAAGACATCTTCAGCAGTTTCGTAGTGCGCTATGAAACAACTGTGCAAGTTGATTTTGACACAATCTTCTAAACATTCTTCAAAATTTTTGAGTTGTGGATGTCTATACCTCATAAGTTCTGATTTTATTTCAAAACATATAACTTATCCTCAAAAACATGATCTTCATCAACATTTGTCTTCAGCTTAATGAAAAACTGACTTATAAATTTGACCATAAGTTTCTGCACTATTTTTATCTGAAAAATAGGTGTTGAGACAGAGCTTGTATCTCCTCATCCATAATGTATTTTGAGAAAATTAAGGAGGATTTTTTATGAAATTTTGTCTTTAACAAAAACCTTTCTTGGTTTTTTTAAATACCTCTCCTACTATTCAGAAACTGTCTTTGAGCAACATGTGTAGAACAAGAAAACTCTGATTTCTGAAAATATGGCTTCAGAGAAAGCCTTGTATCTCCTAACTGGTAACAGTTGTGAGACAAGTGAGAGAGGTTATTTTATCTATAGATTTTATAAAGAGAAACCTCTTTCATAATTCCAAAATAATTTTTCATATGACAAGAAACTAATCTTGAAGTTGACTGCTAAAACCAGAAAACAAAGTTTTTCTCTTCATGACTTTCAGCAGTTTCGTAGCGCAAGTTGAGTCATCAATTTATCCCATATCATAAATAATTTGAAGACACTGAGAGAGGTTTTTGTAGTGAGGTATTTTATAAATAAAAACCACTTTCAGTTTTCAAAAATATGTTTTCCGTTTCTCAGGAATCCCCTTGGAAGTTGACTAATAAAACCAGAAAAACAGGGTTTTTGCTTCATAGTGCGCTACAAAAAGATAGCACTTTTGTAGCACAAATCACCTTTTTTGAACTAGTTGTGCTACGAAAGTGTGGATTCCTAAATTATTGCAAAAATTTAACCCAAAACTTAATGGAATGACTTCTAAATGAATGATGGGACTTTTTAACCATGGAATGAGACTTAAAGACCTTATTTGGAAATGGAAACTGAATTTTTACGACCTTTAAAACTATGACCTACCCTTTACGAAGACTAAAATGACCTTTAGACCTACTTGAAACCATGAACAAAAGAAGAGTTTATACAATGATGTTTTGAAAATTCAGGGTGTGATAACATGATGCATCAAATGAAGAGGATGATAGTGGCAATGATGAACAAAGTAATGACAGTGAGGGTAATGATGATGAACACAATGAGGATGATGATGATGATGGGCTAAATGAAGATGATGAACATAGTGCTGACAATGAAGATGATGAACATAATGCTGAAAATGAGGCAGAGACATAAATTGATGAGGAAGAAGAAGAAGGAAATGATGATGAAGAAGAGGGTAGTGAACATGGCAGTGATGAACATAAAAACAGTGACAATATGGAAGAAGATAATGAGGAAAATGAGGAGATTGAAAGTCAAAATGAAATGAGAATTGATGGAGGGATATCAGCAATAAAACAGAGGATGCAGAGATAGAGGATAAAGAGGAAGACAATAAGGCCAACATAGAAATTGAAGGCAACAGTGAGGCAAATGAGACAGATCACAATGAGGAGGTAAAAGACAGTGACCAAGAAGATGATGAAATAGCAGAAAAAAAAGATGAAAGAAGTCCTATTCATGGTGATAGTAAAAAATGGGAAGAGGCCATTAGTCAATTTGAAGATCACATCCATGATAAGGACACCACAAGGACCACCATCACATCTGTTTCATTCACTTACCAAAGAGGGCCAAGGCAAGTGATTTCTTCCTCCAAAAGGCAAGGGACCTTGCCATCTACATCAGCTCAAAGACTTGACAAGGGCAAAGAAAAGATGAAAAAGGATAAGAAAGGTAAGGGAGGCAGCCAAAATAAACAAGAACCCCAATTCATTGACCTTGACAGTGATAATGAAGATAAGGAGATGGCCACTAGACTACTGCTCCAAAGAAAATATGCACAAATTAGGGAATGGGAGATAGATTTTGAAATGGTACAATGTATCATTCAATATTAAAAGAATGAACACAAGCACTTTAAGAAGATAAAAGGGGGCCTTTCTCTCTAGACAAATATGACCAAGCATTATGCCCAAAGGAACAAAACTGCAAGGGAAAAACTCAAAGAGGCCCTCATTGAAATACAAACCCTAAAAGAAGAAAAATGTCTTGAAAAACTTGGAATTTTGGCATCAGCTTCTCCAAAGGTCTCCCAAACCCCTTGAAGGAGATCTCCACAAATTTTGAGGGAATTTGGATAACTTTTTATTTTTTGTGATTTTAAAGGCATATTAGTGTAGTGCCACTGGAGCTACGCTAATCCTTGGAGCATCCTCAGAGGGAAAACTCATAATTTTTGGATTTCACATCACTAGTACACTTTTCTCACAAAATTTCAGAGCAATAAGAGTAGTTTTGACCCCTCAAAAGCTCAAAAAACACCTAAATTTTCACCATTATGCCTCCTTTTCAAGCCTGGCGTTTCGCACAAAGAAGTGTTGGTATTTTGATATTTTGGAAAGGTTATAGGGGTAGGATCTGAAAACAATGGTATTTTTGGAAAGTATACTCAGTAATATTTCCAACGAGTCCTCACGGAGAAAAATCTGACATCGGGAAGGGGTCCAAAACTTGGTTGCAAAAGTACCTATTTTCTTCCTGAGGTGGCACTGCGCAAATGGACTGTGTAGTGTGTTTTTGGCCAAAAGTCAACAAAATACACTCATTTATTTCAAAATCATATTTTAGTGTTTTTTGATGCAAATCACTCTAGAATTAGGTGCTATAAGTTATTTTGGCATTTATTTCATGGGATATTTTGTGCCTTGGGCCTTACATGGTCTCTTGGGCATTAATGACATTTATGATTGAATTTGACATTTTCCAACCTTATCTATGATTTTTTTCTGTCCTTTGCTGAGTTAAATAGAGCATGAGGGCTTTCATTATAAATTTTGGCATTTGATGAGTTTTGAGAGCAATACATAGTTTTTTGAGGTTGAAGAGCAATTTGGTGTTGTGGAGCTTGTGAATAGTTTGCTTTGATTGATGATGATGAAGACTTGATTGCAAGATCCCTGAGCTTGGTGTTGTGCTCAACTTAGTGTTCCTAAATTGAAGTCATAAATTATCAACTAGGGTCAGTAAACTGTTGAAGTGTGGTGCACTATATGTGCATAGGTATCTGTTTCTCACTACGTTGTGTTTAGTGTTTTTATGATGTTTTTGGTTTTATGGTTTTATGTTAAGAAGGAAAAGAACTAAATGTTGAAAAAGAACAGTTGTTGGTCATACTAAGAACAGAGCAAAGCCTATACTAGAGAACAGAGAATGCAAAGTTTGATAATGACTCATAGCAAGAAAATAAATCACAGTAGGAACTCAATAACTCATAGCATAAACTCATCCAATTCATTCATTAGAAATATGTTGGAATAGCTTGAGAAAAGGACAAGTTTAGCACAAATTAGGTTCTCCTAAGTAAACAACCATCTTTACAATATTACAAAGAATCTCATCCATGGCTAAAAGTTTATTGGAACACAATTGGAAAAAAGACTATTTGTAACACAATAAGATTTCTACTCTGAATTAACTTGTCATGCTAAGATCAATTCATTCTGCAGCTGAACTTGTCACCACTAAACCTTATTTAAAAGTTAGATATTTTCTAAAATAATTTTCAGAAAGAAAGGTTTAATTGTGAAATTGCAAAGGATTGCAGAACAATCAAGGCCTTAAACTGATATCACTAACTTATTCCTATTCATATGATGATGCATTAATAGAAAGTCATAACAAGATTAGTTTGTAAAAAATGAAGGCCGTGAAGTCTAATTCTGACAGTTAATACAACTAAAAGAACAATGGATAACACTGAACTAGAATGCAATTGATCAAGCTTAAAACACAGTGATCACAACTAAACTAGAATGCTTTTATCCTAACTCTGAAATACAGTGATTTGGAACTGAACTAGAATGTCACTAATCTAACTTAAAGTACAGTGAACAAATTTATACTAGAGTGAAATTATCAAACTTGAAACACAGTGATAGAATTAAACTAGAGTGACATCTACCTCCGGAGTACTACAACTAGACTAAAGATGCAACTAATCACTAAAATGTCTCAGCTTTGTCTCATTCGGAATTAGTGGTATTTTGGAATAATTTATGGAACAGGACTGGTTGCAACATGTTATGTAAATGAGCATGAAAGCATACAATTCAACAAAACACAACAAAGCTCTAAAACATCACAGCTATGTCTCATCTAGAGTTAGTGATATTTTGGAAGAGTTTATAAGATCACGACTAGCTATAACAACTGATGTAATCGAGCACAAAATCATAAAGTTCAAAGAAATGCAACTAACTCCTAAATACTACAGTTATATCCCATCCAATTTGAGTGATATTTTGGCAGAGTTTGTAAGGATAAGACTAACTGTGGCATCCACTGCAAGTAATTATAAAAACACAAAGTTCAGAAAATGAATTAAACTAAGAATGAAACAAGGCTAAGTTACTTATCTAAACCATATGAACAAAGCTTCTAAGGTAGCAGGGGCCC
This sequence comes from Pinus albicaulis, assembly GCA_034641835.2. Taxonomy (NCBI): domain Eukaryota; kingdom Viridiplantae; phylum Streptophyta; class Pinopsida; order Pinales; family Pinaceae; genus Pinus; species Pinus albicaulis. The sequence continues at coordinate 304,772,717 of CM076569.1, forward strand.
TCTACCACTGGATTAGCACGTAAATCTACCCAATATTGACTCAGCTCTTGCAATAAAGTGATGCTTCTTTCATTAAAGGAGAAATTATTCAAAACAGAGTATTTACGACCTTTAGAGATCTAGCAATAAAACATGAATCTAGCTAAACTGTTTCTCGGTCTCCCGAGCCATACTTATAACAAAATTACATAACTGTCTTTGAGATAAAACAAGAGTAATTTTATTTTCAAAATAAAATCGAACTAGGACTCTGGTGGTGGCCTCGTTCTATGATTAAGGACATCTGTACAGTCCTTGTCCTATTAGAAGTCTGTCACCTAGTTTTCGTTTCCCACGTGCATAACTGCCTGTAGACTTGAGCTCAGACTTCGTGGGGAGCAAGAAATGATGGGGGAGTGATGTGGAATATGACCATATGCATTTTTCCTTGTGGTGACACTTGGAACCTGCGTAAACATCAGAATGGCGGCGGAATAGGCGACTGGCTACAGAATGACTGTGTTCTGTAGCCAGTCTAGTCAAAAATTGCTACAATAACAAAATGATGAAAACATAGCAAGTTAGTCATTATATACATTCTTAAAGTAATCCTAATTAATCATATTGATCATTTAAGCCTGTAATTGATGAGGGGCAAAGAAAATGAAGTGAAATGTGGTGGAAAAGAAGGACATCTTCGGGGCTCAACATACCCCCACTGCAAGACTTTTGCATGTCCTCATGCAACTATTCCATGTACTCTGAGACCTCTGCTAGGAAATCTAAGCCTCTTCTTCTGCTTTTCCCTGACAGTCAGTGGTCTTTTGGGCTTCCTTATGACTAACTTGAATCTCAAATTTGTAAGTGCCCTACTTAACCTTTTGTTTTTCTTCTTCAATCTTTCACTGGCCTTGTGCAACTTTTTCATTTGTAGAGACATAGTGGTATTCATATCACCTTTGAGCTTAACCTGCTCCCTTAAAATTTCATTCTCATTCTTGATATGCCTATTGAATACTTCTAACTCATATTTATCTCTTCTTAACATATCAATTGCAGATTTTGGTGGACTAGGAGTTCTGTCTCTACTTTTTGAAGCTTTCTTCTCTAGTGTCTCAACATAATTGTAAATTTCTTGTTGTGCTGGGTCTATTTTAGGGGCTCCTTCATCAAAATCCTCAGGTGTTTCTTCATCCTCAATGTTTATGATTCCATTTTGTCTAACCTTTGTTTTCTTTAGTATACCTCTAAGCCTGTGGCTCTGTCTCGATTGAGATGGCCCTTCTCCTCGTTCTTTGGCATATTTTCTTATTATTCTTTCCTTCTTAAACTGATTTTTAATTTGAGCCAATTTATCAGAAATCATCTCTTCGCTGTCCTCTTGTATTGATTTACCAGTTTTAGTTTCAACAGCCTTAGAAATTTCCTTTCTCCTGCTTCTTCTTATGGGTTTGCCTTCAAGTGGAGATTCCTTGGGTTCCTCAAAATGATTCCTTACTAGAAACTCATCCCAATTATCTCCCATTTTTCCCAAATGATGCTCAATTAAGATTTTGACTAACCCATGGTGATACAAGGTTGTTTCCAGAAATTGAACCCTATTTTGTACATTTGAGGCCATTCTTTTTAGACTATGAAGTAGGAAAAAGGGCAAATTGATTTCCTCTCCTAAGAAATGCATCATTAACCGAATATGATAAACAAAGAGGGTACCAAATCTTCCTTCACAAGTTATAAATTTTTGCAAGATGAGCAACATGTTCCTCCATTTATTCTTCAGTGCAGAGCTAGGAATACCTTTCTTAAAAATGGAAACATCCATACCTGGTCTTTTGAGTATTTGCCTCCATGCCTCGTTATGAAATTCCTTATTTTTGAACCACTTTTCTCCTTGCTTGGGTAATTCCTTTTCTTCTACAATGAAAGCCTCTGTAATGGTGAATTTAACATCTCCTATTTTGACCTCCGCTCCATTGAAGGACCGTGCAAATGTTTTAGTCACCTCTTTGTGAAAACCACTGAATTTTTCTAAAAATTGCAACCACCTAGCCTGCTGTAGCATTTCTCTGATTTGTGGATAGCCTTCCAAGTACTTGGTTCCAACTGGTTCAGTTCTTACTATGAGACCCATAACTTATCTTTTCAACCTTCAAATTACTGCTCCTCTGCTCATAGTGAAAATGGTTGTTAAAAAGATGTTTTTAATCCATAGATACAGACTGGAATGGCTTAAGAAGTGGCTGCGGAAAGAAATGATATGGAGTAGTTATGAAATGAGTATAATGCGGTGCAGTTTATTCACACAGATTAATGAATTGAGAGTTATCACGGAAGAAAAGACCGCGGAGATATTTTGTGAGAAATTCAAAATCATCATTAAATACTTTGGCCTAGTGATGTGACTGATCAAATCACTTTAGTACTTAACCGTTAAGTTTTAAATGATGAGCGGATATGGCAAGATAGAAGGGATTATGTCCAAAGTTTTTATGATAGGTTTGATAGGCATGATCAACACGACTAATTAAAATAACCTTTTTGAATCATACATGACTTAACTTATGCTAAACTTTCATGATCTGTTACTACAATAATTTCATAACTTTTACCTTTGCCTTTCCTTTGATTTTTTTTCTTTTGGTTTTGATATGCTTTTTCCTCCTTTAAAAGTCATTGGTCTTCAATCCCCATAAATCCTTTGATTTTTCTTGTTGTCTTGGATATGAAAGATCAATTTTTTGCTCAATCAAGTGATTACTGGATAGTGCCTTCAGGATCTCTGGCTGTAGAATGTCTGGCTGGCTGCAGAATGTACCTGTAGAAGTCTTAAAACATGGAATGGAAAGGTTTGAAGCATGAATGGAATGTTTGTATGAAATAAGTTTAAAAATGGATAATGAAGTATGTTGTATTAGAGCATGGGTGAAGTGAATAATGGAATGAAATGAATCTCAATTTTGAAGTGGAGTGAAGTATGGAAAATGACTTGCTACTTATGATCTGTATTATTTAATTACAGAAAGAAATCACTCTTAAAACTCTGAGATGAAAAATGAGGTGGACCATGGAATGAAATGAATGAAGTATGGAGTGAAGTGGAGTATGGATGAATGGAATGAAATGAATCATAAGTGAAATATGGGTTTACACTTATGATTTTGTAATAGCTGCTTGCAGAAAAAGAACAAATTTGAAAAGCTAGAGTGTCAGAAAAATTCTGATTTTCACTCTATCTTTTTTGTATAAACATGCTAATCAGTGATTAGTTTTCATGTTTATACTTATTATATATATATATATATATATCCTTTTGGATTCAGAAAATTCAACTAAGTTGATGAAGAAGAAAAATTCTTCTTCATTAACTTCACATTACTATTTTCCTGAAATCTTCTGACAAATTCTTCTCTTGAAAGTGGCTTGTGATATAGCTTCAATCTATGACCATTTACAAGAAAAGTGACCTTCTCTTCATCTATTGTCCTGATTTTTATTGCTCCATTGTCAAAAATTCTTATAATTCCATATGGCCCAAGCCAATGTGTTTGGAATTTACCTTGAAAATCCTTGAACTTTGAATCAAACAAGAGAGCCCAGTCACCTTCTTTGAACTTCTTTTCCTTGATGTACTTGCCATGCCATCTAGTCCTTTGCTGTTGGACTATACTTGTTTTCTGAACTGCATCTTGTCTGATCTCATCCAATTCATTAATCTGCTCCAATCTGTGCTTTTGTGCCTTTGTTAGATCAAGTATTAGCTGAACTACCATTTTGAAAGTTTGAATCTGGAACTCTATGGGAAATAAAACTTGCTTTCCATAAACAAGTTCATAAGGAGTATGGCCTGTTGTGCTCCTCCATGTAGTTCTATAGGCCCCCAAGGCTTCGGGAAGCCTATCTGCCCAATATCTTCTATGCAAATGAAAAATCTTCGTTAGGATCCCTTCAATGACCTTATTAGTAGATTCCACTTGACCATTTGCTTGTGGATGATAAGGAGTAGATTTTCTGTGCCTAATTTTGTACCTCTCCATCATTTGTTCCACTAGATTTGATGTAAATTGAGCTCCTTGATCTGTAACAATTTCCCTTGGGACACCAAAACGAGTAAAAATATCCTCAAAAAGAAAATTAACTATAGATGCTTCAGTAGCAAAAAGTAATGGCTTGGCCTCTACCCATTTGGTAACATAATCAATGCAAACTAATATATATCTCTTTTGTCTTGATGGAGGACTAATAGGTCCTACAAAATCCAAAGCCCATTTTTCAAAAGGTTCAATATGTACCTGAGGCTGCAATGGCATCTCACCTGAAGGAGAAGGTTTCCCTACCCTTTGGCAAATGTCACACCTTTTGACATACTCTTTAGCATCTTTAAAAAGGGATGGCCAATAGTATCCTAAATGAAGGACCTTATAAGCTGTCCTTTTATCAGCAAAGTGTCCGCCACAAGGTTCATCATGACATGCCTTGAGGATCTCAGGCATCTCATCTTCCCGAACACATCTCCTAATGATAAAATCTGGACCTATTTTGTATAACTCATTAGCAACCCATGAATATTTTTCACTGTCATAAATGATCTTTCTTTTGTCTCTAGCATTCATTATTGAAGGAAACTTCCTTGAAACTAAATAATTAGAAATGTCAGCAAACCAAGGAGTTTGAGTAGAAATTGAAAAAAGATATTCATCAGGGAATTGATCTTCAACTGGAGTATTGTCTTTGATGTTTTGGAGTCTAGATAGGAAATCAGCTACTGTGTTTTGTTTTCCAGGCCTATCTAGAATGGTAATGTTGAATTCTTGTAAAAGAAATAACCATCTTATGACTCTGCCATTAGTAATTGATTTGTTCATTAGATATCTAATTGCAGAGTGATCTGTGTGAACAAAAGTTTCATAGCTTGTTATATAGTGTCTGAATTTTTTTATGGCATGAACAACAGCTAAAAACTCTTTTTCAGTTACAGTATAGTTTAACTCTGAAGGAGTCAAATTTTTACTGGTATAGTAAATGGCATAACGAATCAGGTCTTTTTGTCCCAATACTCCTCCTAGAGCTGTATCTAAGGCATCGGTTGAAATATGAAAAGGTAGCTTCCAGTTAGGTCCCCTTAAAATAGGTGCTTCAGAGATTTTTGTTTTCAGGGTCTCAAAGGCTAACTGGAAATCGGGATTCCACTTGAATTCACAGTCTTTGGTAAGTAATTTGAAAAGTGGAGATGCTATCTTGGTGAAGTTTTCTATAAACCTTCGATAATATCCTGTGAATCCTAGAAAAATCCTAACATCTTTTTGACAACTTGGAATAGATAAGTTAGAGATGACTTCAACTTTTGACTTATCAACTCTAATCCTATCCCCTGAAATGTGATGTCTTAAAACAATTCCTTCAGTAAACATCATAAAACACTTCTCATGACTAAGTGAAAGATTTGCTTCTTTACATCTCTTTAAAACTTTTTCCAAGTTTGTTAAAGCTTCTTCAAATGTGTTTCCATAAACTGTGAAATCATCCATATATACCTCTACACAATCATGTATTAGATCTGAAAATATTCCTAGTACTGCCCTTTAAAATATTGCGGGTGCATTGCATAGTCCAAATGGCAATACTCGGTAAGCATAGGTACCCCAAGGACAGGTAAATGTGGTTTTGTCTTAATCTTCAAGTGCTACCCGAATTTGGTTATAACCACTAAACCCATCTAGAAATGAAAAGTACTTTTTGCCAGCTAATGTATCTAACACTTGATCTATAAAAGGTAAGGGAAAATGATCTTTAAGAGTAGCTTTGCTTAATTCCCGGTAGTCAATACATACCCTCCATTTACCATTTTTCTTTGGCACAATTACCAAAGGAGAAACCCATTGACTATCTGAAATGGGATAGATAAAGTTAACATTTAACAATTTCTGCAATTCTTCCTTAACAATCTCCCTAAGATTTGGATTCATCCTTCTCTGAGGTTGTCTGATTGGTTTACAATTTTCCTCTATGTAGATGTGATGAGTGCAAGTCTTGGGGCTTATCCCTTTCATATTAGTGTACTTCCATGCATATGCAGAAGAATGTCTCTGTAATATCTTGAATAGCTCTTCTTGTTGAGATTTCTCTAGGTTCTTGTTTATGTTTAAATTTTTGCCTGGAAATATCTCAATTGTAGAGCTGCCAAATTTATCCATGGAGTAAAGAGACATCTGTCTTGATGATAAAAACTCAATGTTGGATTCTTCTTGAAATTTTTCATGCTTATATTCCAAAGAGGATTCAAAGTTTTCTAAGGTATTCAGAATTTGGCTATCTTCACTAATTTCTGAAATTGTGAAGAGAGGTTGTAAGTCTTCTTCATCCTCTATCCATTGAGTATCATCTAATTCTATAATTGTCTTTGCTGGAGGATACAAGGTAAATTTCTTGGTTGAACTACCATTAGAGATGTACATATCACCGGATCTACAACTAATGAAAGCATCAGCTGTAGCTAACCAAGGTCTTCCTAATATAACAGGATGCCCCCCTAGATTATTCTTAGGAGTTAGGATCATAAAATCCACAGGATATTCCCAAGAATCTAGGGACACTGGAATGTATTCTATTACCCCATCAGGTTTGATCACAGATCTGTCTGCTAATTGTAATAATGTGGGTGTAAGAAGAAGATTAGGAAGTTTCTGTTTATCCATGATTTGTCTACTCATGATATTGATTGCTGCTCCTAAATCAATAAGTGTGTTTTGGATCTCAATTCCATTAATGTGAATTTTAACAACTGGATTTCCTGGGTCTATATACTTTGGAATAGCCATCTTACCCATCATGATATCTGCTATTTTTCCTGCCAGTTGAATTTTCTTTATCTCTCTTATTCTTTTCCCTATTTTCTTCATGCTCAACTCCTTTATTGTCTTCGTTGAGATTGGAATTTCCTTGATGGCTTGTAATAATGGGACCTTAATATAAACATTTCTCAGCTCATCTAGGAAATCATAATTAGGCACCATAATTTGTTTCTCTACACCCCTATCAATTTGTAATCTTTCTGGAAAGGGAGGTGTAGAAGTGAATGTTGATGGCTGCTCTAATATAGGAGTTGAAATTATTGGTTCTTTTTGTTTTGATTTTTCAATGTTTGAGTCTTGGAAAGTTTTGTTCTCTTCAAGACTTTTATTTACCCATAGAGAATCTTCCTCAGAATTGTCTTTCTCTTGTATGATTACAGAAGGTTTCCTCTTTTCAAGTATTCTTCCAGACCTAAGTTGAACATCACGAAGGTCTAAAGGAGTGATCAAATAAGTTGGAAAATGTTGGCCTTCTATCATGTATGTGTTCTAAGGATTTTTATTGTTGGGGTTTGGTATGGGTTGGGTAGGAAACTGATTTGTTTTCTGAGGAAATGGTAATGGAAGTGGTTGATTTTGATGTTGTGGATTTTGAGGATTTTGTTGAAAATTTTGTTGAGGAGGGAAATGTGGATATGGTGGATATTGGTAATACTGAGAGTATCTTCCATAGGGATTTTGTGCTCCTTGCGCCCAAGTTTGTGATTGATTTTGAAATTGGGGCCAAGGTTGCTGCCAAGAATTCCAATTTAGTGGGGGTTGATTATACAATTGATCATGAAATCCTTGTGTTTGAGGTCCTTGCCAAGGCCTCCTGGAGACAAAATTGAGAGATTCTGTGGAACTTGTAGGAGTTTCTTCTTGAAAGATAGCTTTAAGACCAGGAAGTGAAGGACAACTCTTGGTCTCATGTTTTTCTGAACAAATTACACAAGTCTCTACAACTTTTGCATCCAAAGGGCACTCTCTCAAGGCATGTTTCTTTCTACATTTGGGACAAAAGATTGCTAAGGCATCAGATTCATATTTTTTCTTGTTTTGTAACTTAAGGGTGTATATTTGTTCACTAAGACTCCCTAAGATATCAGATTTTAATTCATCAAGCATATGTCGTATTTCTGCCCTACTTATTGTCCCAGAAGCAGACTTACTTGCCCTTGCAAGAGCAGGGTCTCTTGGTCCTTTTACAGTTTTAGATTTCCCTCTTGAAAGGTTGATACATAATTCAACTATTTCAGGTAATGTAAGCTGAGATATATCCCCTTTTCCCATCATGTTAAGGATATATAACCATTCATCCCTAATTGTCTTCAACAAGAGAGCTTTCAAGGTATCTTGGTCTAGGTTTTCCATTTTTGCTCTTTTGATGTTGTAGTTAAATCTCTCCAACAAATCTTCCAAATTTTCATCCTCTTTTTGTAGAATTTTAAACACTTCCTCCTTATGGTTGACTGGCATACAGTATCTAAATACCTCTCTAGAAATGCTTGTTTCATGTCTTCCCATGTCCTAATAGAACTATTGATCAAACTTATAAACCACTTCAATGCTGCTCATTTCAATGTTGAAGGAAATAGTTTAAGTTTTTGAGCATCTTGTAAGTAGTCATAGGTTCTACATAGGACTTCAAATTCAAATAGGAAGGTTTCAGGATCTTCAGTTTTAATTCCATAAAAGTTTGGAAGGACAGAGGGTGAAATTTTTTTCATAGTTGTATTAGTTTCTTCATCTACTATAGGAAACCCAAAAGAGCTTCCCATTTCTCTTCTACCTCTTCCTCTTCCTCCTTCTCCTTCTGCACCTCTACCTCCTTCTCCTCTACCTCTACCTCTACCCCCTCCAAATAGTGTGTGTTCTCCATTAAAAACTCCTCCTCCCCCTTCTTCTACCATAGTTGATTCTTCTGTGGAAGTTGAAAGGTTTAAGTCCCTAAAAGGGGTTCCTGAATCTTCTTCCAAGACAGGTTTAGTGGGTAAGGTGGAAGGTATTTCTGATGGAATATCTGATCTTAAGTCCTCTAGAAGTATAGGATCAGTAAAGGATGGAATGTGGGTTTGAGTTGGAGGTGTACTGGCTCTTGGTCTTGGCGAAACAAGTGGTGTTCTAGGAATCAAGCTTCCGCTTCTTATGAATCTACCCCTTGAGTCTCTTTCTCTACCCATGTCATTGTTTTTGGGAGGTAAGAAACAAGGATACCTATCTACACTTCCCCGGCAATGGCGCCAAAATGTTGTGCTCAACTTAGTGTTCCTAAATTGAGGTCATACATTATCAACCAGGGTCAGTAAACTGCTGAAGTGTGGTGCACTATATGTGCCTAGGTATCTGTTTCTCACTAAGTTGTGTTTAGTGTTTTTATGATGTTTTTGGTTTTATGGTTTTATGTTAATAAGGAAAAGAACTAAATGTTGAAAAAGAACAGTTGTTGGTCATACTAAAAACAGAGCAAAGCCTATACTAGAGAACAGAGAATGCAAAGTTTGATAATGAATCATAGCAAGAAAATAAATCATAGCAGGAACTCAATAACTCATAGCATAAACTCATCCAATTCATTCATTAGAGATATGTTGGAATAGCTTGAGAAAAGGACAAGTTTAGCACAAAGTAGGTTCTCCTAAGTAAACAACCATCTTTACAATATTACAAAGAATCTCATCCATGCCTAAAAGTTTATTGGAACATAATTGGAAAAAAGACTATTTGTAACACAATAAGATTTCTAATCTGAATTAAGTTGTCATGCTAAGATCAATTCATTCTGTAGCTCAAATTGTCACCACTAAACCTTATTTAAAAGTTAAATATTTTCTAAAATAGTTTTTGGAAAGAAAGGTTTAATTGTGAAATTTCAAAGGATTGCAGAACAATCAAGGCCTTAAACTGATATCACTAACTTATTCCTGTTGATATGATGATGCATTAATAGAAAGTGAGAACAAGATTAGTTTGTAAACAATGAAGGCCGTGAAGTCTAATTTTTACATTTAATACAACTAAAAGAACAATGGATAACACTGAACTAGAATGCAATTGATCAAGCTTAAAACACAGTGATCACAACTAAACTAGAATTCTTTTATCCTAACTTTGAAATACAGTGATTTGGAACTGAACTAGAATGTCACTAATCTAACTTAAAGTACAGTGAACAAAGTTATACTAGAGTGCCATTATCAAACTTGAAACACAGTGACAGAATTAAACTAAAGTGACATCTACCTCCGGAGTACTACAACTAGACTAAAGATGCAACTAATCACTAAAATGTCTCAGCTCTGTCTCATTCGGAATTAGTGGTATTTTGGAATAATTTATGGAACAGGACTGGCTGCAACATGTTATGTAAATGAGCATGAAAGCATACAATTCAAAAAAACACAACAAAGCTCTAAAACACCACAGCTATGTCTCATCTAGAGTTAGTGATATTTTGGAAGAGTTTATAAGATCACGACTAGCTGTAACAACTGATGTAATTGAGCACAAAATCATAAAGTTCATAGAAATGCAACTAACTCCTAAATACTACAGTTATATCCCATCCAATGTGAGTGGTATTTTGGAAGAGTTGTAAGGATAAGACTAACTGTGGCATCCGCTGCAAGTAAGTATAAAAACACAAAGTTCAGAAAATTAATTAAACTAAGAATGAAACAAGGCTAAGTTACTTATCTAAACCATATGAACAAAGCTTCTCAGGTAGCAGGGGCCCTCTACCAACGGATTAGCACGCAAATCTACTCAAGATTGACTCAGCTCTTGCAATAAAGTGATGCTTCTTTCATTAAAGGAGAAATTCTTCAAAACAGAGTATTTACGGTCTTCTGAGATCTAGCAATAAAACATAAATCTAGCTAAGCTGTTTCTCGGTCTCCCGAGCCATACTTATAACAAAATTACATAACTGTCTTTGAGATAAAACAGGAGTAATTGTCTTTTCAAACTAAAATCAAACTAGGACTCTGGTGGTGGCCTCGTTCTATGATTAAGGACATCTGTACAGTCCTTGTCCTATTAGAAGTCTGTCACCTAGTTTTGGTTTCCCACGTGCATAACCGCCTGTAGACTCGAGCTCAGACTTCGTGGGGAGAAAGAAATGATGGGGGAGTGACGTGGAATATGACCATATGCATTTTTCCTTTTGGCGACACCTGAAACCTGCGTAAACATGAGAACGACTGTGGAATAGGTGACTGGATACAGAATGACTGTGTTCTGTAGCCAGTCTAGTAAAAAATTGCTACAATAACAAAATCATGAAAACATAGCAAGTTAGTCATTATATACATTCTTAAATTAATCCTAATTAATCCTATTGATCATTTAAGCCTGTAATTGATGAGGGGCAAAGAAAATGAAGTGAAATGTGGTGGAAAAGAAGGACATCTTCGGAGCTCAACACTTAGTTTATGGTGATGTGTCTCTAATTTGTTCATGTTTGCGTGTTTATCATTGTGTCTATCCTTCTATTCTGCGGTAGATCAGAAAAGTATAGGCTAAGAAATGTTGTTTGAGGCACCTTAGTCCTTCCTGTTTACTACTGTCTTCATGTTTTCCTCTGCTGGGTTAGTTTAAGAAATTCTTAGCTACTCCTTAGAACCATCTAAGCTTGTTTGTTTCATTAATGGTTTAAGAAAATAGTTTTCAAATATTTTTATGGTTAGCCATGCTTACTTGATGCTATCTAAATTATGTTTCTGGAACCTCTCTTTGATGTGTTACTTGCTAGGTTTAGCCAAAGAGGCCATGTTTTGATCATCCCTTTGTCCCTACTTGAGAAGTTTGACTCAAATTTCTTTGTAGCTTGATCAAATGATGCTTAGGAGTTCCCTCTTCTTTGATTAATGTTATTTTTTATCTTATATGTTTTCAAATCTTGAAGGTGAAATCACTAAAGTTAGATAAGTCTTCTTGCTTTCTTTGTTTCACTGAATTGTTAATCTTGGATATCTATTTTCTTAAGTATTCTCATTGAGTTAATGGTTTGCCCTATTTCATGATTATTATATTTTGCTTACCAGTATTTAAGATCTTCTTGTTTATGGGTATATGACAAAAGATACTTCATTTCCCTTTTCACTACCTTGATTCACCAACTTAATGTCCATTCCACTTCACACATAACCTTAAAGATCCATTGACCACACTAGATTTTCCCTGTGCTACACTCTGACTCATTTTTGAGACATCTATGACTTTCATAGACTCCATGGCCCAATGATTTGATGACCTCTCACTCCACCTATCATACTTGATTATCTTACCCAACCAAACAAACAAAAAACCCTACACTTAACAACTAGCCTAAAATCAAACCCTAATAGCAAAAAATTCACATCCTTTGCATAAAATAGAGAGAGCCCTCTCTGAGTCTATGAGGGCTAGGTCCTAGGACTCCAAAGACTGGTTTCATGTTACCCTATGCATTTGGTCTACCAATCTACTAAATCACAGGACCCTAACATTCTAGCGATCATGGTGGGACCTTCTGAGTCAGTGGCAATCTAAGTACCCCTTAGGAATTCAGAAACCCTTGTCAAAAAGTATCCATTGATTTATAGCCACCTCATCACTATCACTAACATAATGGTGATCATGATGAGACCTTTGAGTTAGTGACAGTCTTAGTATCCCTAAAAGAACTCAGAAAACCCCAAAAACATTCCTAGATTGGTTTTTTGTCAGTTATTGGTAGTGGACCATACACACATCCTCAAAACAACTAAAAGCATCCATCGGGAAACTACACTAGCCTCCAGTAGGCCTATTACTTCACTAGTTCTCATTTAGACTCCCTGGGATGTATCAAATCATCCCTGAGAAATTTAGAAGCCTAGTCCCATACTATGTGAGTTTACCAAGCACTAAGAGAGGTCAGCCTTCCGAAAACAGTCCTAAAATTTAAACCTCTCTACATTTTGAGTTTGAAATCTGGCTTCACAAAGGATCAATACCAAATCTCATCCGGAACCAAACCCTCCCACCATAGTTGAAGACCCAGAAAAGATTTTGTGGCAAACTTCTAAATCTAGAAACTTAACTACTGTTAGGACCATTCATAGAGCAAGCTCTGTCCCTGAATAGCTTACAGCCTTGCAAGATCCCCAATTTGACTTGCATCATACAAAGAACCTTTTTAGAACCAAGTCACAAAGTAATATTGACCAGACTGACCTTGAGCCCATAGATTTGCAGCAGAGTTCTAGTAGAGAAGCCTCTCCTTCCACACCACCTGACTTTCAGCTTCTCCATCACTTCTGCTCTTTCCATACCAAATCTTCTCGGAATCAGTTTGCTGGTCCAACTACTTCCACCACACCCATCCATACCACCACTGTGCAAACCACTCTACTTCATCCAACACCTCCTTTCACAAACCCTCATCTTATAAATCCTCCATTATCTCCCATCATGGCAACTTGGTATGCTCCCCTAGCTTTACCTCAACCTCTAGTATCTTTGCCAAATGACTACCAATCCAAGATCCCTCATTTCACAGGAGCTGAATCCATCACTACCCAACACCATGTAGATAGAATAAATGATGCCTTTGATTACATGGAAATAGAAGAAGAAACCATTAAGATGAGGATATTTGGACAAAGCTTAGGAGGTGAAGCCAAAAAATGGTTCAAAGCATTAACTCCTAACACCATACATGATCTCCCTTCCCTCTACCAAAATTTCATAAACAAGTGGGAAATCAAGAAAACCACCCTCTAAATCCTTTTTGAATATAACAATCTTAAGAGGAATGTAGGGGAAAGTGTAGAAGATTATTGCACCAGGTTTAAGAGTGTCTACAATGCCCTTCCACCTCACATGAAACCCCCACAAGGCCTAGCACTAGTGAAATTTCCTAAAGGCTTTGATCCGGACATGACATATCAATTGAGAGAGAGAGAGACCCTGTAAATTTAGAAGAAATGCAAATGACAGCTATCAGTGCAGAGGTTAACTTGATTGAAAAGAGAGCTAGGATGAGGTCAGAAAAGAGAGTAACTTACAAATATTAAACCATGCCCTCAACCTCCTCATCCGATACGAAAATGGACAACCTAATGAGAACAATGGAGAGAATGATAGAGAGGAAAAAATTGAATGAAAGGAAACCTCCTAGGGAAAACCAAGCCAATCCCCAAAACAGAAATAGAGCTTAGAATTTCAGAAGAGACACTCCTCAAATCAAACAAAGGGAAAATAACCTACAAATCAGACCTCCCTTTCAACAAAACTGTGTAGATGAAGAAGAAGGAGAAATTATAGAACCTGAAGAAAGCCATGTAAACTTAATAGGTTATGATAATGAAGATGATGTTTTTCTCATTGAAGAAGAACAAGTTTTCTTTTCCTCAAATCAAACTGAAATAAACCATGAGGATTCTGAAGACTACCGCTTGGGATTTGGAAATGCCATAATGGAATTCCATAGGCAATATGACCTTAGGAGAAAAAAGAACCAAGATCCCCACAAGAAAAACCAAATAGACATTGTTGTCAAGAAAGTACCTGAAAACAATCCTGAGAAGACAGAAGAGAATGTCAACACTATGGCTAAGAAAAATGATCCAGAAAAGGGAAAAATAAGCTAGCAAAACAATGACCCAAGCTTCCCTAGTACCTCCACTAGTGGGCCTCATAAAATTATTTTGTCTAAAGCTCCAAATCAAAATCAGAAAATTAATGTAGAAAGATTCATGGCTGATAAAGCTGATGTAAATATGTCCAAAACACCAATACCTTTCATGTTTGAGGGAGCCATTTCCAAAATGAAGATAATCGTGCCTCTCACTGAACTAGTTAATCAACAAGTGTATAGGTCCAAAGTTTTGAAAGTCCTGAACATATGAAATGATACTGATACTTTAAACTTAACAGATGATAAACCAGAGTTGTTGTTTGGTCCTGAAGTAGAAGGAAAATACCAAGAAGGAGCCATTCCTCCTTTCTATGTTAGCTTAAATACACATGAAAAAATCTTGCATAATGCCATGCTAGAATCTGGTGCCTCTCACAACCTCATGCCTAAAGTTATGATGGATATATTAGGCCTAGAAATTACTAAACCTTACAAAGACTTGTACTCATTTGATTCGAGTAGAGTCAAGTGTTTAGGCCTCATCAAGGATCTTTGTGTCAATCTGGCACAAATACCTACTAAGAACCTAGTCATGGACATATTGGTTGCTGACATTCCCCCTAAGTATGGCATTCTTTTATCTAGATCTTGGGGAGCCAAACTTTAGGGAAACCTTCAACTAGACATGTCCTGTGCTACCATCCCTGCTTTTAACCAGAATAGAAGACTATACTGAGAGTCACACATGAAATATATGGTTAGTAGTCAAGAGAGGCAAAATAACATCCTCTTTATTCCATTCACTCAGATCTTGATTCCTTCATCTTGTGTAATGAAGAGGACATTAATGAGTCGGTAGGTGAAGTTGAGACAGATTTAGACACACTAAAATAGTTAAATCAGTCTCTGCATGATGAACTCAACAGTCAAAACTATAACAGCCCTGAACAACCACATGATGATAAAACTGAACTTTACTTTCTACAAACTAAAAATGAAATTTCAAAATAAAAAATCAGTTTGGAATCTGAATCAGGTGGCTCAAATGAAGGATAAACCTCAAAAACATAACTTTTTCCTTTTGTAAATCTAGAAGTGCTGAAATACTCTCACATAATAGAAATATTTGGGAATCTGGATCAAAAGAGTCTTATGTTTTTGACTTACATAGACACCTCATCATCAAAAAGTCTTGTCCCTTTAGAAGAGTAGTTGATTCTCACAAATCTTGCTATGGACCCTAAAGGAGTATCTATTGAAACTGATATAGAGGAGTATAATGTGGGCAGCCTAGAAAAACCCAAAATGATTAAGTTATCCAAAACTCTGTCATTACACACAAAATTGAAATACATAAGGCTATGAAAGAAATTTCAGGATGCTTGTATATATAATGATGAAATCTCAAAGCCTTGTGACACAGACATTATTCAAAAAAGGTCTCCTTCCAAGAAATACCATGAAACCCTTGGGCAAGTTGTGTCACTAACAAAGAAAGCAAAAGGATGCAGAATGTGTATAGACTTTAGGTACCTAAAAAAAACCTCCATGAAGTAAAAATACCCTTTCCCCAAGATTAATCATCCTATACAAAGGGTAGGAATTTATAACAAGATGTCTTTACATGATAGTGTTTCAGGTTATCATTAGATGATACTTCTTCTGATCAATCAACGTAAAGCCATTTTCAAAGTTCCTTGGAGCAACTACATGTTTTATCAAATGCTTCCTGGGTTAAGGAGTGCTGAATATGTCTTCCAAAGAGTCATGGCCCATGTTTTCACTTATTCATTATGATATACATTGATGATATCATCATCTCTTTTGAAGTTGATAAAGAATACCTTTTCCATGTAAGAAAGGTCTTTGAAAAAAATAAGTTTTGGAATCAAGACTCAAAGAGGAAATACCAAGGAAATCATGGCCTATTTAAATTTTTTTGGAAAATCCTTACACCGTGCCCTCAAATGGAGGTAACCATGTTCTCTGTTTATAAGAGCTGAATGGAGAAGAATTATTCGGAGGTCCTGTCAATGGTAGGATGCTCAAACACTATTTCTATCAAGAGTCCTAGTTTAGAACTTTCATTCATTGTACATAACATTGCATGATGAGAGATTATAAAAACAAAAGACAAAAACATAGAAAGAAAGAAAAAGAGGGCAGATTTGAAAAGAGGTACAGCCCCATACCCAAAAAATAGTAATGCTGAAAATGTGCAAGCCTAAATGCCACTACTTGTGCCAAAAAGTCTTGTTCGGTCATCTAGCCTAATCATGGCTGAACATGTTTTCAATTTATTGCTGATAAGTTAGTGATAGAGAGCCTGTACAAATCATTCAAACTTAACTTGTCAAAAAGAATAGATTAGGAATGAAAGATACTGGTTCCACATACTCAAAACTGAACCAAAGAGGAAGATGGGGATGCATACCAAATGAAAAATCATAGCCCTTGCTTATTTAGCTTTGTTTGTACAAAATAATGTTTGTGTGTAGCTTGTCCTAATGCCACAACTCATGGTAAGTCAGATTGCCTAATCCTGATTTAAACTGTGCTTTCAATTTCATGTCAATAGCATAGAGAACGAAGTCTGTAATACAACTTAATCTTGACATCAAATAGTCTAGGTAGAGAATGAAAAGATTTCACCAACATAATATGGACTCTTGGTAGTAATAAGAGTAAAAGTAGATAGTTTGTTTCGCTTTAAAAAGAAGAAAATTTCAAGATTTGTCCAGTTCAAGTGCACCCTAAGAAGAATTTTTTTTAGGCAAGTAGGTTGGGTAGGTAGAGATGAAGCTGAGCTAATCATGTTTTTTAGATTATTGAGATCACTACTTCAAAGAAGCATCAACAAATGAGAAGAAGTAAAAATCTGCCCAATGGATGAGGCACTGGTCTTCATAAACCAGAGATCTAAAATTCTGGACACCTCCTTAAAAGGAGTTTCCCTCCTCAAGTGGAGCCACTGTTAGTCATTAGTAATTTTTTCTTTTCATAGATGACTAAATGTTTATCCTAGATTTCTAGAAACAAAATTCATGAATATTGTGAGTTCTATAAATCTCACTGCCTTCATTTATCCTTAAGATAAAATTTTCACTATTTTATCATCCTATCATGTCAGAGCCAGCCTATCACCTCCAGGAGACCCATTATGGGATCATGCCACTCATTTTCACTATTTTTTTCCACTCCTAACTTTAGCACTCTGTTTTTTCTTGCCTAATTCCTCCACTTGTCACTTAGGATCACCAACAAAACTACTCACTCTTGTGTTTTTTGGATACATCAAGCATTGGTGGTTTCAAGCTACATTTCTAGGCTCTTTAGATAAATCAAAATAAGTAGTTTTGGGTTTGTAATGAATAAAATCTATCAAAAAATTCTATTTTACACCTAAAAACCCTAAGTCAAGTTTTGAGCCAAAGCCCAAGTCCAAAAATCCTCCTACTAGGTCACCTAGGGTTTCACAGGTCATAGGATAGTTTTGATGTTCTAAATATTTTTTTTTCGTGTGCCAAGAGGCTGCAATCAAAGAGGAAGAAGGACATCACATGTTTTTCCAAATGGATCAGAAAATCCGTCAAGGAAGACCTCCTTGGTCAAAGCACAACTTTTGCAAAAGACAGCTGCCCATATTAAACATTTCTGCAAGAATGATTGAGATGGCTATAAACAGAAAAAATAGGTAAGGTAAGAGGCTAACTCATCACTAAGGACAACCACAACAAAGGAAGAGGAAATAGGCCTATGTACAAAGAGAATCAGGGTTTTGGGACTGATTGGAAAAATAGTGTTGCCAAGCAAGGAGAGAATGTAAAGAACACCAAGACAAAAGCACAACAACATAACCAAGCACACATTGAAGATTTTTAGAAATTATAATTGAAAAAGGGAAAAAGGTGAGGTCAACTGAACATAAATGAATGAAATTTAAAGGGCTATAGAGAACTTAGAAGACAACACTAATTAATTTTCTCTAACAACCCTAAAACCTAAAGTTTTGGAAGGATAGGAAAAACAGGTGAAATGAGGATGATGGGCCTCCATCATGACAGAAAGAGGTTTTCAAAAAGCCTTTGAAGGTGGTTTTTAGGGTTTTTAAAGGAAAAAATGCTTCACTACACCAAAGGGAGAAGGAATACAAAGGGTATCAGTATGGGAGAAATTAAACCTTCAGTTATTGTCACTTGCCCTCAAAAGGGTGAAAAGAAGGAAATCATCAGGTTAAGTGTCAAAGTGGAAATCAAGATGAGCATGAGCTTGCTGTTGAGTGACTGAGATTATCAAAATCCAAAGGTGACAAAGGAGACCAAAAAATGTGTCAAGGCACCTGCAACACATCAGAATTAGCCAAAGGGAGATAATGAAAAACATGACTGAAAAGACTGTGGTTACTATGCAAGAAAAATTTATTATACCTTTGGAAAATCAGTGAGAGGGGAAAAACCATGTTTTAAGATCACCTACACTTAGAGATCTCAAAGAGGGATAAAACATGTTTTTTTTTAGTCTCTCAGTAGAAAAGGGTAATGGCATATATGGTTATGAAGAAAAAGCTGTGGCAGTAGTCAAAAAGGGGTTTTTCATGCCTAGGAAAATCAATGAGAGAAAAGAAACTACTTACTCATTCACCCACCGAATAGGAGGAAATTTAAAACTCCTAGGTAAGAACCGAGAGGTTATAAAGAAGATGCCATCATACATAGAACATAAAAAGTTGAGAAAGAGATAATTCTTGTGTTTTAAAGTCACCTCCTGCAAAGGGCAAAAGAGTATCAATGAAAACCATAAGATGACAAAAAACAAACATAGCAAAAGTGGGTTTTACAAATTTGATTTATTTCTCGAAAGGCTATAAAAGCACCTAAGTCATCATTTTCAAACTCACTTATCACTTGGAAGAGAGAAGAAATATTTCACGAGAAAAAAATAGAATTTTTTACTATTTCTGGGCAAAGGGTTACTGGCGCTGTGCAAATCTGTGCCGTTGCGCTTACTAGGTCTAGCACTGTGCTAATTTGGTTTTTCTCTGTTCAAATTTTCTCTGCGCTACGCTAATCTAGGGTGGCGCTGCGGTAACCAACTGGCACGAATGTCGGTGCTACGCTAACAGGCCGACCCGACTGCTTGGGCAGGGCGCTGCGCTAATGTAGAAAGCCCCTCAAATTGCAAAAAAATTGCCAAGGGGTTAAGGGGACTCCTCCAAAATTGCCTCCAAAGGCTTGCAAAAGAGCGAAATCTGGTAGGTGCCCTTTTCCTCCTCCTCTCAAATATTTTTTATCTTGATAGCTATGAGTAATTAAACCTTTGGTGTGCAAAACATAGGTCTCAAATGCATTTTACACCTTTGTTTTTGGCCTCCTTGAACAATTCAAGTGTCATTTGAGGGAGGGTAAACTAGTGTGTCACAATTCATGATTCAAGGTGAACCCTCTTAAGCTCCAAAGAAACTCAGTCCTAAACCCTAGCCTCCATATCACTCATTCACAAGAAGTTGACCTCACCACCATCTTCATCTTGCTCCTCCAAACCCTATTTTGTCAGCAAACATCTCCTATCACCATGTCAGGAGTTGAAGACAATAGTACAAGTGACAGGGGCCAAGGGCCTATGAGACCAAATCATAAGGGAGGGAAAGTAAGAAGATTTGAACCCCAGAGCACAGTGGATATTACCTCATCTCCCATGATCCTCTCATGTTTCCATAATATGGTATGTTTTCAATTTTGTGAGAAGGTCAAACTAGTACAACACCACCCAGAGCTTTCAAGGTTGTTTATCCTCAACCTCCACCACAAACAGGTCAATCTTGCAGGGGTGAATTTTGAACTATCAGCAGATACCATCTCTGATGCTACAGGTATCCTTGCTGTTGGTGAAAAATGGTTTAAGAAGGCCAAATTGGATAAGGATTATTCTGAGTCATTCATCAAGGCTAGGTCTAGACAAGGCAACAAGTTTGTTTTTCCCTTCTCACATCTCAAACAGATATTTTCACCCTTGATGAAAGTTATCATGAGTTATTTCAGCTGTGAGGGGAGGTACTTTAGGCTTTATCCTATTATCTTAAACTTTTGATGCATTTCACAAGGGTTAAGATGCTCAGCTTGCCCTACTACCTCTATATAAGTATGGAAAAAATGTCTTCTGTGGTCTGGAGAAGGAGTCCTTCCCAACAAATGAAAAGTTTTTTTCACCATTCCTTGATCAATATGGTGGTATTACCTCAGTTGGAACAATTGGGTATATCTTGGGATGTGTTCATAGACAATGCAGTATTCACATGCCCTCAACCTCCTCATCAACCAAATTTTCCCTCCTCATCTGCACAAGTTCCCTCACCTCAAGGAAACCTCCCTTCTTCCACTTCTATTGATGCATCAAATGAAAAGGATGACAGTGGAAATGACAAAAAAAGTAATGAAATTGAGGGTAATGATGATGAACAAAATGAGGAGGATGATGATGATGGACTAAATGAAGATGATGAACAAAGTGCTGACAATGAGAATGATGAATAGAATGCTGAGAATGAGGTAGAGACAGAAATTGATGAGGAAGAAGAAGAAGGAAATGATGATGAAGAAGAGGGCAGTGAACATGGCAGTGATGAAGATAAAAACAGTGACAATATGGAAGAAGATAATGAGGAAAATGAGGATATTGATAGTAAAAATGAAATGAGCATTGATGGAGGGGATATCAGCAATAAAACAGAGGATGTAAAGATAGAGGATAAAGAGGAAAACAATAAGGACATCACAGAAATTGAAGGTAGCAGTGAGGCAAATGAGACAGATCACGGTGAGGAGGAGGTAAAAGACAATGACCAAGAAGATGATGACATGGCAGAAAACAAAGATGAAATTAGTCCTAGTCATGGTGATAGTGAAAAAGGGGAAGAGGTTGTTAGTCAAATTGAAGATCACATCCATGATAAGGACAACACAAGGACCACCATCACACCTGTTTCATTCACTTACCAAAGAAGGGCAAGGCAAGTATTTTCCACCTCCAAAAGGCAAGGGACCTTGCCATCTACATCAGCTCAAAGGCTTGACAAGGGAAAATAAAAGATGAAAAAGGATAAGAAAGGTAAAGGAGGCAGCCAAACTAAACAAGAACCCCAATTCATTGACCTTGACAGTGATAATGAAGATAAAGAGATGGCCACTAGACTAGTACTGCTCCAAAGCAAAGATGCACAAATTAGGGAATGGGAGAGAATTTTTGAAATGACACAACATATCATTCAGTATTACAAGAATGGACACAAGCACTTTAATAAGACAAAAAGGGGCCTTGATCTCCAGAAAAATATGACCAAGCATTATGCCTGAAGGAACCAAGCTGCAAGGGAAAAATTCAAAGAGACCCTCGTTGAAATCCAAACCCTAAAAGAAGCAAAAGGTCATGAAAAACTTGGAATTTTGGCATCCTCTTCTCAAAAGGTCTCCCAAACCCCTTGAAGGAGATCTCCACAAATTTTTAGGGAATTTGGATAACTTTTTGTTTTTATTTTATTTTAAAGGTCTATTAGCGCAACGCCACTGGCGCTACGCTAATCCTTGGAGCATCCTCAGAGGAAAAAAATCAGAATTTTTCGATTTCTCATCAGTATTACACTTTTCTCACAAAATTTCAGAGCAGTTGGAGTAGTTTTGACCCCTCAAAATGTCAAAAACCACCTAAAGTTTCACCATTCTGCCTCCTTTTCAGGACTGGCATTGCGCACAGAGAAGTGTTGAGATTTTGACATTTTGGAAAGGTTACAAGGACTGGATAAGAAAACCAAGGTATTTTTGGAATTAAGACTCAACAAGCTTTCTAACGAGCCCTCATAGAGAAAAATCCGACATCGGGGAGGGGTCCAAAACTTGGTTTCAAAAGTACCTATTTTATGCTTGAGGTGGCGCTGCGCAAATGGATTGTGTATTGTGTTTTTGGCCAAAAGTCAACAAAACACACTCATTTATTGCGAAATCATATTTTAGTGTTTTTTGATGCAAATCACTCTAGAATTAGGTGCTATAAGTTATTTTGGCATTTATTTCATGGGATATTTTATGCCTTGGGCCTTGCATGGTCTCTTGGGCATTAATGACATTTATGAGTGATTTTGAAAATTTCCAACCCTATCTAGGGTTTTTGATCTCCTTTGCTGATTTAAATAGAGCATGAGGGATTTCACTGTAAATTTTGGCATTTGATGAGTTTTGAGAGCAATATATGGTTTTTTGAGGTTGAAGATCAATTTGGTGGTGTGGAGCTTGTGAATAGTTTTCTTTGATTGATGATGATGAAGGCTTGCTTGCAGGATCCCTAAGCTTGGTTTATGGTGATGTGTCTCTAATTTTTTCATGTTTTCTTATTTATCATTGTGTCCATCCTTCTATGCTGCAGTAGATCAGAAAAGTATAAGTTAAGAAATGTTGTTTGAGGCACCTTAGTCCTTCATGTTTACTATTGTCTTCATGTTTTCCTCTGTTGGGTTAGTTTAAGGAATTCTTAGGTTCTCCTTAGACCCATCTAAACTTGTTTGTTTCATTAATGGTTTAAGAAAGTAGTTTTAAAATGTGTTTATGGTTAGCCATGCTTACTTGATGCTATCTAAACTATGTTTTTGGAACCTCTCTTTGATGTGTTACTTGCTAGGATTAGCCAAAGAGGCCATGTTTTGATCATGCCCTTTGTCCCTACTTGAGAAGTTTGCCTCAAAGTTCTTTGTAGCTTGACCAAATGATGCTTAGGAGTTCCCTCTTCTTTGACTAATGTTATTTGTTATCTTATATGTTTTCAAATCGTGAAGGTGAAATCACTAAAGTTAGATAAGTCTTCTTGCTTTCTTTGTTTCACTGAATTTTTCATATTGGATATCTATTTGCTTAAAGTATTTTCATTGAGTTAATGGTTTGACCTATCTCATGATTATTATCTTTTTCTTATCAGTATTTGAGACCTTCTTGTTTATGGGTATATGACAAAGGATACTTCACTGCCCTTTTCCCTACCTTGATTCACCAACTTAATGTCCATTCCACTTCACACATAACCTTAAATATCCATTGACCACACTAGATTTTCCCTGTTTTGAACTCTGACTCATTTTTGAGATATCCATGACTTTCGTAGACTCCATGGCCCAATTATTTGATGACCTCTCACTCCACCTATCATACTTGATTATCTTACCCAACCAAAAAAACAACAGATCCTACACTTAACTACTAGCCTAAAATAAAACCCTAATAGAAAAAAGTTCACATCCTTTGCATACATTAGAGAGAGCCCTCTCTGATTCCAGGAAGGCTAGGTCCTATGACTCCAAAGACTGGTTTCATGTTACCCTGTGCATTTGGTCTACAAATCTGCTAAATCACGGGACCCTAACTTTCTGGAGCTCACAGTGGGACCTTTTGAGTCAGTGGAAATCTAAGTACCCCTTAGGACTTCAGAAACCCTTTTCAAAAAGTATCCATTGATTTATAGCCACGTCATCACTATCACTAACATAATGGTGATCATGATGAGGCCTTTGAGTCAGTGACAGTCTTAGTATCCCTAAAATAACTCAAAAAACCCCAAAAACATCCATAGATTGGTTTTTTGTCAGTTATTGGTGGTGGATCATACACACATATCCTCAAAACAACGAAAAACATTCACCTGGCGACTCCACTAGCCTCCAGTAGGCCTATTACTTCACTAGTTCTCATTTAGACTCCCTAGGATTGTATCAAATCAGCTCTGAGAAGTTTAGAAGCCTAGTCCCATACTGTGTGAGTTTACCAAGCACTAAGAGTGGTTAGCCTTCCGAAAACAGTCCTAAACTTTTAGCTTTACAAAGGACCAGTACCAAATCTCATCCGGAACCAAACCCTCCCACCATAGTTGATGACCTAGAAAATATTTTGTGGAATACTTCTAAATTTGGAAACTTAACTACTGTTAGGACCATTCATAAAGAAAGCTATGTCCCTAAACATCTTACAGCCTTGCAAGATCCCCAGTTTGACTTGCATCATACAAAGAACCTTTTCAGAACCAAGTCACAAAGTAATATCGACCAGACTAACCTTAAGCCCATAGATTTGCAGCGGAGTTATAGTAGAGAAACCTCTCCTTCCACACCACCTAACTTTCAACTTCTCCATCAATTCAAATCTTTCCATACCAAATCTGCTCGGAATCAGTTTGCTGGTCCAACTACTTCCACCACACCCATCCATACCACCACTGTGAAGACTACTCCACTTCATCCAACACCTCCTTCCACAAAACCTTCTCTTGTAAATCCTTCATTAGATCCCATCATGGCAGCTTGGTATGATCCCATAGATTTACCTCAACCTCTAGTACCACTGCCAAATGACTACCAATCCAAGATCCCTCATTTCATAGGAGCTAAATCCATCACTGCCCAACAACATGTAGATAGGATAAATGATACCTTTGATTACATGGAAATAGAAGAAGAAACCATTAATATGAGGATCTTTGCATAGAGCTTAGGAGGTGAAGCCAAAAAATGGTTCAAAGCATTAACTCCTAACACCATACATGATCTCCCTTCCCTCTACCAAACTTTCATAAACAAGTGGGAAATCAAGAAAACCCCCTCCAAATCCTTTCTGAATATAACGATCTTAAGAGGAATGTAGGGGAAAGTGTAGAATATTATTGCACGAGGTTTAACAGTGTCTACAATGACCTCCCACCTCACATGAAACCCTCACAAGGACTAGCACAAGTGAAATTTCCTAAAGTCTTTGATTGGGACATGACATATCAATTGAGAGACAGAGACCCCACAACTTTAGAAGAAATGAAAAGGGAAGCTATTAGTGTAGAGGTTAACTTGATTGAAAAGAGAGCTAGGATGAGGTCAGAAAAGAGAGTAACTTACAAAGATGAAACCATGCCCTCAACCTCCTCCTCCGATACCAAAATGGATAGCCTAATGAGAACAATGGAGAGAATGATAGAGAGGATAAAATTGAATGAAAGGACACCTCCTAGGGAAAACCAAGCCAATCCCAAAAACATAAATAGAGCTCAAAATTTCAGAAGAGACACTCCTCAAATCAAACAAAGGGAAAATGACCAACAAATCAGACCTCCCTTTCAACAAAACTGTGTATATGAAGAAGAAGGAGAAATTATATAACCTGAAGAAAGAGATGTAAACTTAATAGGTTTTGATTATGAAGATGATGTTTTTCTCACTGAAGAATAACAAGGTTTATTTTCCGCAGATCAAACTGAAATGAACCATGAGGATTTCGAAGACTACCGCTTGGGATTTGAAAATTCCATAATGGAAGTCTATAGGAAATATGACCTTAGGAGCAAAAATAACCAAGATCCCCCCAAGAAAAACCAAATAGACACTGCTGTCAGGAAAGCACCTTAAAAAACTCCTAAGAAGATAGCAGAGAATGTCAACACTATGGCTAAGAAAAATGATCCAAACAAAGGAAAAATCAGCTAGCAAAACAATGACGCAAGCTGCCCTAGTACCTCCACTAGTGGCCCTCAGAAAATTAATTTGTCTAAAGCTCGAAATAAAAATCAACAGATTAAAATTGTAGAAATATTCATGGCTGATAAAGCTGATGTAAATATGTCCAAAACGCCAATACCTTTCAAATTTGAGGGAGAGATTGCCAAAATCAAGATAATCATGCCTCTCACTGAACTGGTTACTCAACAAGTGTATAGGTCCCAAGTTTTGAAAGTCATGAACATAGGAAATGACACTGATACTTTAAACTTGACAGATGATAAACCAGAGTTGTTGTTCGGTCCTGAAGTAGAAGGAAAATACCAAGAAGGAGCCATTCCCTCTTTCTATGTTAGCTTAAATATACATGACAAAATGTGCATAATGCCATGCTAGACTCTGGTGCCTCTCACAACCTCATGCCTAAATTTATGATGGATAGATTAGGCCTAGAAATTACTAAACCTTACAAAGACTTGTACTCATTCGATTCGAGTAGAGTCAAGTGTTTAGGCCTCATCAAGGATCTTTGTGTCAATCTGGCACAAATACCTGTTAAGAACCTAGTCATGGACACAGTGGTTGCTGACATTCCCCCTAAGTATGGCATGCTTTTATCTAGATCTTTGGGAGCCAAACTTCAGGGAAACCTTCAACTAGACATGTCCTATGCTACCATCCCTATTTTTAACCAGACCAGAAGACTATACCGAGAGTCACACATGAAATATATGGTTAGCAGTCAAGAGAGGCGAAATATCACTCCTCTTTATTCCATTCACTTAGATCTTGATTCCTTCATATTGTGTAATGAAGAGGACATTAATAAGTGGGTAGGTGAAGTTGAGACATATTTAGACACACTGCAACAGTCAAATCAGTCTCTGCATGATGAAATTAATAGTGAAAACTATAACAGCCCTGAACAACCACACGATGATAAAACTGAACTTGAGTTTCTACAAACTGAAAATGAAATTTCAAAATAAAAAATCAGTTTGGAATCTGAATCAGGTGGCTCAAATGAAGGACAAACCTCAAAAACATAACTTTTTCCTTTTGTCAATCCAAAAGTGCTGAAATACTCTCACATAACAGAAATATTTGGGAATCTAGATCAAAAGAGTCTTATTTTTTTTACTTACATAGACACCTCATCATCAAAAAGTTTTGTCCCTTCAGAAGAGTTGTTGACTTTCAAAAATCTTGTTATTGACCCTAAAGGAGTATCTATTGAAATTGATATGGAGGAGTATAATGTGGGCAACCTAGAAAAACACAAAATGATTAAGCTATCCAAAACTTTGTCATTACACAAAAAACTGAAATACATAAGGCTATGCAAGAAGTTTCGGGATGCTTGTATATATAATGATGAAAGATCAAAGCCTTGTGACACAGACATTACTAAAAAAAGGTCTCCTTCCAAGAAATACCATGAAACACTTGGGCGAGTTGTGTCACTAACAAAGAAAGCAAAAGGATGCAGATTGTGTATAGACTTTAGGTACCTAGACAAAACCTCCATGAAGTACAAATACCCTTTCCCCAAGATAAATCATCATATACAAAGGGTAGGAATTTCTAACAAGATTTATTTACATGATAGTGTTTAAGGTTATCATCAGATGATACCTCTTCCGATTAATCAACATAAAGCCATTTTCAAAGTTCCTTGGAGCAACTACATGTTTGACCAAATGCTTAATGGGTTAAGGAGTGCTGAAGATGTCTTCCAAAGAGCCATGTCCCCTGTTTTCAACTTTTTCATTATGATATACATTGATGATATCATCATCTCTTTTGAAGCTGATAAAGAATACCTTTTCCACGTAAGAAAGGTATTTGACAGAAACAAGTTTTGGAAGCAAGACTCAAAGAGGAAATACCAAGGAAATCATGGCATGTTTGAAATTTTTTGGAAAAATCCTTACACCGTGCCCTCAAATGGAGGTAAACATGTTTTCTATTTACAAGGGCTGAATGGAGAAGAATTATTCAGAGGTCCTGTCAATGGAAGGATGCTCAAAAATTATTTCTATCAACAGTCCTAGTTTAGAACTTTCATTCATTATACATAACATTGCATGATGAGAGATTATAAAAACAAAAGACAAAAACATAGAAAGAAAGAAAAATAGGGCAGATTTGAAAAGAGGTACAACCCCATACCCAAAAAATAGTAATGTTGAAAGTGTGCAAGCCTAAAGGCCACTACTTGTGCCAAAAGGTATTGTTCGGTCATCTAGACTAATCATGGTTGAACATGTTTTCAATTTATTGCTGATAAGCTAGTGAAAGAGTGCTTGTACAAATCATTCAAACTTAACTTGTCAAAAATAATAGATTAGGAATGAAATATACTGGTTCCACATGCTCAAAACTGAACCAAAGAGGAAGACGGGGATGCATACCAAATGAAAAATCACAGCCCTTGTTTTTCTAGTTTTGTTTATATAAAATAATGTTTGTGTGTATCTTGTCCTAATGCCACAACTCATGGTAAATCAAATTGCCTAATCCTGATTTAAACCATGCTTTCAATTTCATGTCAATAGCTTAGAGAAGGAAGTCTGTCATACAACTTAATCTTGACATTCAAATAGTCTAGGTAGAGAATAAAAAGAGCTCACCAACATAATCTGGACTCTTGGCAGTAATAAGAGTAAAAGTAGATAGTTTGTTTTGCTTTCAAAATAAGAAAATGTCAAGGGTTGGCTAGTTCAAGTGCACCTTAAGAAGAAAATTTTTTAGGCAAGTAGGTTGGGTAGGTAGAGATGAAGCTGAGATAATCATGTTTTTCATATGATTGAGATCACTACTTCAAAGAAGCATCAGCAAATGAGAAGAAGTAAAAATTTGCCCAATGGATGAGGCATTGGTCTTCATAAAACCAGAGATCTAAAATTTTGGAAACCTCCTTAAAAGGAGCTGCCCTCCTCAAGTGGAGCCACCGTTAGTCATCAGTAATTTTTGCTTTTCATAGATGACTAAATTTTTATCCTAGATTTCTAGAAACAAAATTCATGAATGTTGCGAGTTCTAGAAATCTCACTACCTTCATTACACTTAAGATAAATCTTTCACTATTTTACCATCCTATCATGTCAAAGCCAGGCTATCACCCCCAGGAGACCCATCATGGCCTCATGCCACTCATTTTCACTATTTTTTTCCACCCCAGACTTTAGCACTCTATTTTGGCTTGCCTAATTCCTCCACTTGTCACGTAGGATCACCAACAAACCCACTCGGTCTTGTGTTTTCCGGATACATCAAGCATTAGTGGTTTCAAGCTACCTTTCTAGGCTCTTTAGATAAATCAAAATCAATATTTTTAGGTTTTCAATGAATAAAGTTTGTCAAAAAACTCTGTTTTACACCTAAAAATCCTAAGTCAAGTTTTCAGCCAAATACCAAGTCCAAAAAGCCTCCTACTAGGTCACCTAGGGTTTCACAGGTCATAGGATTGTTTTGATGTTCTAAATATTTGTTTTTCTTGTGCCAAGAGAATGAAATCAAAGAGGAAGAAGGACAACACATGATTGTCCAAATGGATCAGAAAATCCTTCAAGGAAGGCCTCCTTGGTCAAAGCACAACTTCTGCAAAAGACAACTGCCCATCTTAAACATTTCTACAGGAATGATTGAGATGGATATCAGTAGAAAAAAGAGGTAAGGTAAGAGGCTAAATCATCACTAAGGACAACCACATCAAAGGAAGAGGCAT
Source organism: Pinus albicaulis (assembly GCA_034641835.2). Taxonomy (NCBI): domain Eukaryota; kingdom Viridiplantae; phylum Streptophyta; class Pinopsida; order Pinales; family Pinaceae; genus Pinus; species Pinus albicaulis. The sequence continues at coordinate 304,802,368 of CM076569.1, forward strand.
TAGGCGTATGTACAAAGAGAATCAGGGTTTTGGGACTGATTGGAAAAACAATGTTGCCAAGCAAGGAGCCAATGTAAAGACCACCAAGACAAAATCAAAACAACATAACCAAGCACACATTGAAGATTTTTAGAAATTATAAATGAAAAAGGGAAAAAGGTGAGGTGAACTGAACATAAATGAATGAACTTGAAAGGGCTATAGAGAACTTAGAAGACAATACTAATTAATTTTCTCTAACAACAATAAAACCTAGAATTTTGGAAGGATAGGCAAAACAAGTGAAATGAGGATGATGGGCCTCCATCATGATAGCAAGATGTTTTCAAAAATCCTTTGAAGGTGGTTTTTAGGGTTTGTAAAGGAAACAATGCTTCACTACACCAAAGTGAGAAGGAATACAAAGGGTATCAGTATGGGAGAAATCAAACCTTCAGTTACTGTGACTTACCTCAAAATGGTCAAAAGAAGGAAATCATCAGGTTAAGTGTCAAAGTGGAAATCAAGATGAGCATGACCTTGCTATTGAGTGACTGAGATTGTCAAAATCCAAAGGTGACAAAGGAGACCAAATTTTTTTTCAAGGCACCTACAACACATCAGGATTGGCCAAAGGGAGATAATGACAAATATGACTGAAAAGACTGTGGTTACTATGCAAGAAAAATTTATTATACCTCTGGAAAATTAGTGAGAGGGGAAAAACCATGTTTTAAGATCACCTACACTTAGATATCTCAAAGAGGGATAAAACATGTTTTTGTCAGTCTCTCAGTAGAAAAGGGTAATGGCATATATAGTTATGAAGAAAAAGCTGTGGCACTAGTAAAAAAGGGGTTTGTCATGCCTAGGAAAATCAATGAGAGAAAAGAAGCTACTTACTCAGTCACCCACTGAATAGGAGGCAATTTAAAACTCCTAGGTAAGAACCGAGAGGTTCTAAAGAAGTTGCCATCATACACAGAGCATAAAAAGTTGAGAAAGAGATCATTCTTGTGTTTTAAAGTCACCTCTTACAAAGGGAAAAAGAGTATCAGTGAAAACCATAAGATGACAAAAAGAAAACATAGAAAAAGTGGGTTTTACAAATTTGATTTATTTCTCAAAAGGGTATAAAAGCACCTAAGTCATCATTTTCAAACTCACTCATCACTTGGCAGAGAGAAGAAAGGTTTCAAGAGAAAAAACAAAGTTTTTTACTGTTTCTGGGCAAAGGGTTACTGGCACTGTGAAAATCTGTGGCGCTGCGCTTACCAGGTCTGGCATTATGCTACTCTAGTTTTTCTCTATTCAAATTTACTTTGTGCTTCACTAATCTAGGGTGGCACTATGCTAATCCGTGGCACTGCAAAAAGACCCGCCTGACACACCCAAGACTTGAATGGCAGGCCTGCACGCACCCGACGCTACGCTAACCCACGGGGACGACTGCCAGCGTTGCGACTGGGGATTGACTGCTCGGGCAGGGCACTGCGCTAATGCAGAAAGCCCCTCAAATTGCAAAATTGTTGCCAAGGGGTTAAGGGGACTCCTCCAAAATTGCCTCCAAAGGCATGCAAAAGAGCTAAACTTTGTAGGTGCCCTTTTCATCCTCTCAAATATTTTTCATCTTGATAGCTATGAGTAATTAAACCCTAGGTGTGCAAAACCTAGGCCTCAAATGCATTTTACACCTTTGTTTTGGGCCTCTTTGAACAAGTCAAGTGTCATTTGAGGGAGGGTAAGCTAGTGTGTCACAAGTATTGATTCAAGGTGAACCCTCTTAAGATCCAAAGCAACTCAGTCCTAAACCCTAGCCTCCATGTCACTCATTCACAAGAAGTTGACTTCACCACCATCTTCATATTGCTCCACCAAATCCTATTTTGTCAGCAAACATCTCCTATCACCATGTTAGGAGCTGAAGATAGTAGCAGCAGTGACAGGGGCCAAGGGCCTATGAGACCAAATCATAAGGGAGGGAAAGTAAGCAGAGTTGAACCCCAGAGCACAGTGGCTATTACCTCATCTCCCATCATCCTCTCATGTTTCCAGAATATGGGATGTTTTCAATTTTGTGAGAAGGTGAAACTAGTACAACACCACCTAGAGCTTTCAAGGTTGTTTATCCTCAACCTCCACCACAAATAGGTTAATTTTGCAAGGGTGAATTTTGAACTATTAGCAAATACAATCTTTGATGCTATATGTATCCTTGCTTTTGGTGAAAAATGGTTTAGGAAGGCCAAATTGGACAAGGATTATTATGAGATATTCATCAAGACTAGGTACAGACAAGGCAAACAGTCTGTTTTTCCCTTCTCACACCTCAAACAGAGATTTGCACCCTTGATGAATGTTATCATGAAGTATTTCACCTGTGAGGGGAGGTACTCCAAGCTTTATTCCTATCATCTTAAACTCCTCATTCATATCACAAGGGTTAATATGCTCAACTTTCCCTACTACCTCTATAGAAGTATGGACAAAATGTCTTCTATGGTTCGGAGAAGGAGTGCTTCCCAACAAATGCAAAGTGTTTTTCACCATTCCTTGATCAAGATGGTGGTATTGCATCAGTTGGAACAATAGGTTATACCTTGGAATGTGTTCATAGCCCATGCAGTCTTCACAAGCCCACAGCCTCCTCATCAACCAAATTTTCCCTCCTCATCTGCACACGTGCCCTCACCTCAAGGAAACCTCCCTTCTCCCCCTTATATTGATGCAGAAAATGAAGAGGATGAGAGTGGAAATGATGAACAAAGTAATGAAACTGAGGTTAATGATGATGAACACAATGAGGAGGATGATGATGATGGGATAAATGAAGATGATGAACATAGTGCTGCTAATGAAGATGATGAATAGAATGCTGGAAATGAGGCAGAGACAGAAATTGATGAGGAATAAGAAGAAGGAAATGATGATGAAGAAGAGGGCAGTGAACATGGCACTGATGAAGATAAAAATAGTGACAATATGGAAGAATATAATGAGGAAAATGAGGATATTTACAGTGAAAATGAAATGAGCATTGATGGAGGGGATATCAACAATAGAACAGAGGATGCAGAGATAGAGGATAAAGAGGAAGACAATAAGGAAAACATAGAAATTGAAGGCAACCGTGAGGCAAATGAGACAGATCACAGTGAGGAGGAGGTAAAAGACAGTGACCAATAAGATGATGACATAACAGAAAACAAAGATGAAATTAGTCCCAGTCATGGTGATAGTGAAAAAGGGGAAGAGGCTGTTAGTCAAATTGAAGATCACAACCATGATAAGGACACCACAAGGACCACAATCACACTTGTTTCATTGACTTACCAAATAGGGCCAAGGCAAGTGTTTGCTGCCTCTAAAAGGAAAGGGACCTTGCCATCTACATCAGCTCAAAGGCTTGACAAGGGCAAAGAAATATGAAAAAGGATAAGAAAGGTAAGGGAGGAAGCCAAACTAAACAAGAACCCAAATTCATTGACCTTGACAGTGATAATGAAGATAAGGAGATGGCCACTATACTACTGCTACAAAGCAAAGATGTACAAATTAGGGAATGGGAGAGAGATTTTGAAATGGCACAATGTATCATTCTGTATCACAAGAATGAACATAAGCACTTTAAGAAGATAAAAAGGGGCCTTGCTCTCTAGAAAAATATGACCAAGAATTATGCCCGAAGGAACCAAGCTGCAAGGGAAAAACTCAAAGAGGCCCTCATTGAAATCCAAACCCTAAAGAAGAAAAATGTCATGAAAAAATTGGAATTTTGGCATCATATTCTCAATAGGTCTCCCAAACCCCTTGAAGGAGATCTCCAAAAATTTTGAGGGAATTTGGATAACTTTTTGATTTTTTTTGTGATTTTAAAGGCCTATTAGCGCACGCCACTAGCGCTACGCTAATCCTTGGAGCATCCTCAGAGGGAAAACTCATAATTTTTGCATTTCTTATCACTAGTACACTTTTCTCACAAAATTTCAGAGCAAATGGCGCAGTTTTTATGCCTCAAAAGGTCAAACAACACCTACATTTTCACCATTCTGCCTCCTTTTCAGGCCTAGCACTGCGCATAGAGAAGTGTTGGGATTTTGAAATTTTGGATAGGTTATAGGGGATGGATCAGAAACCCAAGGGTGTTTCCAGAAAATAGACTCAACAAGCTTTCCAACGAGCCCTCACAGAGCAAAATCCGACATCGGGAAGGGGTCCAAAACTTGGTTGCAAAGGTACCTATTTTCTGCCTGAGGTGGCGCTGAGCAAATGGACTATGTAGTGTGTTTTTCGCCAAAAGTCAACAAAACACACTTATTTATTGCGAAATCATATTTTAATGTTTTTTGATGTAAATCACTCTAGAATTAGGTGCTAGAAGTTATTTTGGCATTTATTTCATGGGATATTTTGTGCCTTGGGCCTTGCATGGTCTCTTGGGCATTAATGACATTTATGAGTGATTTTGACATTTTCCAACCCTATCTAGGGCTTTTGCCCTCCTTTGCCGAGTTGAATAGAGAATGAGGGATTTTATTTTAAATGTTGGCATTTGATGAGTTTTGAGAACAATACATGGTTTTTTGAGGTTGAAGAACAATTTGGTGTTGTGGAGCTTGTGAATAGTTTGCTTTGATTGATGATGATGAAGGCTTGCTTGCAGGATCCCTCAGCTTGGTTTATGGTGATGTGTCTCTAATTTTTTCATGTTTTCTTATTTATCATTGTGTCCATCCTTCTATGTTGTGGTAGATCAAAAAAGTATAGGCAATTAAATGTTGTTTGAGGCACCTTAGTCCTTCCTATTTAATACTGTCTTCATGTTTTCCTCTGTTGGGTTAATTTAAGGAATTTTTCGCTGCTCCTTAGACCCATCTCAAATTGTTTGTTTCATTAATGGTTTAAGAATGTAGTTTTCAAATATGTTTATGGTTACCCATGCTTACTTGATGCTATCTAAACTCTGTTCGTGGAACCTCTCTTTGATGTGTTACTTGTTAGGTTTAGCCAAAGAGGCCATGTTTTGATCATGCCCTTTGTCCCTACTTGAGGAGTTTGTCTCAAAGTTCTTTGTAGCTTGATAAAATGATTCTTAGGAGTTCCCTCTTCTTTTATTAATGTTATTTGTTATCTTATATGTTTTCAAATCTTGAAGGTGAAATCACTAAAGTTAGATAAGTCTTCTTGCTTTCTTTGTTTCACTAAATTGTTCATCTTGGATATCTATTTGCTTAAAGTATTGTCTTTGAGTTAATTGTTTTCCCTATCTCATGATTATTATCTTTTTCTTATCAGTATTTGAGACCTTATTTTTTTGGGTATATGAGAAAGGATACTTCACTTCCCTTTGCCCTACCTTGATTCACCAACTTAATGTCCATTCCACTTCACATATAACCTTAAAGATCCATTGACCACAATAGGTTTTCCCTGTGCTGCACTCTGACTCATTGTTGAGAAATCCATGACGTTCATGGAATCCATGGCTCAATGATTTGATGACATCTCACTCCACCTATCATACTTGATTGTCTTACCCAACCAAACAAACAACAAACCCTACACTTAGCAACTAGCCTAAAATCAAACGCTAATAGAAAAAAATTCACATCCTTTGCATACAATAAAGAGAGCCCTCTCTGAGTCCAGCAAGAATGGGTCCTAGGACTCCAAATACTGGTTTCATGTTACCCTGTGCATTTGGTCTACCAATCTGCTAAATCGCGAGACCCTAACAACCTTGCCATCCGCTGTATGGAACCATAGCCACCGTAATGTGGGTGGGGCATGGGTTGTCAACCTCACCGCTCCCCCATAACATACCACATGGTACACAATAATATGGGCGGGTCGCCCGATGCGGGTACGGTCCCTCGACCATTTCAAAAGGAACATTAAAAAAAGAAAATTTTTGTTGGGGTTTAAAACAAATTCCTATTGCGGGAGGGGGACAGGGTTTGACTGCTTGACCTCCTCCCACCTAATTCGGATCTCAATAAACTCGCCCAGTGGCTCCCTTGGGGAGTCCGCCCAACCTTTAAAATATCAACATTCATTTTTGAAGTGTGCCCAAGTAGACCAGGAGTAGCACGTTTACCGAGATAGAGTGGAACCTTGAGTGCTTTGCAGGAGGGGGGCAGAACCCTGAACTGAGCTCATTTCCACAGGGCCCAGATTTTTCCAGCGTCAGAAGTAGGAAAATTTTGATTTTGCACCTCTCGGAAACAGGAATCCAATGGTGTTGTCCATTTCTTCATCATAGGTCTCCAATTTTCGGCCACTTTCAGATATGGAGGTATACGAGTGTAAGTTTGCATTGATGATTGTACTTTAATTTTATTTTCCACTTAATGAAAGAGGGCATCCCCACTGATTAAACAGGGCCCGGAGACGTATTCCCTCATGGACGAACTCCATTATCACGTTCTTGTCTTCTTTGCATGATTTTATGTGCTTCTCTCTTCTTGTTTCATGCTTTTTAAGTTTCATGGTTAAGATGCAATTTTACATGTAATTTTTTATTCCATCTCAAACCTAAAGATTTTGGATCAAGTGGTATCAGAGAAGGTATTTGTAGATGTGAATTGCATGTTTGTATGATAACTAAAAATAGGCTATGAAGATGCGAAGGGAAACTAAAGTCTTTTGATCCCAAAGCGGGACGTGCACATAGAAGAAGAAAAATGGATGGCAATATTAGAAATGAGGAGGAGCTAAAATTCAATAAAAATTCTACACAACGGTAGATCAAGTTGAGAAGTTGTTCTTGAGGCTTGATAAACTAGAAAGTGCAGAGGAAAATGATCTATAAGGACAAGGTTCAGTGCATGGAGATGATGAAGGAGATCCACCTCCTTCTCCTTTCATGAGTGAAAGTTCTTCTTCCACTTCTCACCATCATCATAGTAATTCAGGAAATTATTCTAAAAAACCTTTCTTTAAATTAGATGTCAAATTTGATCTTCCCATGTATAATGGTGAAAGTAATGTAGAAAATATTAACAACTGGATTAGGCAGATTGAAGTCTACTGCAAGATTTAGCAGATTAAGGAGGACGAGGAAAATATCTAGTTGGCATCTCTTTGACTGAATGACACTGCTTTTGTTTGGTGGGAGAGAAAACTGCAAGACAACAGTAATTTGGGTAACCTTTTCTCCTCATGGTCAAATTTTTTTGCTACACTAAAAGATCAATTCTATCCCTTGGGTTATAATAAAAAATCATTAATGGAGTGGCAGTACCTAAGGCAAGGAAAATGCCACACATATTTGCCGAGGAATTTAGAAACAAGCACTAAGTTTGGGCATTTCATTAGATTCACCTAAAGTGGTAGCTAAGTATATTGGGTCATTACATAGTTACATTAGACATTCGTTATTAATGTTTGAACCTACTACTATTGATTCAACTAGCGTAAAGGCCATTCATCTTGAAAACAAGGGAAAAAATGATAAATAGGAGCATTCAAAGAAACCACCTTTCAAACCTTCAAATGGAAAATTTAAGGGGAAAGGAAAGGGAAAGGAAAATAAGATGATATCAAAAAAGAAATATGAAGGATAAAATCCTTATTGCACTCACTAAAAAAAGGAAGGTCATGACAACAATCATTGTTTGAATTTGTAACCATAAAATAAGCCAAAGAGATATGGTGGAAAAGGGAAGCAAAGGACGGTAGCAGCTGCGCAGCAAGACCTTGGATCTGACTCTGGTGATGAGGCATTGATCAAAACAGCAAGAACAAAAGCTACTCTTTCTCCTCATGCTAATTCTAAATCGCATGAAAGCACTAGTTCAATAGATGAGCCTCTTCCTAATGAACGAAAGAGAATTGAGTTGTTTCATATTAGAGTTTTCATAAATCATACAAAAGTAGAAAAACTATTTGATTCAGGCTCTCAAGAAAATTTAATCTCAGAAACCTTGGTTACAAATTTAGGCTTAGAAGTAAAGCCTCATTCGAAACCTTATCCACTTAGATGGTACATGACAAAGTAAAATTAAATGTAGCCAAGAAATGTAAGGTTAAATTTGTAATTGCTTCTAAACTAGTGGGTGAAGTAGAAATGGATGTCATACCATTGGATATCCATGGTATTGTGTTAGGGAGTCCCTATCTTTATGACAGGAAAGCATTTTTCTTTTGACATGAAAATAAATACCAAATCAAAAAATATGGGGTAGAATATATTGTAAGAGCTCATAAAACCAAAGTCAGTGCCAGTCTTGTAAGCGTAGTACAGATGAAGAGATTGGTGAATTCCAGCAAGGGGTGTTTGCCCATGGTTGTGAGAGAAAAAGATGTAGAAACATCTGACGCTTTCTGAAGATGTGATCCAACTCATAAAAAGGAATTATGTGAATTTATTTATAACTATGATGAGTTGTTTCAAGAACCCAAAGGATTACCTCCAAAATGGGAAATCCAACATGAGATCCATTTGTAGCATGATGCTCCATTGCCAAACATTGGTATGTACAAGGTGTTGTCTATCGAGATGGAGGAGATCAAAAAGATGGTACATGAATTATTGGACCAAGGTGTCATCTGGCCAAGTACTTCTCCATGCGGCTCGCTGATCGTGTTAGTGCCCAAGAAATATGACACATGGAGCATGTGCGGTGATTATCGGGCCCTAAACAAAATCATGGTGAAGAAAAGATACCCTCTCCCTCACATTGATGATTTGTTAGATCAATTAAATAATGCTATCTATTTCACCAAATTGGATTTTCATAGTGGTTATCACCAGGTCAGAATGTAGAGCAGGATGTGTGGAAAACCACCTTCAAGAACAAACAAGAGTTGTTCGAATGGATGGTGATGTCATTTGGACTGTGCAATGCTACAACCAAATTCATGAGGGTCATGAATGATCTTTTTAGGCCTTTCATTGATGAATTTGTCCTTGTATATTTAGATGATATTATTTTCTTTATTAGAACTTGGGATGAACGTTTATGCCATGTAAAGAAAGTGCTTATATATTAAAAAGGGAAGAATTGTATGTAAAATTGTCAAAGTTTGATTTCGGGAAAACCTCTTTGGTTTACCTAGGTCATATTGTCAGTAATGGTCAATTAAAAATAGACCCCTAAAAGTTGAGGTGATTGTAAAATTCCCTAAGCATACCAATGTAATAGAGGTCCATAGTTTTCTAGGTGCAATATAGTACTGGAGGAGATTCATTGCCAACTTCTCCATTATTGCACCACCCTTACACGCACTGAAAAGTGTAAAACAAGCCTTTCAGTGGGGAGGAAAGCAACAAAAGTCCTTTGAAGCATTGAAAGAGAAAATTAGCACCACACCAGTCCTAGCTTTACCTAATCTCTAGTAGCCTTTTGAGTTCGAAACTGATGCCAGTGGGTACACCATGGGGGTTGTACTGTTGCAACAAAATAAGCTGATATGTTACCACTCAGATAAGTTCTCACATGTTATCACCAATTACCCCACTTATGACAAGGAACTGTATGCCTTGGTCCAAAGTGTGAAAAAGTGGAAACACTACCTAATCGACAAGGAAGCCATTATCCATACGGATCACCAGCCCTTGAAATACCTTTAGTCACAAACCAAGTTACATCAGCCTCGTCATTTCAGGTGGATGGGTTTTCTACAACAGTTTCATCTGGTAATAAAGTATAAGAATGGCTCTAGCAACAAAGTGGTAGATATGCTCTCTCACCCTCCTATTGCTGCTTCTATTATTTTTCATAATGATTCATTGTCTTTCAAAATTTATGCTAAACAATATGCTAATGATGATGACATTAAAGAAATATATGCAAAACTAACTCATGGATCACAGGTGGAAAACTATCATTTGCAGGGGAAGCTTTTGTATCACCTTGTCAAATTGTGCATACCCACAGCAGAAAGGGTACATGTAATTCGAGAGGCGCACACCTCTCTTGTATCAGGTCACTTTGATGTCAAAAAAACCCTATGTCATTTACAAAGGTATTGCTTTTGGCCTCATATGAAAAAAAATGTAACCCAATTTTTAAAGGGATGTCTGATATGTTCTATTTCAAAGCCCTCTAATAGAAAACTCAGGCTCTACACACCACTCCCTATTCTGGGTCGTCAATGGGAAAGTGTGTCGATGGATTTTGTAGGAGGTTTTCCTATGTCCGAAAAGGGTCATGACTATTTGTATGTTGTCATAGATCATTTTAGAAAAATGTGTATATTAATGCCTTGTAAAAAGCAGGCCACTGATGAGTAGACTCGTTATCTTTTCTTTCAGTTTGTGTTGGGTCCACTTTGGGTTTCCCACATTGATTGTGTCAAATAGAGACTCTCACTTTCTTGGAGAGTTTTGGACCATCTTGTGGCAGATTATGGACACCAAGTTGAAGAGAAGTACGACACTCCATCCATGAACTGATGGACAAATAGAGGTCATCAGCCGTACCGTGGTACATTTGTTGCGAGGCTATTGCAACAAACATTCCAAGTTGTGAGATGAGCATCTTCCGTATGTGTAGCATGCTTACAACCAAGTAGTGCATTCTTCTATGCAACATTCACCATTTGAGACATGTTTTGGTTACCTACAAAAGGACCCATTTGACATGATCTTTGGAAGGGATGAAGATGCCAATGGCCATGATGATAGGGACAAAGCACAATGGTCCATCCAGTAGATATAGATCATTTACCAAGTAGTGCAGGAGCAGTTGGAAAAGAGTCAGGCTTGATATAAGGCTCGACATGATAGGCGTCGAGTCATCCACAAATTTTAGGTGGGTGAGAAGGTGTGTTTCCATATCAGCAAGGATCAAATGAAGGGATAAGGAAAGAAATTGTGACCGATCTGGTATGGTCCATTTACCATATTGGAGAAAATTGGGAATAACACTTTCTAACTTGATTTTCTTGTATACATGAAAATGTATTTGGTCATGAATGTCAAAAATCTAAAGCTTTATGAACCGCCAATAATTATGGACACTGAGGAGGTAGGATCAGTTCCTATAGTGGATGACTTTACACCAGAGTATCTCAATGAATTTATAGAAGAAATCATTATGGATCGAAGGACTGGGACTTCATGATGGGGAGATGTGGAATATTCGTGTGTTGGTTTCAAAGGGATGCACATAAGTAAAGCTAAATGACTGGAAAAGGAGAAGTGAGGGAGAAATTCCCTCACTTTCCTTTTGATTGATAATGCTTTTGGTGGTCGAAAATCTCTTTAGTGGTCAGGAATGATCTAGGATCGTACAGGTCCAAGTACAAGTGGTTTAAGTACGAAAGGCTCAAAATTTAAAGTGGTAGGAATGTGGAAAACATAGTGTCAAGTTGAATATTTCGTTGCCCTGATCGCAACAATGTGAACGATTCGTCAAACAGAGGTTGTATGCGAAAGTTAGAGGTAGCCAAAGTCTATGGGTGACTTGATGATGTGATAGCTTAAGGGTGCAACAAAATTTCACAAATCCAATCATTGGATTCCGGCCAACTCCGGCCGGATTCTCGGCGAATTTGTAGGACAGTTAGTTTGACTCCTTTGGTCAAATTTTGGAAATTTTAAAAAAGGCATGTTGGTTTTTTTTAAATAAAAAAATAGAAAAAATAGTAGGGCGGGCCATGACCTTCACCCTACCCCAATGGTTCAACATAAATATATATTTATATATGGGTGGGCCAATGGCCATGACCCCCCCGCCCACCATATGGAACCGTAACCACCGTAATGTGGGTGGGGCACAGGCTGTGATCAACCTTGCTGCCCCCCCATACCATACCACATGGCACATAAATATATGGGTGGGACGCCTGATGTAGGTCCGATCCCCCAACCATTTCAAGCAGAGAATTAAAAAAATTAATTTTCTTTAGGGTTTAAAAAAATTCCTATTGCGGGAGGAGGCAGGGTTTGACTGCCTGACCTCCTCCCACCTAATTCAGATCTCAACCAACTCGCCTAGAAACTCCCTTGGGGAGTCCGCCCAACCTTCACAATATAAAATTTCATTTTAGAAGTGCGCCCAAGTAGACCAGGAGTGACACATTTACCGAGATAGAGTGGAACCTTGAGTGCTTTGCAGAAGGGGGGCAAAACCATGAACTGCGCTCATTTCCACAAGGCCTAGATTTGTCCGGCTTCAGAATCAGGCAAATTTTATATGGATTCTGCACCTCTCGGTGACAGGAATGCAACGACTCTATCTATTTCTTCATCAAAGGTCTCCAATTTTTAGCCACTTTTAGCTATGGAGGTATAAGGGTGTAATTTTTCATTGGTGATTGTACCTTCATTTTATTTTCCACTTAATGAAAGAGGGCCTCCCCACTGATTGAGAAGGGCCAAGAGACGTAGTCCCTCCTGGAAGAACTCTGTTATCGTTTTCTTGTCTTCTTTGCATGATTTTATGTGCTTCTCTCTTCTTGTTTCAAGCCTTTTAAGTCTCATGGTTAAGATGCAATTTTACATGTAATTCTTTATTCCATCTCAAAGCTAAATATTTTGGATCAACTATGGGGCACAATAATAACAATATGGGGAATACAAGGGTAAAAAAATAACAGTAAGGGGGCTACACTAACAACAATAAGGGACTACACTAGTAATATAGGGGCCTAAAAAATCAAAGCGAACCTCTTGCCAAAGAGATAATGCCTCCACATCTTCAATGTATGAATGATGGATGCCAAATCAAGATCATTAGTCACATAGTTATGCTTGTACTCATTCAACTTCATTGATTCATATAAAATCACCTACCCTTCCTACATGAGGACTCCACCAAGTCCTTCCTTACATGCATTTTTTAAAACCACAAATTGCTTATTAGGATCTGTAATCTTCAAAACTAGAGCATTGGTAAGAAAATGCTTCAACTGATCAAAACTAGCTGCACATTCAGTAATCCATTCGAAATTCTTCCATTTCCTCTGCAAATATGTGATATGAGAGTCAATATTGGATAAGTTTGATCCCGGTGGATATTGGTGGTCACTCGCCTATTCCACTTGGGGCCCCACCATTGTCTCTTTCAGTTTTTCAGTTTCGACACAACTTACTATTTTTAGCAGTTTTTCGGGTCCTGAACTTCTAGAGCCATTTTGAGGCCCTAAATGATGTTTTTTGGGCATCGTTTTTCTAGCTAATATGATTTTGTTCTGGAATCGATATTCATGGTGAAATTTTTAGTCCTCGAATAGATCTTTCTAATTATGTATCATGTGTGTCAAACGGAGATAGTATGCCGAAGTTACGTCCCTGGGAAGTTGAAACACCAATTTACCCAAACGAGGCCCATAGTTTTGGCGCTTCATCTCCTAGGGTTAGGTTTTTAGATGTTTAGAGTTCTCCATTGTTTCTCCATAATAAATAGGCCCTTGAGCCTCATTATAACACAGTTCACAGGTCTGTAGCCACCACATCTCTTCCAGAGATTCGCTACTAGCACCTAAGCTATTTTATTTCCATTATGTTTGTAAGCATATTTCTGTTATTTGATATTAATGAAATGAAGCCTTATTTCTGCTGCATCTCTATGTTTGTGGTTATTTCTGTATTATGTTGTGTTCTTGCATAAATCTGGATCAGTGGTATCAGAGCAATATGCTTTTTCTTGATCCTTCTTTGCATGTCCCCAACGAGGTCGGGGTATAGGGAGTTAGGGCTCGATCTGGTGGAACCTTTGCAAGATAAACCTTGCAAACCCCGACGGACATCCATGGGGGACAAAAAGAAAGATGAGGGAGTAGGAGATCCTATCAAAATATTTCTCAAGGAGGCCCTATAAAAACAAAGGAACGAGATGATGGATAAATTTTTCCAGATCCTTCAACGGCTGCCCACCGGCGGCGCATCTGCATCCAACAGCCACTCTGGAGGTGCGACTCCATTTAAGGTACAAATAAATTTTGACATTCCCATATTTGAGGGTCAAATAGATGCAGATGCCGTAGATATATGGTTGAATCTATTATAAGGATATTTCTCGGTTCATGATTCTTCCGACCGGGAGAAGATTATTTTTGCACTCCTCAAAGCTACCCCCCATGTCAAGGACTAGTGGGAAACCTATTGTGAGAAAAAGGACGATACATAACCCAATTTGTTCTCGGATGTACCCACTTGGAATTATTTTTGAGATGCCATCAAGGAACAATAATATCCTGTGGGGAGCTATGAGGACAAGTACACACAATGGACCACGTTGCGACAACAAAGGGATCAAGATGTCCATGAGCTTACGAATCTATTCCATACCCTGTGCACAAAGTTGGGTATCAGAGATTCAGAGAAACATCTGGTGATAAAGTATCACAGTTGTCTACACAGATATATTCAGGAGGAAATGGAGTTCCTCTACATCTCCTCGCTTGGTACGACATATCGATATGCTGCCAAGGTTGAGCAGAAATTCAAATAGAAGAAATGAGACTTTGGATCTGCGAATCAAAGGCAAGGGAAAGGTGCTCCCAAACCGCAGAACAAAGGACAGAGCCAAGGCATGGTGGCTCAAGACAACTTTTCAAAGCCACAAGCAAATAACAACACCGCGAAGCCAAAGAAGGACACGGGGAAGTGGTGTGAGTTCAATAAGAGCTCCACTCACAACACAAGTGAGTGTCAGGCCAAGCAGTTGCTGGTGGCCGGGATGAGGGCTTTTGAGTCAGATGCATGCTCCAACTCTGAATTAGAACCTGACAAGGGGAATGAAAAAAAGAAACAAATTATTGATGCAGAGCCCAACGCCACTGTTGCCACTACGAAGATACATAAGGAGCAACCAGAAGATCCATAGGAGGAGGAACGTCTTTTCCACTCCCAGATGTGGGTAAAGGGCTCCCCAGTACTATTCATTGTCAATAATGGGAGCCAAAAGAACCTCATTTCAGTAGATGCCATGAAGCGATCAGGCTTTTCGACCATAGCTCACCCACATCCGTACACCATCGGGTGGCTTCACTAAGGATGAGATCTCCGCGTCAACCAACAGTGCTGCCTTCCATATAGCATCAAGCCCTTCATGGATGAGGTATTATGTGAAATTTCTCCTATTGATGTTTCTGATGTATTATTAGGACAACCATACATGTGGAAGTGTCATGTTGTGTGTGAGTCTCGGCCTCACGCTATTATTGTTACTTTGGGAAATAAGTTGTATAGGATACTAGAGGTACCACGTCCTACCGTTATCTATTTGGTTACTGCAAAAAAATGCAGTAAGCTCATTTCCCAAACTAGGAAATTCGTTTTCCTGATGATCCGCCCCCAGGGAAAGAAGAAGACTGTGGCCATGACCTCCAGACAGGGCTCGTCTGCACGACAACAACAAATGGACAAGGTTGTGGAGGATTACAGGGACATCTTCACCTCACCCACAGGGGTTCCTCTACACTGTCAGGTCAAGCACCCGATTGATTTGACCCCAGGTGCACCACTTCCCAATGTACCGATCTATTGGCACTCTGTTCTAGAGAACGATGAAATCAAGAAGTAGATTCAGGAGCTGCTACAGAAAGGTCACATCCGACCAAGTTCATCACCCTGTGGGAGCTCGATCATGTTGGTACAGAAGAAGGATGGGATGTGGAGACTCTGTATTGACTATCGAGTGCTGAACAAGATCACTGTCCGAAACAGGTACCCGATCCCACAGATTGATGACCTTATGGACCAACTCAAAGGGGTGAAATATTTCAGCAAGATTTACTTGAAGTCTGGGTATCACCAGGTACCAGTCGAACCCTCTGATGTGTGGAAGACTGCCTTCAAAGCCAAGGAAGGCCTTTTCGAATGGTTGGTCATGCCTTTCGGGTTGACGAATGCTCCTGCAACCTTCATGAGGTTGATGGACGACATCTTGTGGCCATTCACCAACTCATTTGTAGTGGTGTACTTAGATGACATTCTGATCTTCAGCCAGACTTGGGAAGAGAACCTCCACCACATCCGACAAGTCCTCCAAACACTGTGGCAACACAAGTTGTGTGCCAATTTGGAGAAGTGAACTTTCAGCATGACCCAGGTTCAATATTTGGGATACATTATTGATGAAAGGGGGGTGCATATGGATCCAACCAAGATCCAAGTCATTTAGGATTGGCCAGCCCCAACCACTATAACAGAGCTTCACAGCTTTCTGGGTCTTGCTACTTTCTACTGTAGGTTCATGTTGGGATTATCTCATATCACTTGGCCCTTGAGTCAAGTCACCAAGGGAGGAGCAAGAGAAAAATTCTCTTGGTCGGAATCTCAACAGAAGGCATTCACAAAATTGAAAAATCACCTCTATTCTGCCCTAATGCTCACATTACTAGACTTGCAACAACCATTTGAGATCGAGACAAATGCCTCTGACTATGCTATTGGGGCAGTTCTTACTCAACAGGGACATCAAGTGGCATATCACAGTGAGACATTTTTTGACACAGTTCGCAAGTATTCCACTTATGACAAAGAAATGTATTCCATTGTGCAAGCTTGTCGACAATGGAATCATTACATTTGGGGAAGGAAACAATCATCCACATAGACCACCGGCCCCTGTAGTTCATACAAACACAAGGGAAGTTGTAGAATGATCGCCATCAAAAGTGGTCCACATATCTGCAACAGTTTCATTTGAACATCAAGTACACGAAGGGTAGCACCAATAATGTTACAGACTGCCTCAGCCGACCACCGATCGTGGCGCTCACCACCGTTCTCAACTCTTGTGGGCACGAGACTTCTGATTGGCCACTTCTCTACGAGAGTGACCCAGACTTCGGCCACACATACAAGGTACTCTTGGGGGGTACACAAGTTCCAAATTTTCACCTCCAAGATGCACTTTTATGTCACCTGGGACACCTTTGTGTTCCTTCAAGCGAGCGTGCCAAGATGATATGGGAAGCACACTACAGTCAAGTTGCTGGGAATTTCAGGGTCGAGAAAAAAGTAGCAATACTGTAGAAGTATTTATATTGGCCGAACCTTCGAAAGGATGTTGGGAAGCACATAAGATCCTGCACTGCTTGTGCCATTGCCAAACCGACCATCAAGAAGCAAAACCTATATACTCCGCTACCTACCCCTAGTCGACCTTGGGAATCCATCTCCATGGATTACATGTTGGGCCTGCCTTCTACTAAGCATGGAAATGATTGTGTTTTCGTGGTCGTCGACAGATTCTCGAAGATGGCCATTATGGCAGCCTGTAAGAAGAATATCACAGCAGAAGCCACTGCTAAACTCTTCTTTGAATGAGTGTGGGTGCACTTTGGGATCCCACAGTCTATTATATCGGATCGGGATAGCAAGTTCCTCAACACATTTTGATCCAGCCTCTGGTCAATGCTGAACACCAAGCTCACCAAGTCCACAGCTTTCCATCCCCAAAAATATGGCCAGACAGAGGTCATCAACAGAATGATTGTACACATTCTGCGCATGTACAATTCAAAGCATCCACACACATGGGATGAGAGCCTCCCCTATGTACAACATAGTTATAATTGGGCTCTCCACAGCTCGATCGACCACAACCCCTTTCAGGTGGGCTTGGGATTCCAGCCACTATGTCCCATTGACATAGCCATGCCATTTGCGGCTAATGAGGCTAATTCGGCTCATGTCTAGTCTGAAGTTGACAAATCAAATAGCTTCATCGAGTGCATTCAGCACATCCGATAATAGGTTCATGACATATTGGACAGAGCCAACGCTAAGTACAAGCAACGCCATGATCAACATCGGGTGCCACACAACTTCCAGGTGGGCGACAAAGTGTGGCTACATTTGCAGAAGGAGCGCCTCACTAGATCCCATCGCAAGCTTCGCACGCTCTAATACGGGTTGTACACCATCACCAAGGCTTTAGGGAACAATGCCTTCGAGCTCAGTATTCCACCATTCCTTGGTTTGCACCCAGTATTCAATGTGGACCGCCTTCGTCCTTACTTCCCATCTCTACTGGACACCTCTGACATTGCAGAACAACTCACACCAATAGAATTAAACCCAACTGCATGGAACATGCCACCACAGATTGTATCATGGACATGCAAATCAAGAACACTCGCCAACAAAATATCCAACTGTATCGGGTTGTCAAAGTTGGCCAACTCCTGCACCAAGGAAAGTGGTTCACCAGGGACCAAGTTCAGCATAAGTTTCCTCATCTCATGGAGGAAATTAACGCAATGGGGACCATTGCTTCCTAAGGGGGGAGGAATGATATAGGTGGATATTGGTGGTCACCCACCTATTCCACTTGGGGCCCCACCATTGTCTCTTTCAGTTTTTCAGTTTCGGTACAACTTACTATTTTTAGCCGTTTTTCGGGTCCTGAACTTCCGGAGCCGTTTTGAGGCCCTAAACGACGTTTTTTGGGAATCATTTTTCCAAAAAATACGATTCCATTTTGGAACCAATATTCACGAAAAAATTTGTAGTCCTTGGATAGATCTTTCTAATGATGTATCATGTGCGTCAAACAGAGATAGTATGCCGAAGTTACGTCCCCGGGAAGTTGAAACACCAATTTACCCAAACAGGGCCCACAGTTTTGGCCCTTCATCTCCTAGGGTTAGGTTTTTGGATGTTTAGAGTTATCCATCATTTCTCCATAATAAATAGGCTCTTGAGCCTCATTTTAACATAGTTCAGAGGTCTGTAGCCGCCACATCTCTTCTCAGAGATTCACTACCAGCACCCTAGCTATTTTATTTCCATTATGTTTGTAAGCATATTTCTGTTATTTGATATTAATGAAATGAAGCCTTATTTCCACTGCATCTCTATGTTTATGGTTATTTCTGTATTCTTTTGCGTTCCTGCATAAATATGGATCAAAGTTCCTGATGAATCTCCTGTAATAACCTACTGGTCCCATGAGACTTCATCCACATTCCTCGGAGCTGGCCATGCCATGATAGCTTTAATATTTTCTGGATCCACTACTATCCCTTCCTTTGAAAAAACATGTCCCAAGTAATGAATCTGAGTCTGAAAGAAACTACATTTGTTGATATTGGCATATAACTTATGCTCTGTCAAAAATATAAACACCACTGCTAGGTGCTATGCATGCTCCTCCTCATTCTTTGAATAAAACATTTTTCATCAAACAGATGAAGGTGGATGGAGCATTGGTAAGATCAAAAGGAATCACCATGAACTCATAGTGCCCATAACTTGTACGAAATATAGTCTTGTAGATGTATTCTTCTTTGATACACACTTGATGATATCATGATCTCAGATCAATATTTGAAAATACCGCAAATCCCTTCAATGAACCAAACAAATCATAAATATGAGGCAATGGGTACATGTTCTTGATAATCACTTTGTTCATCTTCCTGTAATCAATGAAAAATATGAGAGTACCATCCTTATTCTTTACAAAAAACACTGGTACACCCCAAGGAGATACAATTGGCCTTATGTATCCATTATAAAGCATATTTTTAATCTACAACTTCAATACAACCAACTCGGGTGTGCTCATCCTATAAGGTGTCTTAGATGTTGGTTCTGCTCTTGGTACCAACTCAATAGAGAAATCCACCTCTCTATGAGGAGACAACTCTGGAATATATGTAGGAAACACATCCTAAAATTTTTACAAGACATGATACTTCCTAAGGATTTCATCATCCTTATCTTTCTTCCCTTTGGCATTAGAAACATGAACTGCAAAAAATACACATCCTTTCCTACAACCACACTTAGATTTCATGGTTGTAACCATCCTCACTAATGTATTCTTCTTCTTTCCCTGCAAGATTATCTTTTCTCCATCATCATCAAGGAACTCAATGGCCTTCTCATTAAAATATACCTTGGTCCTATGAGTAAACAAACAATCTATTCCCAAAAAAACATGTTATATGAACCTAAAGGAAGCACAAGTAAGTGTGTTGTTGTAGATATTCCATTAACCTCAAATGCATAGGATCGCACCGAGTGGTGAACTCTTCTCTTGGTCCCTGTAGCCAACTACATCAACCAATATTCTATATGCATTCAAACGACATTGATCCACTAGGTCAGAGATAACTTATCTATAATTAAAGATATGGGATTTATAAAAATTGAAACAACTTGATTATGAAGCTTACCTTCCATCTCAATAATAAATGCATAATGGTCTGCCTTCTTGTTATCAAGTGTTGCATAGATCATGGGAATGCTATGACCAACATCCCCAACTATCTATGCCTCCTTAGCACTATGAATTTATAGCCTTCCACCCTGGTACAATGGAAAATCCTTCTTGCGATGATATTTACCACAAATCCAACACTTCAAGAGTTCCCTACCATTTATTTTATTCTAATACTCTCTAGGCTGAGACACATGTCCTTTGTCAATTGCATTAAACTTCTTATGAGGGGCTACATTTTCTTTCTCACCTGCATCCTGATATCTTCCTTGCTTCTTCTGTCATTTTACTTTAGTCTTCTCGTGACCTTTTAGTCATGATTGAACTCATGCTTGTGCTTGGAATGTTCATAACAATGATTTAACTTCCTGATGGCTTCCTCCAATGATTGGGGCTCATAAAAATCAATCCAATCTTTGAATGACAACGAAAATCCACTAATGAATCTTTGGATATTTTCTTTCTCATCCTTGAGATAGGGAACATACCTCAACAACTCTATAAATTTGGTTGTATAATCTTCATCTGGCATGGAACCCATCCTGAGCTCATAAAAATCCTTGGCCTTCCCATCATAATACCTCTTAGATAAGTACTTATTCTTGAAGAGTCTTTCAAACTAATCCCAAGTTAGAATCTCTACTCTCAAGCCTTTGAAATTATTAATATATTCCCACTAGATATCTGCTTTTCCCTTGAGACTGAAGGTGGCTATCTTGGCTTTCATGTTCTCTAAGTATTCATGCAATATAATATTTTTTTCATCACAAGAATCCATGCTTCTACATATTTTGATTTATTCATTTCCCAATTAAAAGTAGGAGGCTTGGATTTCTTGAATTCCTATGGTAAATACTCTCTCCTCTTATCATGCTAGTAGTGATGGAGATGGTGTCTCCTGGAAGAAGAGCCAGAATAAAACAAATGTGTACCAATCCTCTTCTCAGTTGTATCCAAGAGTCTACCACTCTTCACTGTATTATAAATTTCCATCATGTACCTTCTATGAGACCTGATTCCATCTACATCATTAGTATTTTATTCCTATCTATCTTCATGACTAATCCCCAGTTACCCCTACTTCTGTAACTTTGAAAGGATTTGAAGAATCACTGCATTGACTTCAACTTTATTTTCTTGATATTTTACAAGTCATTCATGTGCCTCAATCAAGCTATTATTATCTACTTTAAAACTTCTAATCTCTTCCCTTAGACTCCTAAATTTATATGTTGGATCATGGGGAGTATTCCTCTCCTTACTGCTCAACCAACTTCTCCCATTCCACTGTTTTTACTTTCGGCATGTACGGGGAGTCATGTGAACTATAATCCACCATTTTTATCTTCATATTTTGGCCTTATATTTTGCTGCAAACATACCATGTTAGATAAACCAAATAGAATACATAATCAAAAGCATACCTCATTTTATCTCTGTGGAGGCTATTACATCTACACAAGTTAGTCTAGATTAGCACAATATATAATACAACATATCAACATCATGCATAAATCAATCTGATACAATTGTAACAATACCAACATGAATGATTACCATAACCATCTACATTTTCCCTGAGGTCCAATAATGTAAGCCTCGCTTTGATACCTCTCTATAACACAGTTACTAGGGGAAGTTTTACAGGGAACATAACTACTCTAATACTACCCTATAACACCCCAACCCACATTTACCCAATTTTACAAGATCTCCAGGGAAAACATGAGATAAGAGTTAATATGCATGACCCAACAACCAATTTATGGTTATGAAAGTGGGGCCTACTATCTTTAAACTTTAATGCAACCTCCCACAAACAAATGATCACCCAAATGTGAGAAAACACCCACTTGTGATCCTTCCTTGAGCTGGAAATTTCCCTTGACTATCTTTAAAAACCAACTGTATGGATGCCAAGTTTTCCATGTGGTCGTAAGGCTCCAACCGCATGCACAAAACATCCTCCATGCGGCTACATATGAAAATACTCAGTTCTGTGCTTGCGGCTGTGGATTCAGTGCCTAAATTTTAGGAATAGCCTACAGACCACTGCCTAGAACTACCCAAAACTTTCTAGAATCAAGTCTAAGATAATCATAAGTATGCATAACCTACACTTAGGCTTAAATCTTTCCCAAACATGCCAAACACATGATAAACATTTAGAAAAAGATATAGTATATATAGTAATTGTAGGTCATCAATGCACATATGTTCATTGTCTCATTAGTTTCACCAAAGAATCATCAAGAAGGCTCACTTCCCTATCAAGCTAGTTGCATCAAACACTTATTAGCTCATACATTCATATAACCATTCAAGAATGTATCAAATCATGAACAATATCCATAAGTAAGTGATTTTTTTTACAACTCTAGTTCTATTTTGAAATATGTGTTTACAAGAAAATATGGAGGCGTTACTATTAAAGAATAATTAAATCAATAAAACTCATTATGGGGGAAAACATGGAGACATTTCATATATTTTAAAGACAATGTGGTCATGTGGTAAAGTTTTCTTAACCATGGAAAGATGAAGGAACCCTCTAATAAGGAATATAAAGGTACTCTTAGACAAGTGGTCTCATGTTGTGTCAAGAAGAATAATAAGATCCATAGGGGTTTTTTTTTTCACATGACAACTTCATATTATAGGTTCATAGATCTATTCAATAGGAAAAGGTCATTGTTTCTATAAACATTATTTTCAAGCATAACTTTATCAATATTAGCTTGGTTGAAATATTGGAATTTCTTGGAAAACATATTCAAAGAACACAAGGGTGAAACTTTCAAATTTTAAAATATTTGAATATTCTATGGACAAATATGTGCTACATTTATATTTTTATGCTACATATATGAAGGCTGTTGGTATTTTTTTGGGATATCATTGGATGGACTTAGTTTGCATAGTTAATAACAGTTTGTAAAAGTAGATTTTGAAGATTCGATATAAGAAAATGAAAAAAACATTGCAATATATTTCTCTTACTGAGCAAGAAGGGCCTAAGTAGGAACATGAAGATGTCCTTGTAGGGAAAAAAATTGACATACCTAATTACACCCCAAATGAATAGTCCATGGTTGAATCACAAGAAGACCCTCAATAGTGCCAAGAAACATGAATTCAACATGCCAAACTTTTCTTTCAAGTTGTACAACAACATCATTGTCCCCAACTGAGTAGACTTTGACTTGTCACCAGGTCCAAAGGGAGGGCTGGTGGAAGAAAATTTTAGGCTTTCAAATAAGGTATCGCTGAGATGAGTATCATTCCCTAGCTAATAATTCTAGAATGCATATAACAAAGTTGCCTCCATGGTAGTTGTATCTTGTAAGTAATCATCCATACTAACCTCTATTTGATTTCCTTCATTTCTAACTCATGATGAAAAACTACTATTGTTGTATTCATTCCTAATTGGTGAATATGGACGTAGTGTGAATTTAATATGTGGTTGATTCAACCATTATTTGTATGCTTCCTCTCCGAGTCTTTCTCTTAATTCATCCTTCTCTCGATTTGACATTGTAGTGGGGTGCACTAGAAGATGGTAGGTGGGTCACTTATCATCACTAGAATCCCAATTTCAAAAAATATTGAACATCATTAGTACAATATCAATGATATTAGTAAGCATGTCAATGAAATTGGTTTGTTTAAATTACATTATACCAAAAAATTATTACCATTGTTGATCCAACATTGCAACTAGAATATGCCATGTTCCAACTGGAAGGGTGAAGAGGCTATCCATTTTCCTCTAGCAACTGCTTGTGATATGTTTCTCTTGATAAGATATTCCAGCGTTTTTGAAATGGAGGAATATTTTATACATATGAACTCAATTCTGAATTAGGATCCTACAAGTTTGGATACAGTTTTATTCAAATTGACATGGATTTAAAAACAAAACAATTAGATAATTGAAATATAAATAAAATTTTAACTTACTAGAGATGGAAAGGGAGAAATCCATGAAGTACTTTGATTAGCAATATGGAATGAGCTATAATTTAAAGAATTGGCCATTTGATATTATTGATATTTTCTCCTTGAATTTGAACAAAATCAGAAATAAAATTGTGTACATACCTAAAATTAATTTCGAGAACCATATAACCATAATTTGAATTTAAATATAGTTTTCAAACCATTTTTCAAGAAGGAGGTGACTTTAAGTGGAAAATGTATACTATGAACTAATGTAATTCATGCAGATGTGTCCTAAAGGATAATTCGAGATGATTATGCCATTTTGTGCGAAAATAAAATTGCAAGTATCTTTTAAACCCTATCGATGATATTGTCAAGACAAATCACATCGATGCATTTAAATCATAACAACACCGTGGCATTCAAATAATACCCACACCAATTTTCAGCATTTCAAAAATATAAAATATTTTATCACTTCAGTGCTAATGCAGGGGCATTAGGAAAAACAAATTCCATATGTTTTATTAGACTTAGGGGTTTTTGAGTTTCCAAGAGAGTTAGACTTATGTAATGAATTGAGTAGGTTTTAATTCATTTTGATTAAATGTAAAGAGAATTGTAACTGACCTTGCATGATTAGAGGACATGAGAAGTCGATTAGAATGTGAAGAGTCAGTTCAGAGCAGTTAGGGATTTAGGCTAAACTTAGAACTGTATGAGTTCAAGAGTTTTGTTGAGTCACTGAAGAATCGGAATCGATTCTTTAGTAGTTTTTGCATAAAAATAAGCCTAAAAGGCATAATAGACAGACTGGTAGACTTGCATAGAGCTACATAGAGCTAGGGAGCTGGAGAGGCAGAGTAGAGCGAGAAGGAGGCCTTCAGATTGAAGATTTAGTCTGAACAGGAGGTTTTTGTAAGTAATTTCAAGTATATGTTATAGAAGAAATTGTTTCAGTACTACCTGTGCAATTTTTGATTTAGTTTCTGTGTGAGAATGCTCTGAGCCTCCATGAACTATGTCTGAAAATGACCCTGTGATAGGGTTAGAAGATGCTCTGTTTAAATGGAAGAATCGTTTTCAAGGATCATGATTTCGGACTAAATGCATGAAGGGTTTGGAATTGAGCTCGTATGTATAAATGAGGAAATTGTTCTAAATTCTGTGTGAAGATGTTTAATTCTATGGGAAATTACATGAGGGACTCTGTAAAAAATCTCTGAGTTTTGTATTCAGTTGTGAATTATAGGGTGAGTAAGAACCTATATATCATGGAAAGTTTCAATGTCAATGTGGAATTCATAATTCTGAGTTGAAGGACTTGTTTATAGATCCTTGGAAGGACTGAGCATCCGTTGAATATTGAACATTGAATGTGTTCAACCCTGTGTGAAAGATTCAACATCAGTTGATGAGGGTGTGATCCCTTCGATGAAAGATGAAGGAAATATAATCTTTGAATTATAGTAACCTGTACAAAGAAACCTCCATTTGATTGAAGTCAGGTTGAGAAGCCATGAAGAAATGGTGATGGGTTACATTTCAATGGAGCAGGGAAAAGGTATGGCCAATGATATTCGAGTTGATAATTGTTTATTAATTATTTATTGTGGGCCCAGGACATGGTTATATGTTGGCACTTGGTCTTTTGTTAAAGTCGTGGGTACATATGCTAATGTATTTTGGGCGATGTGGAATAGTAAAGCTGGGAGCATATAATTATAGATATGCTGTGGACCCTTATGTAATAATTTTAGACACGAAGTTCAAACAAAGATTCGAGGCTCATGAATTGGGTTGGACTATGGTTTAGCCATAGGTTTGAAGTAGGAAAGGTTTCCGCATGTAAGGATGGTGAATTGGGTTTTAATAAAATGGCATATTATATGCATTAAGGGTTTTATTAACCTTTGAAGAAATAATGAAACTTCTGCCTTATTTAAATTGCCAGCTTGAGATTTTATTTGGAATTAATTTTGAAGATGCATTGTTATGTGCATAGCTAAGGAAAGAGAATGTGGGTTTAGTAAGAAGGCATGCCATCAAGTGGTATCAGAGCTAGAATTGAAATAGTTATTTGAAAATTTATTTTTGAAATGCACATGTACTGAAATAGTGAGGAAAGTTGGTTTTTAAATCTATCTAATAGAGATTTCATATTTGATTAGGTGTGCAGTGCGGGTATTCAGATTTGCAGAATCTAAAGTTGAAGACAAAGTGTTTTGAATATTGCAGCACACAGAGATGCAGTGCAGGTGAAAGGAGAAGCAAGATCATTCAGGGATCTTGGAAGGTGAGTTGATGAGCATTATTTGACTCTGGTGTGAAGAATTGTTTGCATAATTCACAATGAAAGCAATTGAGGAATCTCAGCAAAAGCAGATCACAGCTTTGAGAGCAGTGATGAAAGAGTCCAACAAAGGATTCTAAAGTGAAGAAAAAGTGTGGCAGAACCTGGAGAATTCCCAACAGAGGTTGGATGAAAGAAGAAAATATGTGTTCTTGAGGAAAGTTGCAGAGTGAAGCCTAGAGGGAACATAAGAGAGTGCTTAGAAGGTTCCAGCAGAAGGGACTAGTACTTGCCAAAATCGGGATTTGGAGGAAGGGATTGGTGAGGTAAGTTGTAGCAAGAGAGATTTCTGTTGCATAGGCTTAGTGCAGCTTGTGAGTGAAGAACTCGTGGAGGAGAAAATGGCTACTGATAGCCATAGTAGAGATTGCAAAGGTTCTGAGAGAGGCCACAATAGAAGAGTGAAGGAAGATGCCAAAGAAAATGGAACGAGGAAGAAATTAAATGATGAAGAGTATTTGAAAGAGGTAGCTGATATCTGGGAACAGTTCAACAAATTGGAACTGATGATAAAGGAAAGCCAAAGAGTTGGTTGGCTCATGAAGAAGAAGATAAGGTGGCAGAGGCTATAGAAGAAGAGAGAGCAAATGATAAATGCTCAGCTGAAGGAGGAAATACTCAGAATGATTGAGTATTTGGAGAAGGACTTGAAGACTGAAGCTTCAAGTGAGACCAAGGGGTCAAATGAATTTACATCTGACAAAGTTTGTATGTTTGCAGGAAAAACATATAGAGGAGGAAAAACTATTGATGTTGTCACTAAGGAAGAAAATGAGACAGCCAGATATGTTGTAAGTGTCCATGCACAGTCAGAGAAGAGTCTTGTTTTCCAACATATTGGGTGCAGAGGAGATTTAACTTATGATGATAGCCGGAAGCTGGGAATTGAGCAGTCAATTGGACAGCTCGAAGAAATTGAAGAGAAGACCATTGAAGAATCTCTGAAGTGTATAGAAGACTTGGAACAACAGGGAGATTTGATGATCAAATCATCAAAGGATACCATGAGGTCTTATGTTTTTACAACTGACAAGTTGTGTGTGAATGCATGTATTGATGAAGATAGTTCATATGATGAAACTGTGGTAAATGAGGCTAACTGTTTCCAAGCAAGATATGATGATTATATTTCAGAGGAAGATCAGATTGTGCTATTGCAGCAGAAGGAATTATTAAATTCTTTTTTTTAATGAAAGAGATTGTTTCAATGGAGACATGACAGTTATGTCTGATGATGACTAATTTGTTATTAATGCTGATAATGACAAATTGATTTTATTGAATGGCCAAATAGAAGGTGATGGACAGAAAATTGAAGTTATTGCAGAGATGGGAGATCAGAATTCTATTCTAATAAAAGATGAGGAGATAGTGACAGCAGGAAACTTGACTTGTGAAGACAACGTGAATTTTTTCTCAGATGAGATGCTAGGATTGTGGCATGAGTTAAGTGTTCTGGAGCAGAGGACAGAAACACAGAGAGAAGGTGTTGAGATTGTAAAGGTAGAGATGAATGAGAATGAGAAGGTTCATTTTTATGAACTAGAGCAAGGAGACATCCTTGAACAGGGTGATGCAGAGGAGAGACTAATTGACAGTCTCGAGAATGATTGGAATCAGCATACTAATGTGTTAATAAAGAAGGAGAGAATTACAGGACAACATACTGAAATGCTAGCAGAGGAGAGAAAGGCACTGAGGCCTTATGATTTTTGTTTTAACAACTGTTTTGTGAATGCAGATTCTGTTGATGATGAAGGAAAGTTGACACCATTGGGAAGTCAATTAAAGGAGGAGGAGAA
This sequence comes from Pinus albicaulis, assembly GCA_034641835.2. Classification (NCBI taxonomy): domain Eukaryota; kingdom Viridiplantae; phylum Streptophyta; class Pinopsida; order Pinales; family Pinaceae; genus Pinus; species Pinus albicaulis. The sequence continues at coordinate 304,830,576 of CM076569.1, forward strand.
TTCTGTGGAGATGTTTGATCCATGGAATGAAGAATTTAAGTTGCAGGAGATTATGCTGAATTAGCAGAATTCAATGCAAGAGAGAGAACCTCAATTTCAAAATAGGGGATTGTAGAATGTGAAGATGCAGAGGAATGAAGATAGTGAAGATTTTCTGAGTCTCAGAAAAGACTTAGAACTACAGAAAGAGGAATTGGTGATTAAATCATCAATTGAGACCATTGGGTCTTGGGGTTTTGAAACTGATAATTTGGCTGTGTTAAAAGGTATGGTAGAAGACAATCCATCTTTTGGAATTGTCTTGGAGGAAGATGAACTGTTGCAGAGGAAGGAAGGTGAGACAGTCATGTCTCATGTAAAAGAACTTGTTACTGTTGGTGAAAAGGAAGAATTGGCTTGTTTGATGGGCCAAGAGAAGACTGGAGGGCAGAATTTTGGGGCTGCTATAGCAGTAGAGAATCAGATTTTTACTCTAATAGAAGATGAAAATGCAGTACTTGAGGAACTTTATTTGATTGCCAAAATCAATCAAGAAGATGGAAGACAATTTCTAAAGATTTTCAAGGAAGAAGAAGAAGAACATGCTAAAATCAGTTTGCATCATATTGATGATATGGTTATACAAGAGATATGGCTGAAATTTTTGCTGAAAACATTTGGAGAAGAGAATGAAAAGGCAGAGCAGTAGATTGAGGTGTTGCTAGAAGAAATGTTGGAGCAACAAATTGAAGTGTTGCCAAAGGAGGAAGAGACACAAGGATTTTGTGACTTTGATGTTTGTCTTATGATTGCAGGTACTTGTTATAGCATCATTTCTCACCTTTATATGATTCATGATTGCTTTGATGGTTTTGGGCACCCATTCCTACAGACTTGGACAAATTAACTTAAAAACAATGTAAAAATCCCCATACGCGACTATGCCCGTACTTTTCCGCGTGTATACGCGAGTCCAGCTGCACTTTTCCGCATATGCCATTAAAATTATGAAAAAATATATAAAAATTCCCTATTTTCGGGCTGGGTTGATGGTTACTCAGGTATTTCAACCACCCCAGCATGTGGCCAAATTTTTCCAACTATTGAAACTACTTGGAGGGAGTATAAAAACCCCTCATGTGTATGGCCTAAGGGAGAGAGAGAATTATTGATATTATACTCTGTTGGTATTCCCTATCCAAGTCTGATTCCCCGTGCCTCCTGCACTTTCCCAGTTCATTACAGGAAACCCTTGTTTCCTTGAGATGCTCATTTCCCTATATGTCATCTCGTATGCACCAGTTTGGAAGGAGTCTTAGCGAGGCAAGGGCGGGACGGATCCGGACGACGGTCTGCTCGAAGATCGTGGAAGGATTCAAGTGATCTCTCCACTTGTTACTTTTGTACATGCTATTTATAATACAGAAGTACCATCTTGTTCCCGAAATATACGTGTTAGTGTCTGCTTACATATATGAGAAAATTGTTATTTAAGCATTCATTATGATTTATCTGATGTTTTATATGGATTTCACTAACATTTAGAGTAGAAATATGTTGTACAACCAGTTCTTCGTGCTTGTTTCTTCTTGTCTTTCAGGTTAAGAAGGAAGGACGGTTGCTGGGGGTTTGAACCCTGCGGGATCTGCTTCAACCGTAGGACCTATGGGTAACTTCCTCGATCTACTCTATTTAGTTTTTTATGAACATGCATGGTTGTGTGAGTCCTTCTTAAGTAGCATGCCCCTGCTCTGTGGAGGTTGTAACCCAACGAACCTCTAGGGTGATATTCCCCGAAACAGAACTGGCGACTCCGCTGGGGATCACATTCTTGTGACTCCCCTGTTGGGTGGTTTTAGCTGTTTGGTAGGTTGCCGATAGTTTTAACTTTCATTTGCAGTCCACTTTACTTTTTTACAGTCAGTCTAAAGTCCTGGTTTCTTATCCAGGCTTGTCCCTTTTGTTTTTTTCATTATTTACCTTTGTATACGCGCTTTTTCTGCACACAGTCGCATATACACGCAAGTTTGTCTAAAGGTACCCGCGTATACGCGAGTTTCCTTTAGAACAGTCGCGTATGCACGCTGGTTGCATAACTGTGAAGTAGCGTATACCTAGGCAGATTTTGAATTTTTGGGTTTCTTGACTTTTTGGTCCTTTCTGGCTGTGGAGGCCTGTTTCTACAGTGTCCTTGTACTCTCTGGATTGTGAAGGAAGTGGTTTCTGGTCTTTTCTCTCTTTCGTTTGATTGAAAACTAGTCTTTTTGGCAAAGTGTTGTTTCTGGTGCTGGCACTTCTGGTTTGAGTACCAAGATAGCTTTCTGAGCATTCTTGGTTGTTCTACTTTATCAGAACAGTGAGCTCCTGCTCATTTACTCTTTCCTGTATTTGTGTTTTGCTTGGCACTACGATTTTTTCTCGTTTCTTGATTGGTTTTCTTGAGTTCAGTAGGCTAGGTCTTGTTGCAACTTTTGAAGAGTTTTTCTTGCTTCTTCGAAGTTTTTGCTTGCGGCAAGTTTATACTATTCTTCTAGGCTGAGTGGCTGAGTTTTCTTGTCTTCTTTTGCTCTTATTGATCTTGCTACTAGTTAGCTTTATAAGGTTTGGAGCATTGTTGAAGTTTGTGCTTGAAATTCAGTCTTGTTTGGTTTGGATTTTGATAGTTTTGCTTGGTCTTTTCGAGCTCTTTCTCTATAAAACTAAAAAGCTCAAAAAACATTTGTTTTGCTTTTTGTTTTTGCATTTCAAAGGCTCAAAAAACAGTTTCTCTTGTTATTTGCTTTTGTTGTTGCATTTTCATTTTCGTTTTGCCATATCTTTTGAAGCTTTTGTGAGGTTTCTTGCTTTCAGTTTTTGGCTTGATAATTGGAAGGGAGTTGTTATTCATTTCTTCTTCTTGTTTTTAAGCATCTTTGGTGTCTTCATATTAAGAGTTCTTGATTTCGAGAACTAGCTTTCTGGACAACCAAGACAAGTTAAAACTGAAGGACTTTTTGGGAAACTTCACTCTGCTTTAGGAGATTTGCATATTAGGATTTGCATGCTTGTAGTCATTTGCATTAGGGGCATTTAAACATTTAGTCAATTTCATAGTTTTTGTGAGTGTGAGTTTGCTATTTGAAAAGAAAAAATACAATTTTTAATCTCGTAGAACCCGTGTAGAGATTGCTTTTCATCGAAAGACAATAACTGCATCTGCATGTAGTTAAGTTTTTATTAATTTCTTTTGTGTCAAAAACATCATAAGTTTCATCTCCGTATCCTTGTGACTTAACATAACAGCCCATTAAAATAACCGATTTAATCTAAAATCAACTAGCAAGTTTTCTAAGTGTCATACACCAACTAGCTAGGTTGTAGGGCCTTGGATTAGGTGAGTGGAGAGTTAACTCTCCAAGGCCGCTCAAACAAAACATAGAAGTTGATTAATTAAGCGAAATCCAACTCCGTTAGGTGGACCGGGAAAGCTCTCCTCCAGAGAGTCAAGCGCGAGGGCGAGTTGAAGAGGATAACCCCCCTTCGATTAAGTTTGAATTTGACCTCGATCCGTTCTGCCCGGCTTCTGACACGGATTGGTGCCCATAGTTGCCACTCCTAGGTTCCACACAGGTGACTGCGGGGGGGAATACCCGTGGTACCTGAGGCAGACATTGCATCACTTTCAGCAGTACTTCTGGGGGGTACCCTTGCGAAGCTTGGGTGCTTGAGCCGGCAAAGGCTATCGTTAGGAGGTCGGCGTAACTGTTTTTGATACCTTTAGCTGGTTCAGTTTCTTGCCTAATCATCGATTTGCTTTCGGGAGGTCCTATACTTTGCTTTCCTATATTTTGGTGTCCGGTCCTCATCACCCAGAGCGGAAATACTTGGAGGCTGTTTGCTTGACTGTATCCCAGGGATTTTTATTTTTAGAGAGTGCTCTTTGCTCCTAGCTTTCCTATCTTTTCAATTTTTTGAGTCTAATTTAAAAAATCTATAAAAGTGGCTGATCAAGTGCCTCGTCGTTCGAGGAGAATTCGGGGGTTATCCCCCGAGAGTCCAGAGCCTTCTTCGAGCGTGGGAGAAGATTTAATGGGGCTGGTTCTTTCTGTGGCCGTACGACGTGATGGAGAGAGATCCACTCCCACAAAGGTGCGAAGGTTTCATGGGCGATTCGGGGTCGGGTTCCGAGAGAGCGTTCCGCTCACCTCGCGAGATGTTTCCTCGGGGAAGAAGATTTCCCGAGGTGAAGACGTGCTGGGCAGCCGGCGCGCGAGTTCCATCTCCTCTTCCTCTAACTTTATCCGTTCATTGTTCAGTACATCGGACCTGAGTCTCAGAGACCGGAAGATCTTTCGTATCTTTCCTATCTTTCGATGGCCACGACTGGGAACGCGGCCTCTGCCGTGAGTGCTGCAGGCATTTAGACCCCTGCTTCTGTTGAAGGAGGGGGCACTATTGCTTTATCTTCGATTGCTTCTAGTGCTACTTTGTTTGGCTCTAGTTTCACCCAAGCACATGCTTCTCATTCTGGTCCCTTCTGTTCAGGGATGCCCTCTAGTGGGAATCCCTCTTTTTCCTTTTCCGCTGCTGTAGCTGGATCTACACCCATGTCTTCTATGGCTAGTGGATCAACTTATTTTCAGGGTTTCCCCTTTGGGATTGGACACATTCCTAGTTCCAATCCTTCTTTAGGGTCGTTTCCGTTTACGTCCCAGACCCAGAGTTTTAACCCTTGGTCTGGGGGGAAAGGTTCGACTACTTTTACAGGGTGGAATCCTGTGTTTACTACAGCGGGGGCAGGGAATTAGTTTTACACAAGTCATCAAGGGAATGCTTCTTTCCCTTCGTCGAGAGCTTACCAGACCTTTTCTCCTCTTTCTAATGCCCGGAACCCCTATAAGGGGCTCTCCTCTTCATTCAATACTTCAGCGGGGGGAACTAGTATGGGCTTTGGTAACTCTGCGTTGGGAGGAGGTTCTTCTCCTTTTTCTATGAGTCATTTCTGGAAACCTGGTGCCTTATAAAATCCAGGCTATTCTTTTCAGAATGTAGGGAATCCATCCCATCAAGGATGGAATCCTCAGGCTCCGCCTCACTTACCTTTTCTGGCAACGTTAAACTTTCCAGATCTGTTGAAGTTGACTAATGATCCGATTTGTTATAGTTCGGGGTGGCCTCCGGTCCCGACCAAACTTCCTTCAGATATTCCAAAATTTGAAGGTAAGAATGGGGAGGATCTGGCTGACCACATCACCACTTTCCACTTATGGTGTTCATCGAACTCCCTAATCGATGATTCGATTAGGTTGAGATTATTTCAACGCACCCTAACCGGAAATGCTGCCAAATGGTATATCGAGCTCACTGGGGGTAGTTTTGCCACATTTGGAGAACTGGCTGTCACATTTCTAAACCATTTTCAGTTGCCTGTCATATATGAGGCTGGGACGGAACTCCTGGCTAATTTTAAGTAGGACGAGGCAACTCACATTTCTGATCACATTCAAGAATGGAGGAGAAGGAAGAGGCTTATCAAAGCTCATATTCCTGGAGAATTCCTTCTTGAGTGGTTTTTGAAATCTCTGTAGTCAGACATTTCAAAAGATGTATCCCTATCTGGGGTGTTTTATGAGGAGCAGGCCATTTTTAGGGCCCAGCAGCTGGAACTGATCTATTCTCAGTCTGGGGTCCTTTATAAATATTTGCCCAATGCTCCTCGCTCCAAATTGGATTTATCGAAAACTAAGCCTGGTCCGCATGGTGATGGGCTTGTCGGATCGATCAATAGTGGTGCAGCCAGCCTGCTTTCTCAACTGCAGCAGTTGTCTTTGCAATCTGCTCCTTCTAGTCAGGCTGTGCCTGCCGAGTCATCACCTTCCCAGTCTTTGTCCATAAATGCTGTCCAAGCTTCTGATCCCAAAGGAAATCAACAATCCGATGGGAAGAAGAAGGGACGAAATAACAAGAAAAAGGGCAAGAACGGGAAGGGTAATGCAAATAAAACCAACGAGCGTGTTGGTGAGGGTCAAAAGGAGAAGAAGAAAGTGAAGTTTCCATGCAAGCTATGTGCTGGAGACCATCTCACACACCTTTGCCCTAAAATTCAGGATGCTCAGCGCTTGTTAGCTCAGCATGGTTCTTCTAGTTCCCAGGTTGTGTTAACAAACCCTTTTCCCCAAGGGCAGCAATTAGTTGTTGGCGCGAACCAAAATCCTGGGGCTTCCTCTGGGGGCACCCAGGAAGGGAAATTCCATCAAACATTTTTATGATGAGTGCCCACGCGGATATCGCTACGAGATCCCGTGATTATGGCGGAGAAGAGTCTTCGAAAGCTAAGGAAGTTCCTGATGCTACTGAGCCGCTTCACATTACGAAGCCTACTATTGAGTCTATGCCTCGGATGCCCAAAGCATCCTCTAAGCGGTCAACGATTAATCCAAACGCTAGGGCTGCCCAGAACTACTCGATTGTGGAAGATCTGGCGCAGAGTCCTTGTGCTATGTCAGCTTTAGAGGTACTCCAGTCTTGTCCAGCTCAGCGCAGTGCTTTGCTCACTGCCATTGGGGCTATTGATCCAAAAAATTCTCTTCTGATTACTTTTGATATGAATAATTTTAAGAAGAGACTTCCTCATCACATGGCTTTTCATATTAAATCGTCGTATCGGAAGTGAAATATCTTTCGAACGGTCGTTGATGAGGGTGCTTCCACATGCGTGATGTCTCTCGCGTGCTGGAAGACACTTGGATCTCCAAAAGCTATTCCATCTAGCACTGTTCTTATTGCATTCGATGGTCATTCTCACAGACCCCATGGTATTGCCCCGGCTTTGCCCATCTGTGTTGGGGGAAAAACCATTAATATAGAGGTTGAGGTAGTAGATGCAGCCTTGGACTACAACCTTCTGTTGGGGAGGAACTGGATTTATGAGATGGATGCCATTGCATCCTCATTATTTCGGATTGTATGTTTCCCCCACGAAGGGAGGATCGTTACAGTGGATCAACTGGACTGTCTTCCTGTAGACCTGAATGTGTCTCCTGACTCATCTGTTCCTAGGTTGGATAATACTAAGGCGCCTGTTGAGAATCTAGGAGTTGGAATGTATTCTTCCTTGATGGGTACTTTTGATCTTCCTCCTCCTACGGTGCATATCAATGCTATTTCATCCTCCAAGGCTCCCCTTCGAAGAGAGTTCTTCAGAACTCATTATTTTTCAGACCCTTGGACCTTACCTTCCCCTACTGCCACTTTAGCGGAAGGTCAAGTAGGTGGAATGGCATTTCCGATTTCTGCAACTGAGATTGCATATCAGTCTATTGTTGACACTGCAGAATCCATCCCAGCTCCTCTTTCATCGGAAGAGTTGGATGGTGATGTGGCTCCGGCTTGGACGCTTAGTTCTTCTTCAGCCCAGGATTGCCTTGATACCACTCTTCCATCTGAAGAGGCCATCCTGGAAGCCATGACAGGTATAGATAGACCGTGGGATGATTTGCATCATCGGTCTTACTTCTTACCTGATTTGAGCAAAGTTGAAACAAGTTTTCCGAGTCCTCCGTCTCCTGGTCCTGTTCACCCAGTCTTGAACCCTTTGGCACCAACACAGGTTTATGCTGAAGGGAACATGGTTGTGATCTCTCCTACTATCCCGGTGAACATTTCCAGGGATCCCAATATTATCGAGAATGTCTTCATCGGAGCTGAATGTTCCCGTGAAGAGGTTCAAATTTACACCGAGCTCTTTAAAGAGTATAGGGATGTATTCGCTTGGTCTTATGAAGAAATGCCTGGAATAGACCCATCTATTGTCCGGCATGAGATCAAGACGTATGAAAACGCTAAGCCGGTGAGGCAAAAACTTCGTCCGGTCAATCCTAGGAAGGCAGCAGCTATCAAAGCTGAAGTTGAAAAGCTGCTTAAGGCGGGATTCATTTTCCCTGTTCCTCTGACTGAATGGGTTTCAAACCCCGTTCCCGTAGATAAAAAGCAAGGAACGATTCGAGTGTGCATCGATTTCAAAGACCTAAATAAAGCATGTCCTAAAGACAATCACCCCACACCATTTATCGATCAGATCATTGACGAGTGTGCCGGTAATGAGATTTTCTCCTTCATGGACGGTTTCTCCGGATATAATCAAATTACTATCCGTCCTGAAGATCAACATAAGACTGCATTTATTTGTCCCTGGGGTACGTTTGCATACAAGAAGATGCCTTCTGGTCTGAAAAATGCTGGGGCTACCTTTCAGTGGGCCATGTCTTACGCCTTCCACGACATCAAGAAGATTATCGAGGCATACCTAGATGATCTAGCTGCTCATTCTCGAAAGAGGATGGATCATCCTGGTCACCTCAGGCAAATATTTGAAAGATGTCGTTTTTATAAAATTCGATTGAATCCAAACAAGTGCATTTTCGTGGTTACATCCGGTCGGCTATTGGGATTCATTGTGTCTAGGGAAGGGATAAGGGTAGATCCCTTCAAGGTTGAGGCAATACTTCGGTTGCCTCCCCCGTCTTCAATTCGTCAGCTTCAAAGTCTCCAAGGGAAGTCTAATTTTCTTCGGAGATTTATCGTCAATTATGCTGAGATTACAAAGGGATATATGAGACTGTTGAAGAAAGGAGTTCCTTTTCTTTGGGACGACTACGCTCAACGCTCATTCGATGCTTTGAAAAAGGCATTGACCTCTTCTCCTTTACTGAGTCCACCTAATTATAGCAGAGATTTTCTTTTGTATCTGGCAGCAACAGAATCTACCATTGGTATGGTTCTGGTTCAGGAAGATGATGCTCTTGCAGAGCATGTTATTTACTACCTTAGTCGAGGACTGGTAGGACCTGAACTTCGATACACTCTGATAGAAAAATTAGCCTTAGCAGCAGTTCATGCTGTGCAGCGACTCCGGCATTACATTATTCTTCGCAAAACTTATGTTTTGGCAGCTGCCAATCCATTTTAGTTTGTCCTCAGCAGGCGAGTGATTGGGGGCAAATATAATAGATGGATTGTGATTTTACAGGAATTTGATCTTGAGTTCATGTCTGCCAAATCCAAGAAGTCATTAGTTTTTGCGGAATTGATCTTCGAGTTGCCCTGTGGAGAGGAGATGATCTATGATGAGTCCTTTCCGGACGAACACTTGTTTCTTATCTCTCCACAGGATCCTTGGTACGGGGATATCATTGTGTATCTCCAGACTGCGAAGTTTCCCTCTACTTTTTCGAAAGATGAGCGTCGTAAGCTGCGTCACTTAGCCAAGAATTATCTGATTATTGGTGATGCTTTGTACCGTCGAGGGGTTGATTCAATCCTAAGACGCTGCTTAACTTTCGAAGAAGCTGAGGCTATGCTCAATGATTCTCACAGTGGAGCTTGTGGGGGTCATTTATCTGGGCTTGCTACAGCCCAAAAGATTTTGCGTGCTGGATACTTTTGGCCCTTGATTTTCAAAGATTGTATTGAATCGGTCAAAAAGTGTCATCCGTGTCAGGTTTATACTCGAAAAATGCGTGCTCATCCAGCTCCGCTTTTTCCAGTCGTTACTGTCAGACCCTTTACAAAGTGGGGTATTGATTATACTACTTGTAACCCGCCTTCGGCAAAAGGTCACAAGTACATTATCGTAGCAGTAGACTACTTTACGAAGTGGGTCGAGGCTATGCCTACTTTTGGGAATGATGGTGAGACTGCAGCTCTGTTCCTTTTCAACCAGGTTATTGCTCGTTTTGGTATTCCTAGAGAGATTGTCACTGACCATGGCAGTCATTTTCAGAATAGTATGATGGTTGAGTTGGCTCTCAAATTAGGTTTCCGGCAGGAGCATTCATCTCCATATTATCCTCAAGCCAATGGGCAAGTGGAAGCCGTGAATAAATCCTTGAAGACAATTCTTCAAAGGAAAATTGATAAAGCTAGATCCAACTGGCATATTATGTTATATCCTACACTTTGGGCATACAGGATGTCGGTGAAAGCTGCAACTGGCTTTACTCCGTTTCAGTTAATGCACGGGGTGGAATCCGTATTTCCTATTGAATGCGAGATTCCTTCTCTTAAATTAGCTGTTGAACTTCTTCCTGACACTTCTAGTCTGGCAGAACGACTTCTTCATCTGGAACATCTCGATGAGCAGCGTCAAGATGCCGCCACGATGAATGAAGCGCATAAAAACCGAGTAAAAGTTCAGTACGATAAGGCGGTCAAGCCTAGGGTCTTTTCGGAAGGTGACCTTGTTTTGGTCTATGCCCAAGAAAAAGATGCCCTGGGGGCAGGGAAGTTTAAGTCTATGTGGTATGGCCCCTATATCGTTAAAAAGGTCCTTAAGAAAGGAGCATATACCTTGGTTGATTTCGAAGGTAACGAGTTGCCGGAGCCCCGAAATGGGCTCTATTTGAAGAAGTATTATGCCTAGGCTTTGCCCTGGCATGTTGCTTTTGTATATAGTAGTTTTTTGCTTTGTACATATCTGATTGATTTTCGATTTTTGATGAGTTGGTGATGTTTTTGATCTGCTTTGGCAGGTTGTGTTGGATGTCATGAGTCATTTTGGTTTCACCGATGGTGCTAGTAGACACACCCGGAACTTAGCTTCCGCGGCTTGGGTGCTTCATTATCCTTCCGGTCAGCTGTTGGTATCAAGAGGAGTCTGCATTGGTCCTGCTTCCAATAATGTAGCAGAATACACTGCAGTCATTCATCTACTCTCGGAGGCAATATATTTGGGTGTTGATTCGTTGGTAGTTTTCTTGGACTCCCAGCTGGTGGTGTCGCAGTTGAACAACACTTATCGGGTACGAGATCCATTTTTATTACGATTATTCTTGAGGGTACGTTTGTTACAAAGGTCATTTCAATTTTTAACTTTCATTCATATTCCTCGAGCTGACAATTGGTTTGCTGACTCATTAGCTAATCAAGCATTAGATTGGCATATTAATCATTCCATACAATAAATTTTTAATCATCAAAAACATCATACATTTGATACATTTATCACATCACATCAAATATCGGTGTATATATATCATCAGAGTGTCAAAAAAATTTACAAAATTTGGATCCATAATGTCGTACAAAACTTGGGCTTATGCCCCCATCATGTTCAGTCTCAAAAAAGAATATACAGTCATCTAATACATAATATCTGTCTACTCCTGAGGTCCCTGCCCAGAAGTCGTGTTCCTATAGAACGTGACCGCGGTGGCAACTCGGCGGAATAATCGTACCCAGTCTCGGGGCACTCCTACCACCCATCTCTGGATGGCTTCCGGCAGGTCTTCCACGGCAGCCATAGGTATTTGGCGGGTTAACCCCTCCAAGTTCCTCTGCACAGCCTGGAGCGTCCTGTCTGAATCCACTGTATCTGCTTCGCCCCTGCGACGCTTGTGGCGCGGGAGACCCTCAGGTCGAACTGGTCCAACATCTGAATCATGATCATTTTGAATTGTCAGTCATTATGAATCCAATCAAAAACATGTTTGTTTTTCATTTTTTCATACATATTTGAAAAAATCCAAAAAAATTATATAAGTCAAAAAAAATTGCAAACTTACCGACTGCTTCCCATGCTGTGCCAGGTGGAAGAACTAGATCCGGATCTCCACGAAAGTCCATCCCGGCATAGGGATAGTCGTCCACTACGATGATTTGTTCTCCCCACCAAAGGAAGAACTCATCGTCCCATGTGGTCTGGGGTACCTCACTACCCCCCAGTCTCTTCATCATGTCTGCCCAACGGGCAATTCTTGGGTCCCGCGGGCTACTGATGCTAGAGATGACTCTGGGTCTCAATGCTGGAATCTTCTCAAAGAAGAATGTTGTCAAAATTGTACCGTAGCCAAAGTGTTTGGTATTTACTTGGCGGATTGAGGTCAACTGTTGTTTCATGTTCAGTAATAGGGCTGTGCACCAATCATACACATGAGTCAAACATTCTACTGCTATGCTCATTTGCGTCCTGGACGCCTGATGTAGGGAGGCAGATCCTGCCACTCTGCTGATGGTGAAAAGGAGGATTTTCATGTGAAAATCCCGTAAATATTTAATTGCAATCTGAGTTCCAACCTTTTTGGAACCCTCTACGCAATACACGTGGACATAGTCTTCCACGGTTAACCCTCCCAGGGGCTTCCCGTGCAAGTCTACTGGTTCTCCCCTCCGGGAAAGTCCAGTAATAAAGTATATGTCTTCCACTTCAATGCGTAGTGGCATCTGATCTATCACGAAACAGTCTTGGTCTGGTTCCCAGTAATTGATGAGCATTTCTAGCAACCGAGGATTGCTTTTCATATTTGGCATTTTAAAGAATTTGAACAATCCGCAATTCCGAAGGATATTTTGCGCTGCTCGATCTTGCATGACCTCTTGGTCAATTGCGCTATGCTCACGTTCTCTCCATGAGATTTTCATCCTGTCAAATTTCATAAAATCATGCATTAGCCACGCTTTTTAAGTTTCGGACCTGCGCATACGCGACTTTTTCTTTGCACAGTCGCGTGTATACGCGACTTGCCTGTAATGAACCCGCGTATGCGCAAGTCCGCATTTTTTAGCAAGGGTTTTAAGGGTAAAATTCACTTAATTTTAATTTCCAAATGGACAAAATGATTTGCAAGGATGATTGAGGAGCCTACCTGAAATTTCGGCGCGATTCGACGGTCGGTTGTTCCTGATTTGATGAAAGAAGTTTTTTGCTCCAGAGCACTTTTTCCAAATCAACAATGCAATAATGAACCAAATATGAGGTAATTTGTCTATTTATGCCTAAAAAGTTGAAAATTTTCGCAAAAATTCCTTATGCTTATTTTTTCGATCTATCTTAAGCTGCATAACCCGGTTGCTTGGAAGTGCCCAGTTTGGTATGTTTTCAGGTACATTTTGACAATTTTGAGATTTTTCCTGGTTTTTGATCCATGATTACCGACTCGTCACGGCAGGTATATGATCTTCACTGGCATATAGGTTAGGGAAATCACTCTCCGTTGCATCTTGCATACTAGCCTCCATACTGATCACTTGCCTTAGGGTCGATCCCATCAGGTCATGAGTATTACACCCATTTCACTCGCCGATTATTTAATCATGACTTGATGGTAGAGCCTTCTTTTACATGGGCTTCCTAGTTAGTTCCTCGCTATCACTTGTTGCCCATGCTGCGTTTTATGTAGGCTCGGGAGTCCTCTTTAGTCCCACCATGTCTTATGTGTTGAAGCTTCATTCTTCTTCTTCATCACTATCATTTTTTCTGGCTTGTACCCTAGAGGCTCCCTGGTGTCGTTAAGTTGTATTACTGCATTGCATATTGGCTACTTGTTTATCCCGGCCTTTAGCCGGCTTCATTTGGACTCGATGTTTAAGCCAACTTTTGACCTTGACTCTCTGTACAAGTTAACCATTGCATGCACTTAGCTATCACGACTTGACATCTTTTACCCATGGATGGAATGTTCCTCTGAGTATCACTTACCAGTTTTCGCCACCTTGCATTGAGCATAGGATTGTTCCAATCCGAGGAACTAGTGCATCTGATTTTTTGATACCCGTTCTATCCATTGTACCATAGCATTCTTTTATTCTTTTTCAGGCTTATTATATGAAAAAGACAAAAAAAATCAAATATAACAAAAAGAGCGGGAACGGGATGTATCTTCGTTATTTTGATGGCAGTACAGAGTCAGTTTTGTCGCCCTTGAACAAAGCACATATACTTATATATATCTCCTTCATTTGGGATGGTTTTAGTTTTGACCTAGGTTCAGCCTTTGCCATGTTTCACTTGTTAGTTCTCCCCCGGTTGGTTATCTCTTCAAATCATATGGAGAGTTTGTTTTGCCTCCTGCATGACAGACTTATACAGTGTCACTTTTTACTACCATGGTCATCACAGAGTCATGCTTTTGTTCAAGGGAAGTCTAACCAGAGTCGGCCATTCTGCGGTGTCTCTTGCTTCATTATTCAGTCGGCCTACCCGGTCTTGTCAGTATCATGTTCTATCACATCAGATGTTTTGATCTTCTGCTCGTGCTGGTTTGAGAAGGTCCCCATTGACTTATTTCCGGCGGGTTTGTCTCTTATCGACTATGACACATTGCTCTGAGAGCAAACCTAGAGCTGCAACTTGGGCCTATTTCCATTATTGATAGGTGACCTCGTGCTCAGCATTTGATCATCATCATGGGTCTTTGACTGAGTGGTTTCCCCTGTGTTCGACGTCAGCACACATTATCACACTTGGGATTCGTGCAGTACCTTGATTTCCATTTGACCCTATCGGTGATTTCTCGCCTTGTACATTTCTTGGCTTTCATAAGACCAGAGGTCATATGGCGCTAGCTGGCATTCCGCATGTCAAATGTACTTGCTTTGGTCTATTACCTACTTGGGTGATCTCTTCCAATCTTGGCCTCATGGGCCACACTCGTGACTGACCGATTGGGATGCCTAATGCCTTCCTTCCAAGAGATCTTTATTTCCCATCGACCACTCATTTCCTTGGGGAATAAGGCCTAGAGTTCTGCCACATTCTAGGTTTGGCAAATGCAATGTATGTATACCTTCAATATCGACAGTGGGGATTCATCATTGCCTCCTAATTGGTAGATTCTTTCAAGTGTTCAACTTCAACTCATTTATTCGCACTTGTTAGATTGTACTGGGGCACCTTGATGCTCATTTTCATTATTGGTGGGTTGTCTCGCGTTGGTTAACGGTATACATCATTGAACGGTAATCCAACGATTTCTCACATGGTCGACTTCAGCTCATTTATTCCCATTGTGTAGAATTGTGCCATAGTGATCGGTGAAGACCTCGGGTTGCATCAGCATTTTTTCGGTTCCTCGGGTTGCATCAGCATTCTTCGGTTCACTTTTGACAGTCTATTCAGTTTCTTCCAGTGATGCCGTCCACCCTTATATGTTGCAGTTCAGCACAGCAGCATCTTATATGTTGGCTCCCGAGTTGCGTGATTGTACCGTTTGATCCACCTCTTATGATCCGGTACTTGGAGATTCAGTTACTTATTTGATCAGCTTTCTATATGTGATACTTGGACATTGATTCAGACTTACACTTCCGGGCCATGCTCAGATGATTCATTGTGTACTTTCAGTTCAGCTATACTTGTATACATGTTGGATCTATTCACTACTTTCTATATGATGTATTTTTGACTGAGCATGGGTATGCCCGCCTCAGCATGAGTTGACTCTCTGTTTTCTTTCAATGGTTTTTGGCAGGCTGAAATCTGGTGAAGTCCTCTCTTGTCCTTGTGAAGTTCTTTCTATGTGCATAATACATTTCGGGCATCATGTACCCCTTCTGACCTCATATATTAGGGGGCATCTGTTATAGCATCATTTCTCACCTTTACATGATTCATGATTTCTTTGATGGTTTTGGGCACCCATTCCTACAGACTTGGACAAATTTACTAAAAAATAGTGTAAAAATCCCCATACGCGACTATGCCCGTACTTTTCCGCGTGTATACGCGAGTCCAGCTGCACTTTTCTGCGTATGCCATTAAAAATGATTAAAAAATATACAATTATTCCTTATTTTCGGGCTGGGTTGATGGTTACTCAGGTAGTTCAACCACCCCAGCACGTGGCCAACTGTTTCCAAATGTTGAAACTACTTGGAGGGAGTATAAAAACCCCTCATGTGTATGGCCTAAGGGAGAGAGAGAATTATTGATATTATACTCTGTTGGTATTCCCTATCCAAGTCTGATTCCCCGTGCCTCCTGCACTTTCCCAGTTCATTACAGGAAACCCTTGTTTCCTTGAGATGCTCATCTCCCTATATTTCATCTCGTATGCACCAGTTTGGAAGGAGTCTTAGCGAGGCAAGGGCGGGACGGATCCGGACGACGGTCTGCTCGAAGATCGTGGAAGGATTCAGGTGATCTCTCCACTCGTTACTTTTGTACATGCTATTTATAATACAGAAGTACCATGTTGTTCCTGAAATAAACGTGTTAGTGTATGCTTATATGTATGAGAATATTTGTTATACAAGCATTCATTATGATTTATTTAATGTTTTATATGAATCTCACTAACATTTAGAGTAGATATATGCTGTACAACCAGTTCTTCGTGCTTGTTTCTTCTTTTCTTTCAGGTTAAGAAGGAAGGACGGTTGCTGGGGGTTTGAACCCTACGGGATCTTCTTCAACCGTAGGACCTACGGGTAACTTTCTCATTCTACTCTATTTAGTTTTTCTGAACGTGCATGGTTGTGTGAGTCCTTCTTAAGTAGCATGCCCCTGCTCTGTGGAGGTTGTAACCCAACGAACCTCTAGGGTGATATTCCCCGAAACAGAATTGGCGACTCTACTAGGGATCACATTCTTGTGATTCTCCTGTTGGGTGGTTTCAGCTGTTTGGTAGGATTCTAGCAGTTTTAACTTTCATTTGCAGTCCAGTTTACTTTTTTACAGACAGTCTGAAGTCCTGGTTTCTTTTCCAGGCTTGTCCCTTTTGTTTTTTCATTATTTACCTTTGTATACGCGCTTTTTTCTGCGCATAGTCGCGTATACACGCAGGTTTTTCTAAAGGGACCCGCGTATACGCGAGTTTCCCTCAGCACAGACACGTACGCACGCTGGTTGCATAACTGTGAAGTAGCGTATACCTAGGCAGATTTTGAATTTTTGAGTTTCTTGACTTTTTGGTCCATTCTGGCTGTGGAGACCTGTTCCTACAGGGTCTCTGTACTCTCTGGATTGTGAAGGAAGTGGTTTCTTGTCTTTTCTCTCTTTCGTTTGATTGAAAACTAGTCTTTTTGGCAAAGTGTTGTTTCTGGTGCTGGCACTTCTGGATTGAGTTCCAAGATCGCTTTCTGAGCATTCTTGGTTGTTCTGCTTTATCAGAACAGAGAGCTTCTGCTCACTTACTTGCTCCTATCTTTGTGTTGTGCTTCGCATTGCGATTTTTGCTTCGTTTTTTATTGGTTTTCTTGAGTTCCATAGGCTAGGTTTTGTTGCAACTTTTGAAGAGCTTTTCTAGCTTCTTTGGAGTTTTTGTTTGCGAAAAATTTGCACTATTTTTCTAGGCTGAGTGGCTGAGTTTTCTGGTCTTCTTTTGCTCTTATTGATCTTGCTACGAGTTAGCCTTATAAGGTTTGGGAGCATTGTTGAAGTTTGTGCTTGAAATTCAGTCTTGTTTGGTTTGGATTTTGATAGTTGTGCTTGGTCTTTTAGAGCTCTTTCTCTATAAAACTAAAAAGCTCAAAAAACATTTGTTTTGCTTTTTGTTTTTGCATTTCAAAGGCTTAAAAAACATTCTCGCTTGTTATTTTCTTTTTTTGTTGCATTTTCATTTTCGTTTTGCCATATCTTTTGAAGTTTTTGTGAGGTTTCTTGCTTTCAGTTTGTGGCTTGATAATTGGAAGGGAGTTGTTATTCATTTCTTCTTCTTGTTGTTAAGCATTTTTGGGTGTCTTCATATTAAGAGTTCTTGTTTTCGAGAGCTAGCTTTCTGGACTACCAAGAAGAGTTAAAACTGAAGGACTTTTTGGGAAATGTCACTCTGCTTTAGGAGATTTGCATCTTAGGATTTGCATGCTTGTAGTGATTTGCATTAGGTGCATTTAAACATTTAGTCAATTTCATAGTTTTTGTGAGTGTGAGTTTGTTATTTGAAAAGAAAAAAATACAATTTTTAATCTCGTAGAACCCGTGTAGAGATTGCTTATCATCGAAAGACAATAACTGCATCTGCATGTAGTTAAGTTTTTATTAATTTCTTTCTGCGTCAAAAAAATCATAAGTTTCGTCTCCATATCCTTGTGACTTAACATAACAGCCCATTAAAATAAGCGATATAATTTAAAATCAACTAGCAAGTTTTCTAAGTGTCATACACCAACTAGCTAGGTTGTAGGGCCTTGGATTAGGTGAGTGGAGAGTTAAATCTCCAAGGCCGCTCAAACAAAACATAGAAGTTGATTAATTGAGTGAAATCCAACTCCGTTAGTTGGACTGGGAAAGCTCTCCTCCAGAGAGTCAAGCGCGAGGGGAAGTGAAGGCTGAGAAGAGGGATACCCCCTCTCTGATTAGCTGAATCTGACCTCAAGACCGTTCCGCCCGGCTTCTGATACGGATTGGTGCCCATAGTTGCCACTCCTAGGTTCCACACAGGTGACTGCGGGGGGGAATACCCGTGGTACCTGAGGCAGACGTCGCATCACTTTCAACAGTACTTCTGGGGGGTGCCCTTGCGAAGCTTGGGTGCTTGAGCCGGCAAAGGCTGTCGTTAGGAGGTCGGCGTAACTGTTTCTGATACCTTCGCTAGTTTTTCTGGGCCCTAATCATCCCAGACTGCTTTCGGGAGGTCCTATACTTCGCTTTCCTGTATTTTGGTGTCTGGTCCTCATCACCCACAGCGGAAATACTTGGAGGCTGTTTGCTTGACTGTATCTCAGGGATTTTTATTTTAGTGAGTGCTCTTTGCTCCTAGCTTGCCTAGCTTTTCACTTTTTTTTAGTCTAATTTAAAATCTATAAAAGTGGCTGATCAACCACCTCGTCGATCGAGGAGAATCCGGGGGTTATCTCCCGAGAGTCCAGAGCCTTCTTCGAGAAGGCGTAGGAGCGATTTAGCAGGTGGTTACCACCCTCTGGCATCTGACGCAGTGGAGAGAGATCCTCCACAAAGGTCTGAAGGTTTCGTAGCTGATTCTGGTGTCGGTTCCGAGAGGAGCGTTTCGCTCACCTCGCGAGTGTTATTTCCTCAGGAAGAAGATTTTCAGATTGAAGACGTACCTGAGCCTCCGGCGACAGGTCCATCTCCTCTTCCTCCTGACTATCCGTTATTTGTTCAGTACATCGGACCTGAGTCTCAGAGACCGGAAGATCTTCCGTATCATTCTTATCTTTTGATGGCCACGACTGGGAACGCGGCTTCTACCGTGAGTGCTGCAGGCATTCAGAATCCTGCTTCTGTTGAAGCTGGGGGCACTATTGCTTCATCTTCGATTGCTTCTAGTGCTGCTGTGTTTGGCTCTGGTTTCACCCAGGCACATGCTTCTCATTCTGGTCCCTTTTGTTCAGGGATGCCCTTTAGTGGGAATTCCTCTTTTTTTTTTTCCGCTGATTCAACTGGATCTACGCCCATGTCTAACATGGCTAGTGGATCAACTTCGTTTCAGGGTTTCCCCTTTGGGACTGGACACATTCCTAGTTCTAATCCTTCTTTAGGGTCATTTCCGTTTACGTCCCAGACCCAGAGTTTCAACCCTTGGTCTGGGGGGCAAAGCTCGACTACTTTTACAGGATGGAACCCTGTATTTACTACAGCGGGGGCAGGGAATCAGTTTTACGCAGGTCATCAAGGGAATGCTTCTTTCCCTTCGTCGAGTGCTTACCAGACCTTTTCTCCTCTTTCTAATGCCTAGAACCCCTATCAGGGGCTCTCCTCTTCATTCAATACTTCAGCGGGGGGAACTGGTCTGGGCTTTGTTAACTCGGCGTGGGGAGGAGGTTCTTCTCCATTTTCTACGAGTCCTTTCTAGAAACTTGGTGCCTCATCAAATCCAGGCTATTCTTTTCAGAATGTTGGGAATCCATCCCATCAAGGATGGAATCCTCAGGCTCCGCCTCGCTTACCTTTTCTGGCAACGTTAAACTTGCCAAATTTGTCGAAGTTGACTAATGACCCGATTCGTTATAGTCCGGGGTGGCCTCCGGTCCCGACCAAACTTCCTTCAGACATTCCAAAGTTTGAAGGTAAGAATGGAGAGGATCCGGCGGACCACATTACCACTTTCCACTTATGGTGTTCTTCGAACTCCCTGATCGATGATTCGATTAGGTTGAGATTATTTCAACGCACCCTAACTGGAAACGCTGCCAAATGGTATATCGAGCTCACTGGGGGCAGTTTTGCTACATTTGGAGAACTGGATGTCACATTTCTAAACCATTTTCAGTTTCCTGCCAGATATGAGGCTGGGACCGAACTCCTGGCTAATTTTAAACAGGATGAGGCAACGCACATTTCTGATCACATTCAGGAATGGAGGAGAAGGAAGAGGCTTATCAAAGCTCATATTCCAGGAGAATTCCTTCTCGAATGGTTTCTAAAATCTCTGCAGTCAGATATTTCAAAAGATGTATCCCTATCTGGGGTATTTTCTGAGGAGTAGGCCATTTTTAGGGCCCAGCAGCTAGAACTGATCTATTCTCAGTTTGGGGTACTTTATTAGTATTTTCCCAATGCTCCTCGGTCCAAATTAGATTTGTCGAAAACTAAACCTGGTCCGCATGGTGACGGGCTTGTCGGATCGATCAATAGTGGTGCAGCCAGCCTGCTTTCTCAACTGCAGTAGTTGTCTTTAAAATCTGCTCCTTCTGGTCAGGCTGTGCCTGCTGATTCATCACCTTCCCAGTCTTTGTCCATAAATGCTGTCCAAGCTTCTGATCCCAAAGGAAATCAACAATCTGATGGGAAGAAGAAGGGACGAAATAACAAGAAGAAGGGCAAGAACGGGAAGGGCAATGCAAATAAAACCAACGAGCGTGTTGGTGAGGGTCAAAAGGAGAAAAAGAAAGTGAAGTTTCCATGCAAGCTCTGTGCTGGAGACCATCTCACACACCTTTGCCCTAAAATTTAGGATGCTCAGCGCTTGTTAGCTCAGCAGGGTTCTTCTAGTTCCCAGGCTGTGTTAACAAACCCTTTTCCCCAAGGGCAGCAATTAGTTGTTGGCGCGAACCAAAATCTCGGGGCTTCCTCTGGGGGCACCCAGGAAGGGGAAATTCCATCGAACATTTTCATGATGAGTGCTCACGCGGATATCGCTACGAGATCCCGTGATTATGGCGGAGAAGAGTCTTCGAAAGCTAAGGATGTTCCTGATGCTACCGAGCCGCTTCACATTACGAAGCCTACTGTTGAGTCTATGCCTCGGATGCCCAAAGCATCTTCTAAGTGATCAACGATTAATCCAAATGCTAGGGCTGCCCAGAACTACTCTATTGTGGAAGATCTGGCGCAGAGTCCTTGTGCTATGTCGGCTTTAGAGGTACTCCAGTCTTGTCCGGCTCAGCGCAGTGCTTTGCTCACTGCCATTGGGGCTATTGATCCAAAAAATTCTCTTCTGATTACTTTTGATATGACTAATTTTAAGAAGAGACTTCCTCATCACATGGCTTTTCATATTAAATCGTCGTATCGGAAGTGCAATATCTTTTGAACGGTTATTGATGAGGGTGCTTCTACATGCGTGATGTCTCTCGCATGCTGGAAGACGCTTGGATCTCCGAAAGCTGTTCCATCTAGCACTGTTCTTACTGCGTTCGATGGTCATTCTCACAGGCCCCATGGTATTGTCCCGGCTTTGCCCATTTGTGTTGGGGGAAAAACTGTCAACATAGAGGTTGAGGTAGTGGATGCAGCCTTGGACTACAACCTTCTGTTGGGGAGGAATTGGATTTATGAGATGGATTCCATTGCATCCTCATTATTTCGAATTGTATGTTTCCCCCACGAAGGGAGGATTGTCACAGTGGATCAACTGGATTGTCCTCAGATAGACCCGAATGCGTCTTTTGACTCATCTGTTCCTAAGTTGGATAATACTAAGGCGCCTGTTGAGAATCTAGGAGTTGGAATGTATTCTTCCCTGATGGGTACTTTCGATCTTCCTCCTCCTACTGTGCATATTAATGCTATTTCATCCTCCAAGGCTCCCCTTCGAAGAGAGTTCTTACGAACTCATTATTTTTCGGACCCTTGGACCTTACCTTCCCCTACTGCCACATTAGCGGAAGGTCAAGTGGGTGGAATGGCATTTCCGATTTCTGCAGCGGAGATTGCATATCAGTGTATTGTTGACACTGCAGAATCCATCCCAGCTCCTCTTTCACCGGAAGAGTTGGATGGTGATGTGGCTCCAGCTTGGACGCTTAGTTCTTCTTCGGCCTAGGATTGCCTTGATACCACTCTTCCATCTGAAGAGGCAATCCTGGAAGCCATGACTGGTATAGATAGACCGTGGGATGATTTGCATCTTCGGTCTTACTTCCTACCTGACTTGAGCGAAGTTGAAACTAGTTTTCCAAGTCCTCAGTCTCCTGGTCCTGTTCACCCAGTCTTGAACCCTTTGGCACCAACACAGGTTTATGCTGAAGGGAACATGGCTGTGATCTCTCCTACTATCCCGGTGAACATTTCCAGGGATCCCAATATTATCGAGAATGTCTTCATTGGAGCTGAGTGTTCCCGTGAAGAGGTTCAAATTTACACCGAGCTCTTCAAAGAGTATAGAGATGTATTTTCTTGGTCTTATGAGGAAATGCCTGGCATAGACCCATCTATCATCCAGCATGAGATCAAGACGTATGAAAACGCTAAGCCAGTGAGGAAAAAACTTCGTCCGGTCAATCCTAGGAAGGCAGCCGCAATCAAAGCTGAAGTTGAAAAGCTGCTTAAGGCAGGATTCATTTTCCCAGTTCCTCTGACTGAATGGGTTTCAAACCCCGTTCCCGTAGATAAAAAGCAAGGAACAATTCGAGTGTGCATCGATTTCAGAGACCTAAATAAAGCATGTCCTAAAGACAATTACCCCACACCATTTATCGATCAGATCATTGACGAGTGTGCCGGTAATGAGATTTTATCCTTCATGGACGGTTTCTCCAGATATAATCAAATTACTATCCGTCTTGAAGATCAACATAAGACTGCATTTATTTGTCCCTGGGGTACGTTTGCATACAAGAAGATGCCTTTTGGTCTGAAAAATGCTGGGGCTACCTTTCAGCGGGCCATGTCTTACGCCTTCCACGACATCAAGAAGATTATCGAGGCATACTTAGATGATCTAGCTGCTCATTCTCAAAAGAGGATGGATCATCCTGGTCACCTCCGGCAAATATTTGAAAGATGTTGTTTTTATAAAATTCGATTGAATCCGAACAAGTGCGTTTTCGCGGTTACATCCGGTCGGCTATTGGGATTCATTGTGTCTAGGGAAGGGATAAGGGTAGATCCCTTCAAGGTTGAGGCAATACTTCGGTTGCCTCCCCCGTCTTCAATTCGTCAGATTCAAAGTCTTCAAGGGAAGTCTAATTTTCTTCGGAGATTTATCGTCAATTATGCTGAGATTACAAAGGGATATATGAGATTGTTGAAGAAAGGAGTTCCTTTTCTTTGGGACGACTACGCTCAACGCTCATTCGATGCTTTGAAAAAGGCATTGACCTCTGCTCCTTTACTGAGTCCACCTGATTATAGCAGAGATTTTCTTTTGTATCTGGCAACAGCAGAATCTACCATCGGTATGGTTCTGGTTCAGGAGGATGACGCTCTTGCTGAGCATGTTATTTACTACCTTAGTCGAGGACTAGTAGGACCTGAACTTCGATACACTCCAATAGAAAAGTTAGCCTTAGCAGCAGTTCATGCTGTGCAGCGACTCCGACATTACATTATTCTTTGCAAAACTTATGTCTTGGCAGCTACCAATCCATTTCAGTTTGTCCTCAGCAGGCGAGTGATTGGGGGCAAATATAATAGATGGATTGTGATTTTACAAGAATTTGATCTCGAGTTCATGTCTGCCAAATCCAAGAAGTCATTAGTTTTTGCGGAATTGATCTCCGAGTTGCCTTGTGGAGAGGAGATGATCTGTGATGAGTCCTTTCTATACGAACACTTGTTTCTGATCTCTCCACAGGATCCTTGGTATGGGGATATCATTGTATATCTCCAGACTGCGAAGTTTCCCTCTACTTTTTCGAAAGATGAGCGTCGTAAACTACGTCACTTGGCCAAGAATTATCTGATTATTGGTGATGCTTTGTACCATCGAGGGGTTGATTCAATCCTAAGATGCTGCTTAACTCTCGAAGAAGCTGAGGTTGTGCTCAATGATTCTCACAGTGGAGCTTGTGGGGGTCATTTATCTGGGCTTGCTACAGCCCAAAATATTTTGCGTGCTGGATACTTTTGGCCCTCGATTTTCAAAGATTGTATTGAATCGGTCAAAAAGTGTCATCCTTGTCAGGTTTATACTCGAAAAATGCGCGCTCATCCAGCTCCGCTTTTTCCAGTCGTTACTATCGGACCCTTTACAAAGTGGGGTATGGATTATACTACTTGTAACCCGCCTTCGGCAAAAGGTCACAAGTACATTATCGTAGCAGTAGACTACTTTACGAAGTGGGTCGAGGCTATGCCTACTTTTGGGAATGATGGTGAGACTGCAGCTTTGTTCCTTTTCAATCAAGTTATCGCTCGTTTTGGTATTCCTAGAGAGATTGTCACTGACCATGGAAGTCATTTTCAGAATAGTATGATGGCTGAGTTGGCTCTCAAATTGGGTTTCCGGCAGGAGCATTCATCTCCATATTATCCTCAAGCCAATGGGCAAGTGGAAGCCGTGAATAAATCCTTGAAGACAATTCTTCAAAGGACAATTGATAAAGCTAGATCCAACTGGCATATTATGCTATATCCTGCAATTTGGGCATACAGGACGTCAGTGAAAACTGCAACTGGCTTTACTCCGTTTCAGTTAGTGCACGGGGTGGAATCCGTATTTCCTATTGAATGCGAGATTCCTTCTCTTAAATTAGCTGTTGAACTTCTTCCTGACACTTCTAGTCTGGCAGAACGGCTTCTTCATCTGGAACATCTCGATGAGCAGTGTCGAGATGCCGCCACGATGAATGAAGCACATAAAAACCAAGTAAAGGTTCAGTACGATAAGGTGGTCAAGCCTAGGGTCTTTTCGGAAGGTGACCTTGTTTTGGTCTATGCTCAAGAAAAGGATGCCCTGGGGGCAGGAAAGTTTAAGTCTATGTGGTATGGCCCCTATATCGTTAAAAAAGTCCTTAAGAAAGGAGCGTATACCTTGGTTAATTTCGAAGGGAACGAGTTGCCGGAGCCCCGTAATGGGCTCTATTTGAAGAAGTATTATGCCTAGGCTTGGGCCTGGCATGTTGCTTTTGTATATAGTAGTTTTTTTCTTTGTACATATCTGATTGATTTTCGATCTTTGATGAGTTGGTGATGTTTTTTATCTTCTTTGGGCAGGTTGTGTTGGATGTCATGAGTCATTTTGGTTTCGCCGATGGTGCTAGTAGACACACCCGGAACTTAGCTTTCGCGGCTTGGGTGCTTCATTATCCATCCGGTCAGCTGTTAGTATCAAGAGGGGTCTGCATTGGTCCTGCTTCCAACAATATAGCAGAATACACTGCAGTTATTCATCTACTCTCGGAGGCAATATCTTTGGGTGTTGATTCGTTGGTAGTTTTCTTGGACTCCCAGCTGGTGGTGTCGTAGTTGAACAACACTTATCGGGTACGAGATCCATTTTTATTACGATTGTTCTTGAGGGTACGTTTGTTACAAAGGTCATTTCAATTTTTAACTTTCATTCATATTCCTCGAGCTGACAATTGGTTTGCTGACTCATTAGCTAATCAAGCATTGGATTGGCATATTAATCATTCCATACAATAATTTTTTAATCATCAAAAACATCATACATTTGATACATTTATCACATCACATCAAATATCGTTGTATATAGATATCATCAGAGTGTTTCAAAAACTTTACAAAATTTGGATCCATAATGTCGTACAAAACTTGGGCTTATGCCCCATCATGTTCAGTCTCAAAAAAGAATATACAGTCATCTAATACATAATATCTGTCTACTCCTGAGGTCCCTACCCAGAAGTCGTGTTCCTATAGAACGTAACTGCAGTGGCAACTCGGCGGAATAGTCTAACCCAGTCTCGGGGCACTCCTACCACCCGTCTCTGGATGGCTTCTGGTAGATCCTCCACAGCAGCCATAGGTATTTGGCGAGTCAGTCCCTCCAAATTCCTCTACACGGCCTGGAGAGTCCTATCTAAATCCACAGTATCCGCTTCGCCCTTGCGGCGCTTATGGCGCGGTAGGCCCTCAGGACGAACTGGTCCAACATCTGAAACATGATCATTTTTAATTGTCAGTCATTATGAATCCAATCAAAAACATGTTTGTTTTTCATTTTTTCATACATATTTGAAAAAATCCAAAAAAATCATATAAGTCAAAATTTTTGAAAAAACTTACCGACTGCTCCCCATGCTGTGCCAGGTGGAAGAACTAGATCCGGATCTCCACGAAAGTCCATCCCGGCATAGGGATAGTCGTCCACTGCGATGATTTGTTCTCCCCACCAAAGGAAGAACTCATCGTCCCATGTGGTCCGGGGTACCTCACTACCCCCCAGTCTCTTCATCATGTCCGCCCAACGGGCAATTCTTGGGTCCCGCGGGCTACTGATGGTAGAGATGACTCTGGGTCTCAACGCTGGAATCTTCTCAAAGAAGAATGTTGTCAAAATTGTACCGTAGCCAAAGTGCTTGGTCTTCACTTGGCGGATTGAGGTCAACTGTTGTTTCATGTTCAGTAATAGGGCTGTGCACCAATCGTACACATGAGTCAAACATTCTACTGCTATGCTCATTTGCGTCCTGGACGCCTGATGTAGAGAGGCGGATCCTGCCACTCTGCTGAATGTGAAAAGGAGGATTTTCATGTGCAAATCCCTCACATCTTTAATTGCAATCTACGTTCCAGCCTTTTTGGAACCCGGTATGCAATACACATGGACATAGTCTTCCACGGTTAACCCTCCCAGGGGCTTCCCGTGCAAGTCTACTGGTTCTCCCCTTCGGGAGAGTCCAGTAATGAAATATATGTCTTCCACTTCAATGCGTACTGGCATCTGATCAATAATGAAGCAATCCTGATCTGGTTCCCAGTAATTTATGAGCATTTCTAGCAACCGCACATTTCTTTTCATATTTGGCATCTTGAAGAATTTGAACAATCCGCATTTCCGAAGGATATTTTGCGCTGCACGATCTTGCATGACCTCTTGGTCAATTGCGCTATGCTCACGTTCCCTCCATGAGACTGTCATCCTGTCAAATTTCATCAAATTATGCATTAGCCACGCTTTTTTGGATTCGAACCTGCGCATACGCAGTTTTTCCTTTGCACAGTCACGTGTATACGCGAGTTTCCTTTAACGAACCTGCGTATGCGCAAGTCCGCATTTTTTAGCAAGGGTTTTAAAGCTAAAAATCACTTAATTTTAATTTCCAAACAGACAAAATGAATAAACAGGATGATTAAGGAGCCTACCTGAAGTTTCGGTGCGTTTCGACGGTCGGTTGTTCCTGATTTGATGAAAGAAGTTTTTTGCTCCAGAGCACTTTTTCCAAATCAGCAATGCAATAATGAACCCAATATGAGGTAATTTGTCTATTTATGGCTAAAAAGTTGAAAATTTTCGCAAAAATTCCTTATGCTTATTTTTTCGATCTATCTTAAGCTACATAACCCGGTTGCTTGGAAGTGCCCAGTTTGGTATGTTTTCAGGTACATTTTGACGATTTTGAGATTTTTCCCGGTTTTTGATCCATGATTACCGACTCTTCACGGCAGGTATATGATCTTCACTGGCATATAGGTTAGGGAAATCACTCTCCGTTGCATCTTGCATACTAGCCTCCATACTGATCACTTGCCTTAGTGTCGATCCCATCAGGTCATGAGTATTACACCCATTTCACTCGCCGATTATTTAATCATGACTTGATGGTAGAGCCTTCCTTTACATGGGCTTCCTAGTTAGTTCCTCACTATCACTTGTTGCCCATGCTGCGTTTTATGTAGGCTCGGGAGTCCTCTTTAGTCCCACCATGTCTTATGTGTTGAAGCTTCATTCTTTTTCTTCATCACTATCATTATTTCTGGCTTTTACCCTAGAGGCTCCCTGGTGTCGTTAAGTTGTATTACTGCATTGCATATTGGCTACTTGTTTATCCTGGCCATTAGCCGGCTTCATTTGGACTCGATGTTTAAGCCAACTTTTGACCTCGACTTTCTGTACAAGTTAACCATTGCATGCACTTAGCTATCACGACTTGACACCTTTTACCCATGGATGGAACGTTCCTCTGAGTATCACTTACCAGTTTTCGCCACCTTGCATTGAGCATAGGATTGTTCCAATCCCAGGAACTAGTGCATCTAATTTCCTAATACTCGTTCTATCCATTGTACCATAGCATTCTTTTATTCTTTTTCAGGCTTATTATATGAAAAAGAAAAAAAAATAAAATATAACAAAAAGAGCGGGAATGGGATGTATCTTCGTTGTTTTGATGGCAGTACAGAGTCAGTTTGTCACCCTTGAACAAAGCACATTTACTTATATATATCTCCTACATTTGGGATGGTTTTAGTTTTTACCTAGGTTCAGCCTTTACCATGTTTCACTTGTCAGTTCTCCCCCAGTTGGTTATCTCTTCCAATCATATGGAGAGTTTGTTCTGCCTCCTGCATAACAGACTTATACAGTGTCACTTTTTACTGCCATGGTCATCACGAGTTGTGCTTTTGTTCAAGGGAATTTTAGCCTGAGTCGGCCATTCTGCGGTGTCTCTTGAATCATTATTCAGTCGGCCTTCCCGGTCTTGTCAGTATCATGTTCTATCACATCAGATGTTTTGGTCTTCTGCTCGTGCTGGTTTAAGAAGGTCCCCATTGACTTCTTGCCGGCGGGTTTGTCTCTTATCGACTACGACACATTGCTCTGAGAGCAAACCTAGAGCCGCACCTTGGGCCTATTTCCATCATTGATAGGTGACCTCGTGCTCAGCATTTGATCATCATCGTGGGTCTTTGACTGAGTGGTTTCCCCTGTGTTCGACGTCAGCACACATTATCACACTTGGGATTCGTGCAGTACCTTGATTTCCATTTGACCCTATCGGTGGATTTCTCGCCTCTGTGTCGGCTTTCATTATTGGTTGGTTCAGAGGGTTTCTTCCGTGCGCTAGCTTCATCTTGTGCACGTCGGAAACGTACTTCGGTTTTGGTTCCATCACTCTCCTTCGTCCGATTCCTTCCAAATATTGGCCTGCGGGTTACACTCGCGCTGGACTGATGTGGGATGCCTTAATGCCTTCCTTCCAACAGATCTTTTCCCATCGACTCCGACTCATTGCTCTGGGAATAAGATCTAGAGTCTTTTTGTCAGTACCTTAGGGTTTTCAGTCATCAGTGGCAGACTCTTCGCTACCGACAGTGGGGATTCATCATTGCCTCCTGATTGGTAGATTCTTTCAAGTGTTCAACTTCAACTCATTCATTCGCACTTGTTAGATTGTACTGGGGCACCTTGACACTCATTATCATTATCGGAGGGTTGTCTCGTGTTGGTTAACAGTATACATCATTGACCGGTAATCCAACGATTTCTCACATGGTCGACTTCAGCTCATTTATTCCCATTGTGTAGAATTGTGCCATAGTGATCGGTGAAGACCTCGGGTTGCATCAACATTCTTCGGTTCACTTTTGACAGTCTATTCAGTTTCTGCCAGTGATGCCGTCCACCCTTATATGTTGCAGTTCAGCACAGCAACATCTTATATGTTGGCTCCCGAGTTGCGTGATTGTACCATTTGATCCACCTCTTATGATCTGATACTTGGAGATTCAGTTACTTATTTGATCAGACATCCAGTTGCACCATCTTTGATCAGCTTTCTATATGTGATACTTGGACATTGATTCAGACTTACACTTCCAGGACATGCTCAGATGATTCATTGTGTACTTTTAGTTCAGCTATACTTGTATACATGTTGGATCTATTCACTACTTTCTATATGATGTATTTTTGACTGGGCATGGGTATGCCCGCCTCAACATGAGTTGACTCTCTGTTTTCTTTCAATGGTTTTTGGCAGGCTGAAATCTGGTGAAGTCCTCTCTTGTCCTTGCGAAGTTCTTTCTATGTGCATAATACATTTCGGCCATCATGTACCCCTTCTGACCTCATATATTAGGGGGCATCTGTTATAGCATCATTTCTCACCTTTACATGATTCATGATTGCTTTGATGGTTTTGGGCACCCATTCCTACAGACTTGGACAAATTCACTAAAAAACAGTGTAAAAATCCCCATACGCGACTATGCCTGTAATTTTCCGCCTGTATACGCGATTCCAGCTGCACTTTTCTGCGTATGCCATTAAAAATGATTAAAAAATATAGAATTATTCACTATTTTCTGGCTGGGTTGATGGTTACTCATGTATTTCAACCACCCCAGCACGTGGCCAATTGTTTCCAACTGTTGAAACTACTTGGAGGGAGTATAAAAACCCCTCATGTGTATGGCCTAAGGGAGAGAGAGAATTATTGATATTATACTCTGTTCGTATTCCCTATCCAAGTCTGATTCCCCGTGCCTCCTGCACTTTCCCAGTTCATTATAGGAAATTCTTGTTTCCTTGAGATGCTCATCTCCCTATATGTCATCTCGTATGCACCAGTTTGGGAGGAGTCTTAGCGAGGCAAGGGATGGACAGATCCGGACGACGGTCTGCTCGAAGGCCGTGGGAGGATTCAGGTGATCTCTCCACTCGTTACTTTTGTACATGCTATTTATAATACAGAAGTACCATGCTGTTCCCGAAATATACGTGTTAGTGTATGCTTATATGTATGAGAATATTTTTTATTTAAGCATTCATTATGATTTATCTGATGTTTTATATCGATTTCACTAACATTTAGAGTAGATATATGCTGTACAACCAGTTCTTCGTGCTTGTTTCTTCTTGTCTTTCAGGTTAAGAAGGAAGGACGGTTCTTCGGGGGTTTGAACCCTCACAGGATGCAGCTTCAATAGTAGGACCTACGGGTAACTTCCTCATTCTACTCTATTTAGTTTTTCTGAACGTGCATGGTTGTGTGAGTCCTTCTTAAGTAGCATGCCCCTGCTCTGTGGAGGTTGTAACCCAACGAACCTCTAGGGTGATATTCCCCGAAACAATCTAAAGACTCCTTCTTCTGACAATCTGGACAAATGATAATGCATGTTTCCTGCAATGTACTTAGCAAAATTGTATGCTATGGAAGGAGACTGGCCAGGACTCAGAGTTGAAAAAAATTTAAGATAGCCACATTAGTGAATTCATCATTGGTGTATCCCAGTATGAATGATAGCATGTAGATAATCTATCTAGTTTCATCTAGAAAATCAAAAGTATCAAATGGTGGATTAATCTTAGGGATATCAACTTGCTTGGGAAAAAAAGTCCGGAAGACTTTGAACTTAGAAGCAAAATCAAGCTCTAGGTAATTTTGAGTTAACCCATCTATGGACAATGAAGTAGCATTCGGATCAAGGTTCAGTTGCAACATAGAATTTACAGATTCTTCATTGATGTAAAATAAGACCTCTCTATCCTTATTCACAATGCACCTTTGGTTTGGAAGATAATAGGACTGACACAATCTGACAAAATCAGGGGCTGAATGAGTTTGAGGAACAATGTATTTTGGCAAATTGGAATCCCAGACTGGTATGTCTTTGTCATCTTTCTCTACTTATTTACCAAAACACCAGTTATATACATCAAGAAAATTGAACTCTACTAAAGGGTCCATTATTCTGTAGTCAAGGTCAACCAATGGGCTCTTTTCTTGTGAGATAACTGGAGGTTGAACAGGCTTGACAACTTATGTGGAATCAACAGTGAGTACAGGGTTTGGTTTATCAATTTTAGAAGATTTAGGCTGAAGAATTTTAGAAGAGGGTTTCTTTTGAGGATTTGGACCTCCTGATTTTGGGGTTACTTGTTTCTTTGTCATTTTTTAATTGAACAGAGCAAGCTTAGACTGTTTGTTGAGTTCTTCTGTTGGAAAAAAGGGATTTTTGGAGATTATCTCTGGTAAAATAGGATTCTGAGCAGGGTTTCAAATGAAAAGAGGGTTTTAATGCTTAGAAGAAAGGTTATGAACAATTCCAGCAATGAAAATGCCTAGGGTTTTCAAAAAATGGAAATGAGGGATTCTGGGGAAATTTTGACAGAGTTTCCCCTGTACTTTGGATATTTTTTGCAATTTCCGTATGGAAATTTGAGGTAATTGCAGGTAATGACTAAAAATTGATACTTTTTCTTTTGAAAATTGAAGCTTTTTGGTTAATTTCGATGAAAAATACTTTAAAAGGTATAATTGAGGTCGAAAACATTCACGGTTCAATGCAATCTTCAATTCTGCTGAACTGGTCTACAGAGGGTAATGTGGCTCTTCGTAGTTTGAATTACAGGGAGATTGGATGAAAAATGGCGCTTGGTAGGTTTGAAAATGGTGGAAAGGGCTTTGCACAAGCTCTCAAGGTATAATGGCACACAAATGGTGATAATTTGATGAAAAATGGGCTTAATGTAGGTTTGACAAATTTAACGCATGAATAGGTGAAATTTCATGAAATTTTTTTGATTTTAATGTATTAAACCATAGTTTAACTATAGTTAAATAACATTAAATAAAGGTTAAGCGGGAGTGGTTTTTTAATACCGTTGGGTGGTATTCGCGCGACTCAAAGGCTGTAAGTGGTAAATAGCTTTTCAAACGCGATCCAATAGAACCGTGACACGTCGACGCGAGGTGGTTTGGGAAAACCACCCATATCGCGCGAATTTTGTAAAACATCACTTGATTACTTTATGGGCGCGAAAATGAACTGGAGTTTTCGGATCTGACTTCAACGAGCGAACGGTCATGATCGAAAGGAAAGGTGCGGGGAAAGGTAAGTTATCGGGTTCATTTTGGGCCATAGGATCTTGGAAATAAAAGAAGATCGGACGGTCGCTATTCTACACGATGGGGAGGGATAAAAATGTATTGAACTATCACGTATATTTCTAACCGTTGGATTAAAAGGGATTTGGGGATCGGAGGTTTGAAAATCAATCCGATGGGGAAAGGGATATGGTTCCATTTTATATAAAAAAATGACTTTTTCCAATGGAAAAGGTGATCGGGAGGATTTCGAAAGGGATTTAACTAGAGTAAAGAATTGGGGGGGTATACATGAGGGTTTTAGCTCCAGTTATGGTTTTAACCTCGGTTAAAGGGAAGTGGGAGAGAAAAAAAGGGATAGTTTAACCTTAGGTTATGGAGTCAGGGGGAAATATGCAAGGAAATGGGTTTAGAAGTTTAGTTTAATTTAAACTTCGATATTTTTTTTTAAAACACATATAAACATGTTTTAAAAGATTTTTCGAATATTTATATTATATGGTTAATTAAACCAGGTTGATTTAACTACCATAGGGGTGGGATTATATATAAAGGTATATTTTATCCAAAGGGAGTTATAATGTGGGTTTAATAAACATGTGGGAATTATAAACTTCGACTAAAATTATAATAAGTGGGTTTTTTGGGTTTATATATAAAAAGTAGTTATATAAAAATAGGAGATGGTATACTCAAAACACATAAACATAACAAGTAAAGTGAATTATAAAAGATAATTTTCATTGATCTTATCACTTAACTTATGATATAATGTTATTTTGAGAGCTTAATGTTTTCAAATGATGTAGGAAGTTAATCAAATGGGAATTATAATGCTTTTAAGTAAAAATGAAGTTTTCCTTAGGATTATTTATGGGAATGAATGCATGAATGGTAATGATGTGATTCTAGGGATTAATATAGACATTCACACTTTCAACTGATCAGTCATAGAGCCTTGGGTCCGGTCCCAACAAAAGTCAAGGAAATTCCTTGAGCCTTTCTGACTGATAGTTTAGAATGTTTCATGACTATGGGAAGGGGAAGTTAGTTATTTTGCAGCCCATGATGAATGATATTTACATTGAGATTTTTTCACCTTCTTCTACCTACCCAGCTTACCATGCTAACATTTTTTCTTCCTTTGTAGTAAGGTGCATTTAGGCTAGCAACCTTCACAACATTATTCTTTCTGAAAGCAAGTAAAACTATCTAATTCTACACTTATTTCATCCATGAATCCAGATTAAACTGTTGGATTCACTTTATTTCTCTACCTAACTATTGAATTTTCATGATTAAGTAGTATGAAAACTCATTATTCTATATCTACAACAAGTGAAATTGAAACAATGACAAGTTAAGATTAAACTGTTTAACTCATCATGGACTATGGCATTTATTGACACTCTGCCACAGTCAAAAAGTAAAAGGTAGTGCCATTTATGCTTGCTCACTTTCATTTTTTATTCATTTTTCTTTTGGGGTCTTTTAATTTTTCTAAGTCCTTTGATTATTCTTTTAGGACTTTTTACCCTCTTTTTGATTTTTCTATTTTTTTTTATTTTTTTACAAAATGTGTGAATACAACTTGCAGAAGGCAAAATATGTACAGATTTACAAGATTATCAATAGTCAAGTCAAAATTATGATCCCTATATTATAGGTTGCTAACAGTGTGTATGTGGCGAAATAAGTGGTAGTAAGTTATTATTAATTATTACTATAGTTATATCTATTGTAAAATTGCACTTTGAAGAACAAATTACTGAACAAAATAACATAGTTCAAATTAGTGGTTCTTGTTGTATATGGTGCCATAGGAACATTTCACTAATTTGGTTCCACTTACCTTTTGTTATAAAGATGATGGGTCATGTAAAGCTAGGAACATTAGCTACAAGTTATTTTTATGAGATTCTTATGTGGTAGACAGGTCAAGTTGTATAGTAAAATTTTGAACACATTCAATACCTAGATAGATATCTTAGATAACTGTCAGATACATCGAGCTATGTCATATGAAATATGGGAGCTTGTATATAGGATGGTTCATTACTTGGATATTTTTTCTGACAATTACAATGAGATATGAACACATATTTCATTAAATTTGGAAGTATTCAGTTGACCTAGAATTTAGAACTATAACTAGATTAAGTTTTTCAAAATGTGGAATTATAAAATCACTTAGTTTGCTAATTTTAATGTAGATATTCACCATTTTTGGTCAAAAATTTATCATGGTAAACTATATAAAAAAAATTATATAAACTAGCAAAAGAAAATCTTTCACATCTTAATCTTGGATTCCTTACATTATCTCTTTTAATATTTTTTTATGAATTGTACTAAAATCTAAGTTTGTTAAAGTTATCGTATGAAAATAATGTTGTGTATGTTACTATTATTAACTATATGAAAATAATGTTGTGTATGTTACTATTAGTAACCCATTTAATTATAATTAGATATATTAAATATCATGTATGTGTTAAGTTACGATTATTACTAAGACAAGGTTGGCACAATTTAAAATTATATCGCCTTTGCAACACTAGTAATATGGTTGAAGATGAAAAACCCTATTAGATCATCCAGTTTGTACTCATATTGGATTTAAATTTCAAAACTTTTGTGGCGTTACCAGCCTTCTTGATATTTTAACTAAAGAAAATTATGATGATCTTGAAACACTTATTTTAATGCTTTTTTTGTATAACATTAAAATTATAAATAAATTTAAGTAATATCTTTATGGCTTATTATATACCATATTTTCCCTTAGTGGATGATAATCATCATTATCACCATCATCATTACATACTATTGTAGGATGTTTGAACTATTTTAGAGTTTACAGGAGAAAATATTTTTTACGATCAATTTAAATGTCTAATGAGAGTAGTAGTATAATTTATTTGTGATTATTATTTGTGATTTTGTTTAAAAACTAAGTTAATTCAGACTTACTTGATGAATAATAGATTAATATGCAAGACATATATTAAGGATAAAGTTATTTAATGAAAAATTTTCATAGTAATGTGTCCAATATATGCCAGCATAGATCCATCTTAAATACAGATTTAACATGAGCCTAGAGGGATTAAACTTTGAATGAGAGTAGTATTATAATTTATTATTTGTACTTTTGTGTTAAAAACTAAGTTAATTGAGACTTAATGAATAATAGATTAATATGTAGGATATATATTAAGTATAAAGTTTTTTAATGACAAATTATCATAGTAATGTGTCGAATATATACGACCGTAGATCCATCTTAAATATTGATTTAACTTAAGCCTGGAGGGATAAAATTCCTTCACGTGCAAACATTTTTAGAGTGAAAAATACAATTTTTTATTTTTCATTATTTAACTTGTATTTTTGAATGCTAGATAGAGTATATATAAGACCAACCAAATTTTTAAACCATAAATACTTTATTTTTTTTCTATATATAGTTATATATGAAGTTGATATCGAAATAAATTAAGTAACATGGATCTTCAAATAGTTTATTAGAATCTCTCACTGAAATATTTTTGAAAAGTAAAAGATTTAAATATCTCATTCACACATTTTCTTTTATTTCTAATTAATTTACAACATATTCATTTTTTCTTTAATTATAGTCGAACTTGCGCATCCCCTCATACTAGGCTATAGAATGAGCTTCTCAATTACTAATAATTTTAATTATCAAAATAAATGCAGAATTAGAATAGTAACAAAGTAATACTATTTGATTATTTTCAAATACAAGAGGAAAGAGAAAAAATTGACTAAAATATTTATTATAAATGTTTAGTTTTTATTCGTGGAGTGTTTAAGGATATTATATTGAAAAGAAAATATTAACATTCATCTAAAAGTTACATTCCTTTCATTATTTCTATTATAATTAATATTTATATTTATGTATTAAATTTGACTCATGAATAATAGATTTTGTAAAACGATTCTTACCTATAAAGTTATTTAACAATATATTAATATTGTGTTTCTTACTCTTATTAACCATTTTAAATTGACACTAACTACTTTTCCTATGTTGAGTACACATTTATTATACTAGCCCAATGTTGTCACCACTTCAAAACCTATAATAGGAAATATTTTATAAGTCTAGTTGTGTTGTTCCATAATCAAAATCATTTTTTTTTAAATTAGAGTGCAACAAAAAAACAAATTTTATTTATATCAATTAGAATAAGGAATATTAAGGAAATATCACCTCAAACATTATTACAAGTGTCTATGATTTCTTCATTAAGTGTTTAAATTATTTATATTAAATATAATACTAATTAGCTCCTCCACTATTGTTTTAATATACCAAGTTTAGAAGATGTCGTCTTTAAGTGCATTACTGAATTTGATTATGCATATTTGATAGGGTGAGAAGTCATGTTGGTCAAACAAATCTTTGAAAACTTAAATATTTTATGGTAGTGTCATGTCATTTGTATCACCACATGATTACATTGAAATACTAAATAATATAAAACTCCCCCAAAAATAATATGAAGAGATTATTTGATATACAACAAATATTGAAAAGTGTGTTTGAACGTATATCAATATATCCTTAAAAAAAAATTATAGTTGAACTTACACATCCCTTCATTCGGTTGTAGAATGAGCCTCACCTCTTGACTCAATTACTAATCATTTTAATTATCAAAATCAATCATGAATTAGAATAGTAACACAATAATACAATTTTATTATTTTCAAAATAACATATTGACATTCATCTAAAACTTAGAATCCTTACATTATTCTATTATCATTAATATTTATATTATGTATTAAATTTGACTAGTGAATAATAGATTTTGTAAAAAAAAATTTACCTTTAAATTTATTTAATAATATATTAATATTGCGTTTCTTACTATTATTAACCATTTTAAATTGACACTAACTACTTTTCCTATGTTAAGTACAAATTTATTATATAGTACAATGTTGGCACCACTTCAAAATCTATAAGAGGAAATATTTTATAAGTCTAGGTGTGTTGTTCATGATCAAAATCATTTTTTTATAAATTAGAGTTCAACCAAAAAAAAAAATTGATTTATATCAATTATAATAAGGAAAATTAAGGAAAACTCACTTCAAACATTATTACAAGTGTCTAACATTTTTTCATTAAGTGTTTAAATGGTTTAAATTAAATAAAATATTAATTAGCTACTCCACTATTGTTTTAATAGACCAAGTTTAGAAGATGTTGTTTTTAAGTGCATTATTGAATTTGATTAGGCATATTTGATATGGTGAGAAGTCTTGTTGGTCAAATAAAGCTTTGAAAACTTAAATGTTTTATGGAACTGTCATGCCATTTGTATCACCACATGATTACATTGAAATACTAAATAATATAAAACTCCTCCAAAAACAATATGAAGAGAATATTTGTTGTACAACAAATATTGAAAAGTTTGTCTGAATGTATGTTAATAGATCCTTCAAAAAAAAATTACATTCTTGAATCATATAAACCTAATATTAAGATATTCGCTCAAGTAGGTCAAGAACAACTTCTACACAATATTTATTTATCTTGGTCTTCTTGCAATGTTCTTTCTTTGGCATCCATGCTCACACTATGGTATTAATTGGAATAGAGCCAAGTTCCATGTCATCGGAATTTGGTATCCAATATTTCTCTAAAAAATTTTATTGTATTTACCTTAAATAGGCTTCCACCAATCAAAATTTACATGAATATTCTCACTTTCATTATCCCTAAAGATATCTAAGATGGATTTTTCCATCTAAATCATCTCTCCTGCATCCTCATTTCCTGGTCTAACTAGCAACACCTTTCCTTTATCAACATCAATATTTGGATTGAATGTTGGATTTGGCTTGTTGCATTTGGGTCCAACATATATTGGTTCTTCTATTGCATTATCAAAATTTTCATCCATAATACTTGAGATTATATGGAGTGCATTACGATCAACATCAACAATGTGCCTTATCTTGGGCCAGAAATCCTCAAAATATGAATCACTTCCATCTATTATTTTATGATCATTATAGATTCCATCTAATGTATCAATAACTCTTTCCAAATACACTAATTAATTTTTCCATTCCTCTATAGCAATTGGTGAATCCTCATTCTTGATAGTGTCTTTCCACATTTTTATGTATGATGTTATCCCTTCCTTTAGTTCTTTGAAATAGGCATCATTCTTTTTGGAAATTAAGAAATATGGGTTCTATATAGGAATTATAGGTCGACCTTCATCATCTATATTCCATAACTCAACTGGTTCTAACCACTCAATATCTCTAATGGATTCTTTTTACCTTAGTACTGGAATATCATTGAGTATAAGAAATTTGAAGTATTGAACATTACGATGTCCAACTAGTGAATTTCTTCCCTCCTTGATGTATCCATTAAGGAAACTTTTGAAGTCATAGACCTTGTCAATAAGTGTAGGTGGAAACACTAGATTTTCTTTAATTATGCGAGATGTATCCATCATTTCAGGTAAAGAAATATATATCTTTATTTTTTAGGTTGGAAGACATTCTTCTATAGGTTCCATCTATGTCTTCATGGGTGTGCCCCACAGGCAACAATCCAACCTCAATAGTGATGAAGACACCAGTGTAGTTAAAAGTGATAAAAACATGAAAAGAGAGTGATTCTTACTATCACTTGCTGCATTGTCCAACTGTAAAAACAAATGTGGAGGAAGAGCTTTAAAATCAACATTTTTCTGTTGGGAAAAATACTGAGAGGGGGGGGGGGGGGGGGGGGTTGGTGAATCAGTATTTAGGAATTACTCAAATATTTTTATTTTTTCTTACTTCAAAACCCATACGCTACTTTGCTGAACCAGGCTCGCGTACATACGCTACTTTGTCTAGAAGAAGTAGCGTATGCACGCGGAAAAGTACGTGCCAAGTCGCGTATGCTCAATTGCGCTCTAATTTAATAAAACCAGGGGTTACTACCATGGTATTGACCCATTGTATTAAGCACTGGATTGTCTATGTGATCCCGTCCAGGAATACCATCGAAAGTAATGTGGTTTTGGCTCATGGTATTGACAAAGGCTAAATCTATATAAGGAGAAGAAAATCATTGTGCAAAGTGGTGTGCATGAGTCTGGGATTGAATGGAAGTATGTCTGTATGGAAAGGGTAACAGTTTGATGATAGATCTGAATCTGTGATGCACCTATGAAGAAAATGATGAAGAAGGGAATCTAGATCTGAAATGTATTTGTATCTTCTAGATCTGTTTATGGTATGTTTAGATCTAAGATGAGGCGAACATCTATCTGAAGTAAAGGGTTAAATCTGAACTGAATATATGATCTGAAGAAGTATGTTGCTCTATAATGTCTGAAGATCTATACGCTAGTTTGGAACAGCGGAAGCGCGTATATACACGGGTTTTATTAAGCGAAAGCGCATATGGGTTGTGAAATCAGTTCTAGGGTATGTGCAAATGTATACGCGGTTTGATATGAATGGAAGCATGTATATATGCGGTATTAGTGAAAGGAAAGCGCGTATGAAAACTAGGGTTTGCTGAAGTTTGTGATATGAGATGTCTAATTTGTTCTATTGGTTTACTGCTATCTATCAAGAGTTATAAGTATCAGTTTGATGTATGATTGAGCTTAAATGTGTGGAGTGGGTCCAGTTTCAAAATATGATGAAAAGAGGCCTGCAAGTTGTGTTCTAAAGGAAGCTTTTGGATCCAGTGTGAAAATTGATGAAACGTGGTCCATGGTGGTGCTGAGGGTTGTAGCCTTCAGTCAGGGGGTTGTAGCTCCCTTCCAGGTGAGGCTGGTAAACGAAAGCAGGGGGTCGTAGCTCCCTTCTAGGAGAGGCTGGTAAACGAGCGTAGGTGGGTGCCTACGTGTTGGTATGAGTCTGCACCAGCACATTGTTGTAAGATGTTTTCTTTGTAATAAAATATTGAAGGCTGAGACAATAGTAGTGGTGGTTTTCTCCCGACTTGGGTTTCCACCTAAAATCCTGGTGTTCATGTGTGATGATTATGTGTGATGGTTTATTCTATTGTTACTTCTCATGCTTACTGTTATCTAATCATCAGAAGAATGAAGGTTGCATAGATCTAAGTAAAGAATTAATGGCATAATAATATCTCTGTGTATACGCGAGTTTTATGAAGGATATCCGCGTGTATACGTTAGTTGGCTTCAGAAAAGTAGCGTATCGGTTTTAGATCATGAAAAAGTAAAACGTTTTGAGTATGCCCTAAATACTGATTCACCCCCCCTCTCAGTATTTTTCCCAACAATTGGTATCAGAGCAGGTCCTTCTGCAGAAGCTTGATCACTTTAAGGAGATCCGTTGCAATGGGAAGGAAGCAAAAGAAGAAGGCTACTGAAAAGGAGATATCTCAGAAAACATGTGTAGTAGAAAATGAAGAAGATAAATCAGGTATTGATAGTTGTTCTTATGATTCATTTTCTGGTGCATGCAATGATGAAGATAGTGAAAGGAATGTTATGGATCTAGAAGAAGCTCTCAAGATCAAAGTTGAAGAAAAACAAAGATCACTTAAAGAGAAAGATTCTATCTACAAAGAGGTGATCTCCAGAATGAAAGAACAGATAAATGAGTATCAAGGGTTGTACGATGAAGTAACCAACTACAGTGAAAGACTTGAAGCAGAACTCATCGCTCACAAAATAAATCTGGAAGAATCAAATAAGAGGAATGAAAGACTTGAAGCATAAATCATCTCTCTGAAAGCAGATCTCAAAGCATCGAATAAGGAGCATGAAGAACTTCTACTAGCATTTGAAGAACAAGAAAATGGGTTGAAAGAAGAAATATTGAAACTGAATGATCAAGTAGAAGAAGGAAGAAGGGTTGAAGAAAGTATGAAGAAGCAATGCCAAAGCTTGGTGGTTGAGGTAAATATTCTCAAAGGTAAATTAGAAGAAAAAGATAAATTGTTGAGGTTTCAAGATAGTACTAAGATTCTGGAAAATATTCTTAGTAGTCAAAGGTCTCCCTCTATCAAACTTGGTCTCGGTTTTCATGAAACGGTTAAAAAAGATTCTAGTTCACAAGGAGGTGCTAAAGAATCAAAGGACATCAATGCAAAATCTGAAGTGTTGAAAGAAACAAAAGGTCAACCGACAATCATGAATTCTCAGAGGAAATCATTCAATAATGTTGAATGCTTTAAATGTCATAATCATGTACATGTTGTAGCCAATTGCAGAAGCAGATTGTTTCAGCCACAAACAAACAGATCCTACATAGAAAGGTACTCTGGTTTCTTCAAGGGATATTGTTTTTCATGTAACAAGTATGGACATAAAGCAGCTGATTGCAAAAGAAGGAAGATTAGAAATACTCATTATGATTCTTATGCTTATTTCTCTGGACACATGAGATGTTATTCTTGTAACAAGTATGGACATGTAGAAAAAGAATGCAGGTTGAACAGATCTGAGAAAGTGGATAATTTTCAGCACACAATTAGAAAGTTCAAGTAAATTTGGAAAAAGAAGGAGGACCGGCCAGAAACGTAGGGAATATTGACCCTACTGCAGTCATCAGCTTCTGAAGCTTACTTCTCTTAATGACTGCAGAAGTGATGTGAGATACATTATGGAGCTTAGTAATGTATCATCACAGGGGGAGCGATGTATGATGATTCTCATGGTTGATTTGGCAAATTGGGTTATGATTATTTCTGACAGAGCATCTGACATGAAGAAGATAGGTATAGGAAGGACAAATTCAGGGGGAGATGGAGGAATGTGAAATTTTCTATAATTCACTTTCCATACGCGGGTTCAGTGAACTAAAGCCACGTATACACGCGAGTTCCAGCAGACACAGTCGTGTATGCATTGATGGTAAGAGAATTGGGATGACAGCTGAAGATCAGGAGCAGAGGCTCAGGGGGAGCATCAGTCTGACTGCTAATGATTGTAATGTTAGCATTATTCTTGTTATAATCATGCTAATGAAATGATACATGGTTTCTTATGTTGAAGATTATGGATGAGCTCGGATTGCTTATTTGATGAAGAATATCTTTTGGATATGATGGAAGTCTTATGATTCGGAGATCCGGACAGATCATGCAGAGATTGTTGCTGATGACTTGTTGTTAAAAGTATTCAGATTGCACAAGCTAAGGAGGAGCCTTGGACATATGGAAAGGATGTTTGGATGCACATTTTCAGGGGGAGCACTAGTCTTGCTGAGTATAATGCATTGTTGGCATTATGATGATTCTAAAATATGATCTCTCTCTTGAGGTCTTTCTGGTATTGGTCATAAAAATTCATACTTGTAATTTGATAAAAAGGTCTTGTTGAGACCCATGATGTAAAATTGTAATATTCAGTCATCTAAGGACTTGTCAAAATTTGTAAACCCACTTGGTTGGGTATTTGAGTCTCATATGTAAATCCACTTGGATTGATCTTTGATGTAATTATGCGTCATTGGTGATAGGAAGGTCATAGAGTCATTGAAAAATATGTTTGTAGGTTCAGCATGAACTCAGGGGGAGCATGGTCACTTCAGTGTACATCAGATCTGCAAAACGCTTCCTTCTACAAGAGGAGAAAAAAACCTTGTGTTGGTTTTTGATCTGCCCTTTGCCCTTGATGTCAAAGGGGGAGAGTGACATGGTGTTTGAATAGGGGGAGAATATAATTATGCTTAATGCATCTATCTGTTGTGATCAAACACCATCGTGGTTGCCATCAAGTCCAAAGGGGGAGATTGTTGGCAATATGATGCAATGTGTTGTCCTTGATGGCAACCCACTTGATGAAGATGATGGAAACCTACTTGATGAAGTTGTTCTTGATACTTGATGAGTTTATTAATGATGTAAATCTGATGTTCTACAAGTAGCACAGAAGTTGCAGAAGAAAGAAATATAAGTATGTGCAAGAATAATGATGAAAAGTGTGTGTCTCAAAGCATACGCGGGTTTGTCTAGAAGAAGTAGCGTATGCACGCGGAAAAGTATGTGCCAAGTCGCGTATGCTCAATTGCGCTCTAATTTAATAAAACCAGGGGTTACTACCATGGTATTGACCCATTGTATTGAGCACTGGATTGTCTATGTGATCCCGTCCAGGAATACCATCGAAAGTAATGTGGTTTTGGCTCATGGTATTGACAAAGGCTAAATCTATATAAGGAGAAGAAAATCATTGTGCAAAGTGGTGTACATGAGTCTGGGATTGAATGGATACTTCACTTTGAAGTATGTCTGTATGGAAAGGGTAACAGTTTGATGATAGATCTGAATCTGTGATGCACCTATGAAGAAAATGATGAAGAAGGGAATCTAGATCTGAAATGTATTTGTATCTTCTAGATCTGTTTATGGAATGCTTAGATTTGAGATGAGGCGAACATCTGTCTGAAGTAAAGGGTAAAATCTGAACTGAATATTTGATCTGAAGAATTAAGCTGCTCTATAATGTTTGAAGATCTATACGCAAGTTTGGAGCAGTGTATACGCGGGTTTTATTAAGCGAAAGCGCCGTATGGATTTTGAAATCGGTTCTAGGGTATGTACATATGTATACGCGGTTTGATATGAATAGAGCGCGTATATACTGATGATAGTGAAAGGAAATCGCGTATGAAAACTAGGTTTCTTTGAAGTTTGTGATATGAGATCTATCACATTTGTTTTATTGGTTCTCTTGCTATCTGTAAGTGAGTTATATGTATCGGTTTGATGTATGATTGAGCTTAATTGTATGGAGTGGGTCCAGTCTGAAAATATGATGAAACGTGGCCTGCAAGTTGTGCTCTATTGAAGTTGTTGGATCCAGTGTGAAAATTGATGAAACGTGGTCCATAGAGGTGCTGAGGGTTGTAGCCTTCAGTCAGGGGGTTGTAGCTCCCTTCCAAGTGAGGCTGGTAAACGAGAGCAGGGGGTCGTAGCTCCCTTCCAGGAGAGGCTGGTAAATGAGCGCAGGTGGGTGCCTGCGTGCTGGTATGAGTCTGCACCAACACATTGTTGTAAGATGTTTTCTTTATAATAAAATATTGAAGGCTGAGACAACGACAGCGGTGGTTTTCTCCCGACTTGGGATTCCACCTAAAATCCTGGTGTTCATGTGTGATGATTATGTGTGATGGTTTATTCTGTTGT
The DNA here is from genome assembly GCA_034641835.2 of Pinus albicaulis. NCBI lineage: Eukaryota > Viridiplantae > Streptophyta > Pinopsida > Pinales > Pinaceae > Pinus > Pinus albicaulis. The sequence continues at coordinate 304,875,340 of CM076569.1, forward strand.
TACTGCTCATGCTTACTGTTATCTAATCATCATAAGAATGAATGTTGCATAGATCTAAGTAAAGAATTAATGGCATAATAATATCTCTGTGTATACGCGAGTTTTATGAAGGATATCCACGTGTATACGCTAGTTGGCTTCAGAAAAGTAACGTATGGGTTTTAGATCATGAAAAAGTAAAACGTTTTGAGTATGCCCTAAATACTGATTCACCCCCCCTCTCAGTATTTTTCCCAACATTTTCCTCTTTTATTTTCCATGAGATATAAAATCATCCTTGTATACTTGACATTTTAAGTAAATTGTGAAGTAAAGAATTTGTAAGTGGCTTTCCTAAACTTCCACTCTCATAAATTAGATCACCATACACATCAATTTGTGGGTCTTCAAGGTCCCTTAAAGAACTTTACATGGGATGTAACAGTAAATTTTGATCCCATATGTACAAATGGTAGGGAGAAATGACCAAAACCTCTTGTGTTATGACCATGTGTTAGCATACCTATCAATGACAAACCTAAATTTGTTCCTACAATATATTTTCATTTGACCCGTAGCCTTGGTATTGAAGTCTTTGTTTTATCCATTTTATCATGGATAGTGCTCAAATACTCCTTTGGAAACCACTCTAACATAATTCTTTGGGCATAGTAGCAATATCTTCCATACATAAAAAAGTTTTTATGTTTGTTCAGCCTACCTTGTGTCTTTTCTTCCAACTCTTTTATAGTCAATGATTTCATCTGTGCTTTCAACACAATACATTCACTGCATTTACTGAAGTTGGTGTTCTTTGAAAATGCCATATCTCAAAACTTAGTATTTTTTATCTTGCTCATTGTTGACTGTGATATTGATGGGTAATTGAGCTTTTGAAGAGCCTCATTGATCTCTTTTAACAAATAATTTTGTGTGTAATTGGAAGGAAGAAATATTAAAGGAGAAGATGTTACATCTTCTTCAACTTGACGTGTTTGGTTTGGTGAAAAATTTGAATTATCCATTACAATTTTTTGCAATATTTTTATTGTTGCCACAGTGTGTGCTCATGCTTTGCATGTGTTGGTGTTACCATGAAAATATTTGATCTATCCATGAATTGAAACTTAGTATTTTGTATCTTTCTCATTGTCGACTGTGATATTGATGGGTAATTGAGCTTTTGAAGAGCCTCATTGATCACTTTTAACAAATAATTTTGTGTGTAAGTCAAAGGAAGAAATATTAAAGGAGCAGATGTTCCATATTCTTCAACTTAACGTGTTTGGTTTGGTGAAAAATATGAATTATCCATTACAATTTTTTTGTAATATTTCTATTGTTGCAACAGTGTGTGCTCATGCTTTGCATGTGTTGGTGTTACCATGAATAGATTTGGTCTATGCATGTTGGAAATAATGTTGGTAGTTATAGAATATGCTTTGAGGAATCTTATGTATCTTATTACATGCTTTCTTTCAAATAATACTCCCATTAAATCTCATGTCCTTTACATTTCTAGCAATAGGTGGTAGGCCATGGCCATGGCTCCTTGACATGACTATTTTTTACATGAGTGAATTCAAGACAAATTCCTTAATACCATTTTTATGTATTTGTCTCATACCCCTTATACCACCTCCAATAGCCTTCCTATCCACATTTTGAAGACAATATTTTCTACAACATACATCTGCTACCAAAAGTCAAATTTCTTTCTCTTCATATATTTTTGTTTGACATTTTGAAATTTTTGTTGTAGCCATACCTAATTTATTCCTTTTATATGGCCTTTTTACATTCATATCGATTGAGTTTATATCTTTTTTCATTACAAAGATACCCATCCCATTTTTTAAGGGATTTGTGTCCTCTATAACATCCCATATCATCATTTCCTTAGGTGGCTCCTTGAAATTTTCCTTAACCTTTAATATCACACCGTTTTTGTCCACAAACTTATTTGTTGGCCATCTAACCAAACAATGCATAGAATTATCTGCAATTATGAATATTTCACAATTTCCATCTATTCCTTCCAAAAAGGTACAAAATTCCATTTCACCTAGTGTTTCACCTTTGACAATCTCATCCTCGCGGATATTAACTAGCATTCCTTTGGAAATGCACATGCTTGTTCCCATGCATTCATGTGTAAGAGAAATATTTGTACATATGAATCTAACCCTATATTGGGGAATATTTATGGCATGATCATGACAGTGAGGTTCCAAATTTAATTATGGCCAAATCTCATAAGATTCCAATGCACCCCTAGCGTATGCTCAAATCCTGTTGGATGTGGTAGAGAAGCATCACATTTAAAACCTTATAAATTTTAACCACTATGCATCCTTTCTTTACCATATTTCCATGCACTTTATGCCCAATTTTTGTATTTAATATGGAGCCCTCACCCACCTTCACTCCATGTTGTAGAAGATCTACTATTGTCTCCAATAGAAAATGTATAAGAAACATTTGCACCTATAAACGAATGTAAATAAGGTTAGTATTTATTGAAGACAAAAATGTTATACTATCAATAATATTTTAACACATGCTTCAATATTTTAATTTACCTATGTTGTGCCTAAAATCCATGATCTTCCATGGATTTATGTCCCCTTGATCAACATCCTCCCTAATCAAATGTGGTTCAGTGACATCAATTATCAAAATTTCAACATAACATGCACTAACACTTGCTCTAACATAATAAGTTCCAGACTTTGTATATTCGACCCTTCCCAGCCCAAAGACATGATCATTAATAAGGAGATCAACATAGTCCCCTTTTTTTATATTTTCCATTCTAGCTTGTACCAATTCTGTAACAACAATTAAAACATTAATTGTAATTAAAAGGTTGAACCATGTAGAGTGTGATTTTATATTTTCACAAAAACACACAACTTTCAAAAAAGTAATATAGATGCAATAATTTAAATATTATGGTAGTCATATTGTATGTAATGAAACATTGTTCCCCACCATCTAGTGCCTACTTCCAAAAAGTACTTTACATTGAAATTACACAAAAAACATATATGAAGACCATGAAATTAGAGATGTAGAAAGTATCATAGAATGAAAAATATCAGCTCATCAAACCACCAAGTTCCTATTTAACTTCAGAAATGACACTTGTGGTCTTAATGCATGTGTATGAATATGATCATAAAAAATTTATATAATTTGTAGAACCAAAACATGGTCTATTGGAAAATATAAGAAATTCCAAGATTGATGCTACATAAGATGTCTAAAATCCCCATGAAAATGAGAAATTATTTTTTCAGTTAGTGAGGATGTTTGATGTTTGAACTTGATAATCAAAAGCCAAACTAGAGGTTTTGTTCCAAAAGAAGTTTTGAATGACAAATATCAGCTCATATCAAACCACCAAGTTCATATCTAACTTCATAAATGACACTTGTAGTCATAATGCATGTGTATGAATAATGATCATAAGAAATTTGTAGAAGTTGAAGAACCAAAACATGATCATTTGGAAAATCTAAGAAATTCTGAGATTGATGCTACACAAGATGTCTAAAATCCCTATGGTTGTGGTATTGGTGAAAAAGTGTACCAATCCACAATTGCTTAGAAGGAGTGGTCGCTGCCTCTAAGCTTTGGTCACAGGCAGAAAAAAAAATGGTTAGCAGGTTAGTGAACAGGCTATAAAATATTGAACACACTAAATCATGATATAGTATGCATATATAGAGAGAAAACACAACTAAACTAAACATAAACACAAAATCTCATAAAGAGTGAAACATAACAATAATACTAACGGTGGCATCAAATTCCCCTCTTATTGCTTGTTGTTAGGAAGAAAGATACTACGTTTAAACTCTTGCCAAAGGGCCCTTAGACTATGGATTTATAAGACCTAGTGCAAGGACGTTTTTACCTTTTAGCTACTGGTGCAAGGGCTCTCTCTCTACTCCAAAGGATTGAAGTTGTTGGATGGCCAACAACCGAATCCTCTCTCTACTTCTGCTTTGGATTGCACATTGCTAGATTACTCATGGGCTGTTTTTCCAGCACAACAATGTGCTCTCCCTTTGTTCATCTCTTGGTGGCCTTTTATATGTGAATTCAAATTCTCCTTCCCTCTCTTGGTACATTTGTGGATGGTGACCCAAGAGAGAGGGTTGATTCCTTTGTGTGCCACTTGATTATTTTATGTGCTCCCTTGAGGCCCCGAGGTGGCTTAGAAGGCTGCTCTTGGGTAGCCTCAAGTGTGGGATCATCTCCTAGAGTGTGCTAAGTGGTCTTGGAAATTGACTTCCACCACTCCCAGGACCACACGAATTTTTGAGGGAAATTCGCGCAAAGGCGCGCTTATCGAAGAAAAATGTGTGAAAAGGCACATTTTCCGTGAGTATTTAGTGCAAAATTTTATTTTTCCTCTTAAACTTAGAGATTTAAAAAAAAAATAGATCCTATAATGTGCCTCAGCCTTGTAAATCCTTCTTCCTGACATTTAATAATGTCATTTTTTCTTGTCTGGTTTTTCAGTGATGACAGTTTCCTCCTAATGTGTGAAGTCTAGGAAGAACTGTATAGCCAGAATACATTATAATTTCTTTTATGTGTACTTTCTGGAAAGAGAAAGACCCGCGTACATCTAAAGGTTAAAAATGCCTTATAGTGGGTCGAAGAGTGACCATGTTCTGTGGGAACCCTGCAAGAAATAGTATGATACAATAAATACAATTTTTCTACGAGGTAGCCATGTCCCATGCTTGTCATTCTTTGGCTAGCTAAACAAATCTGTCAAACAGATAAAGGTTATCTCTGTGTCACTAGTATGGTACTAATCTGCTAATTTGGTTGATGACGGTGATTGCTGACGCCCTCACGGGCATTTTTTCTTTGACAATAGGTGGAATGTGGTGCCCACATGCCTAATCTTGGTATGGCATATAAATTCTCATTGTACACATGGGTGTCTGACTCAGAACTTATCGTGTAAGCATTGTTGAAAGAGATGCTTATAATGGCATGGGTCTTCTATGAATTTGAGAAAATTTCAATGGTTGTAAAGTATGATACCATCTTGACATGAAAGCTTGTGTCATAATCGAATGTTAGGAGGATCGATGACATCTGTGGGCAATGATGATTCCCATAGTGCCACCCGAGGATGCCTCTATTGTGGTGAGGGGCCATCCAAGGTACTATTTTCCTTTTTGGAGAATGGGTGTTGAAGTCAATAAAAAGGAAGCCTCAACCGAACGAGAGAGTTACTGATGCAAGGGACTAGGGTCTCAGAATTGATGGGTTTAACATAGGCATGATGGCGAGGGGTGACTGAAAACTAATGATTATAATTCAGTGGCCCAAAGTCAGAGCATAAAAAATCAGCTTGGCAGCTGTCATAACTATTTCTGATGAGGGAATCCCTGGAGTTGGTAGGATGTCTAGGGTGGGTATATGTTGGTTATGAATATCGTGGTGGATTTGCGTGAAAGGTGTGATGCTCTGACCAAGGGTGACTAGGGACTACTTCCATGGGAGAAAAATGGATGGATGAGTGGAGGAATTGTTCTCCATTTGAGCTATTTGTACACTTACGAAAAGAATGAAACAATGGGATTGGATTGTATAAAACACAGAGATGGGTGCCCCAAAACATGAAAATGTTCACTCACTAATGACATGAGGATGGTTTTTTTGCTGAGGGTGTGGGCACCATTGGTTGGTATCTTGTGTGGTGGTGATGAAGCAGATGGAAAATATCACAGATGGGATATGCCGATGGAGGGATGGTGGGCCAAATATGAGATGCAGTGGTGGGTATTCAATATGGTTGCAAAAAATGGTAGTCTGGGAAAGGGGTTTTATTTCAATATGGTAAAACTTGACTCGATACATGGTGGATGAATGAGCATGAAATGCTTCCGGACTAAAGAGGTATGGCCATGGTGTCGTGATTTTTCGGATGTGCGATTTACTTTGAGTAAGGGACGCCATGGAGGTGACGCTCTACCGACAAACAAGGATGTTTATCATGTGCAAGGTGGGGATATGAAAAACATGGTAGGGTGTTTGGAACCTGTGGTTAATTTCTTGTGGAGAAATGATGTCAAGATGTGCAGAGTTTTTCTGAGACTCTATCTTGCTGAGGGTAGAATGATACCTGCTCTGGAACTTTTAGTGGATGGAGCAATGGATGGTTTTCTGTGTTGTACAATGTCTACAAAAAAATACCCCAAGTGAAATCATCTTCCTCATTCCAATATTATTGGAAACATGCACTGAATGAAAAGAAGATAAGAGAGGGCATACTTGTCGACACTTAATTTTTTTTTTCTTCAGAGGAGTGAATGTGTGGAGCCTCCTTTTGGCATTATGAGGTGTTGATCACAGTGTTGCTTTTGGTTCTGTAATCAGGCCCTCTGAGATATCGTTATATTAATTAAAAGAATATAAAAAGCATGACATATAGGCCAATATGGCTCATTTTAGCTCATTTACGACATTGGAGTGTTTGAGGTTTTAAGAGGTCAGGGACTTCTATGGAGTTTTTCTTACTATTGTAGTCAACTTGAGTATGCAGGATTCCATACAAACTAGTTTTTTATGGATTTCTAGTCTTTAATGGCCTTGACCACGCATGAGATCAAGAAATAGGTGCGATATTTTTGCGCAAAAATGATGGTTTTGCGTGAAATTTTCATGTCTGCGAGGGCTTTCAGAGTGCATTTTTCGTGCTTGTACAAGGTACAGGCGTGTAGAAGGAGATACAAAAATTTGGAATTTTTTGGTGAAAATTTGTCAATTTTTGGATCTTTTTATGTTTTTGTTGTGTGCCTGTTTTGATGACAGGATTTTGTTGAGGGAGGGGGACTAGCCTGACCTCCAGATCGTTGTGGAACATGATGTAAATTCATGCCAAAATTTGGCGAGATGGGTATTCTCAAGTTCTTGGAGAATGACCTCTTGGGATCACAGGATCATCTATTTCGCTACCTGATCCAATATTGGAACAGGGGGCGGAAGGTTATGGTGCTGCATGGGTGCGATTTGGCTATATGTCTTGAGACAGATATATATTTTGTGACTAGGCTATTGCCTTAGGGCGAGGCATTTGGTGAGCCCTCATATTGCACCAAGATTTCTGCAACTCCTAGGGGCTGCCCTACTTTACTTTATCAACCTGAGGTTCATACAAACTTGGAGATAACAGTGCTATATACATAGCAGATGAATTATGTTCATGTCATCCTCTTCCGCTCTATGAAAGGGTGCTACTTCTAGAGGCTCTTAGTGAATTCTGTCATACTCCTAGAAAGCTAAACTAAATTACAGAAAGGAAATGACAAAAATGGAACTAATTTAATGTGCAGGAAGGAAATGACTGTAAGGAACTAAATTATATTGCTGAAAAAAAATGACAAGAAGGAAAGTAATTTAATTTGCAGAAAATAAATGATAAAAAGCGAACTAATTCTAAACCACACTTAACTGGTCCAAATGGCTAAATGCACTCTACTTATCCTATGATCTATCTACCATGCTCCTATCCATGCAACTAAGCTATACATGGCTCAATTCTAATTAAAAAGAGTTAATTTGCAACTTTGAGAGAAGAAAAGGGCTAAAAGAGACTAATGGGGGGAGGGGGGGGGGGGGGGGGGGGTAACACATGAAACGAGGTTTTGAAGTGGAAAGAGGGGGTTAAACCCTTATAAAACTTTATTATAGTGTGAGAAATGAATTTTGAGTGGAAAGAACTCTAAAGTGTGATGGAGGACAAAAGTTGCGATGTGCGATGTCCCAATCGCAATATCGCAAGATGAAAGGGATAGTAGTGAGAATTAACAATAGTGAACTAAAATGTGCGAAGTGCAGTTTACGACATGTGACGCGGCGAAGTTTTCGTGTTGGCATAATGAGCAGTAAGTGTTATGCGAAAAGGTAAATGGTGCGATTTGTGATTTGCAATTTTGCAATATCACAATCACAAGAATGAGAAATAAGTGTTTTAAAGGTAAAATATAAATGGTGCAAAGTGTGATTTGCGATGAGCGATGTGGCGGTGGGACCGACAGTGGGGCGTGATTGCAATTGGCAAGAACAACGATAATTGTTAAGGGAGAAAGGAAAACTTTGCGGGATCTGATTACGATAGGATAAGAATTGCGGGATGTGATTTGCGATAGGATAAAAACTACGAGATGTGATTTACGATAGGGATGACGTGGCAGTGACTCTGAAAGAAAAAGTGAATAGTTGAGATTTTTGATAAGCAATGTCCCAATATCGCAATTGCAATACCAGTGGTAAGTGTTTAAAGGTCAAAGCTAAGAGTTGTGATTTGTGAAGTGCGATGTACGGTGGCTGGAGACTTGAGGAGGAAAGGCGGAGGTAACGTTCAAATGGGTTTGAATGGTTTTTCACGTGTTTTTCATAAAAACAGTAAGGCAGTGAGAATAAGTGGGAAAAAGTAGATATGGAGGGTGTAACGGTAGTGCGCAGAGCATAACAACAAAGATGGAAGGGAGATGGAAGACGAAGCAGGAGGTGTTGGAGAACTTCCCTCTCGGCTATGCTTCCCGTACCTGTTATCAACCTCCCTATTTATGCAAGAAAGATAGACAATATATTCATGAAGATGAAAGCACTGATCTAATATAATTCCATAAAATCATAAGCGAGAAATCATTTTTGGTCTGTGGGAAAAGGTCTACCCTCCTCGATCTCTATTGATAGAGTTGAGAGGGGAAGGCTGACCTCACAGCTTTATGGAGTTTATCACTATTCTACCACTCTGTAAGAAGATTAAATCTACAACAAAATTCAACGGGAAGTGAAACATCAATAAAAATACGAGCAAACTAGACAAATGTTCAGAAGAAAAACTAGCTAAATGACATGAAAGAAACGAATGGAAATATCAGAGAAGCTAAGGTACATTGGTTGGGCCCAAACCCAGGAGCCCAGGTATCTAGAACTAGATCAATAAAATGGCATCTCTCTACTCATTCCATAAAAAGAATAGTCTGTTACATCCATCAAAGTTTTAACAGAGCCTCATGGCTTTACAGCGAAACTTCGAATCCAATGGAATGGAATGGAAGTCCCCTAATTAGCTCTTGATCAGCTTTATCTATCCTAAAGGGCAGCTACCAACACCTCCCTAAAATATAGTGATTGATTCCACTTTCACTCCAAGTAAACCATCGATTGAGTGCACTTCGTCTTTAGTTTTCTTGGTTTCCTTTGATAGTTAAGGAGGGTGGACAACCCCCTTGAATATCTCCAAGATTTCTCCATAATTTCCTGACATTGTGCTCATTTATTATCCAATCTTGATCTTCTAGTGGCAGGGAGAAAGTCCCTAAATCATCTCCTCCTCCAAATCTGTGTAATATGCCCAATATTCTCAGAATATTCTACAAAAATAATCAATATTAGGAAAAAATATGCAATTACCTTTAAACCTTCCTAAGAAAATATTAAATCATCAGAAAACATTATTAAGTGCAGAAGGATAGATTTAATATATTCTTTTATGTGCATGAGAGAGGTAGATGGGCCTAAGAAATGTTATATGGGCCTTAATTTATGTCTTATTTAGAGGCCCATCATCATCCCCTACTGAAACTCTGGGTAATCCTCTGAGCAACCTATTCATCCTCCCTGCCTTATGGTCTTTCCTTCATGGTGGCTTATTTCATTTTCTATTTTATTGGCCCATGTGCTGCTCTTCTGCTAATCTTCTTGCTATTATTTTTGCTGCAATTATTCTTGTAGGTGCTTCATGGAGGTCCTTTTGCATGCCAAGAGGTGGTGGATCCACCTTTTATTTGATTTTTTTTCTCTCTTTTCATTTTTTTTTCTTTTTATTGCATGCAAAGTAAACTCATAGTTCTTTTTTTAATATGAATTGAGTTCACCCTTGGTTACCCCTTGGCACTACTTGTCCTCTATTAAAACAAGCTACTTACTGCGCACTTTCTCATGTCCTTTTTACTTTTGTTTTGTTCATTTTCTTGGTGAAAAAAGTGAGGCTAGTTGCTAGATAAGGCTGAGGTTTCTCTGCTACCTATTTTGGCAATATAAAAAAACTTTCCTTCTCACACTTTTTAATGTTTTATTAAGCTAAAATAGATTCGAAGAAAGGGTTAGATGATTGCATACCTGAGCTTTACCATTGATTTTTTTTTGCATGTGATATTGAATTTGCTACTGATATGGTTGTTGAAGCTATCTTTGGTGGTTCTGAAGCTACATTCGATAATCTACTTGAGGTCCTTTTGGAGCTTCTGAGCATAGCAGGAGGAAGTCCATGTTTGACTACCTTTGACTAAAGTGTTGACCAATTTTTTTTTCTGCCAACTTGCTTTTTTTTTTTCTTGGAAAGGTTGGAGAGCGCCTGCATTCATCAGAAAGAGATACATGGAGAAATGCACAATTGTTTTATGTTTTTTCTTTTTTCTTTTCTTTTTAAGGCCTACTAGCTTCCTCCATGAGGTTTTGAACTAGAAGGTCTCCCTAGGTGCCTCAAAGGAGGTTTTCACCTAGGATATTTTATTTTATTTTATTTTTTTCAACCCAATGAACGTATCATTGAGGTTTCCAATCAGTGAGCCAATCTCAGATGTATCAAAGAGGTTCTCGTATGAGATTTTATACTTTCCCTTTTTTTATTTTTTCTTTTTCCTTCTTTTCACTTTCTTACTCTACTTGAAAAAAATAAAACCTTTTTTCAAGTATAGGAATACTTCCAATGGAGCCATGTAAACATCAAGATAATAGATAAAATCAGGTGCACACTCAGAATTCGTGCTCTGATATGTACTTCAATATGAGAGATGAATTTCTTTGACTGGGATTATATCAAGTGTTGTTGGAGAAGAGTGTGTTGATGCAGCTTAATGACTGTTTGGAACCATATGTCAATATAGTTGGGATGCCCCTGGTTCACTTGCTGAGTTGGATCACCTTCGATGTCATCTTCTATTATGATACTCAAATCTTCCTCTTTTTGTTGATTTTTCTCTTCAACACATGGAGGAAATGCTGGTAAACATGAGGGAACTCTCTCAACATCTGATTCTGATATCTGCTCTTCATCAAGTGCAACACTTGATTCTTTGATCTCCTCATTCGTATCTTCTTCCTCTTTGTGTTGTCCTTCAATGACATTAAGAAAATATCTTCTCTGCAATACCTTTCTTGAACTAAGATGCAGACCATTTAGATCAAGAGGATATGTTTGGTAGTCTTGTACCTCAACATTTTAAGTGCACTGAGATACTTCATGGTGTGGGTTTGGAAATGGTGGTACAGGTAGTTGAGTGGCGGTGGATATATGAGATGGATGTGGTTGAGGCTGTGGTTGTGGTGGAGGTGGATGGTAGGGATAGCATGGAGTTGGGTATGGAGGATATGGAGGGAAACATTGAGGATATTGTGGATTTTCCCAATAAGGACTTTTCCAACCATGTTGCCAAGATTGGCTTTGGGGGTGAGCTGGCCAAGGTTGATAAGGATGGAGTGTATCCCAATTAGTTTGAGATGGATGTGAATAAGATTGAAATTGTAAAGTGGATCATTGCATCATATCAAGTTGACTAGGTTTCCAGGGTACCCTTGGAGCTACATAACATAACTTCTTTGGTGATTGCCTTGCTCCATTGTCTTCTTGGTAAACTTATTTAAACCTGGGTAATGATGAACAACATTTAGTAGCATATGATTCTTCAAGGATAACAAAAATATCAACATCTTATTTTTTCTCATTTTTCATTCTTAACATTTCTACTTGTTCAGTAAGATTGCTAAGAACTTTTGTTTTAAAGCTATCAAGAAAATTTCCAAGTTCATCTTGCCTTACCAATGTTGTTTTTGATTTACTTACTCTTTCCCTTTCTCTTGATATACGCTTGCATGTTTCAAAAATTTCTTCAAATGACAATTGGTATACATCTCCTCTACTCATGAGATTAAGTAGATCAATCCACTCATCCCTAATTGTTCTAAGAAAGAGGGTTTTTAGTGTGTCAAATCCTATATGATGCAATTTTTCCCTCTTAACATTAAGCATGAATCTCTCTAGTAGATCCTCAAGGCTCTCATATTCTTCTTGGTTCATTCTAAAAATTTCTTCTCTAAGATCACGATCGTTATATTTTTCTAGAAATATATTTTGCATATCATTCCATGATCTTACTGAATTAGTACCTAGACTCATTTTTTGAGTGTGTGCTAATTATCCATAAGACCTACAAAGTATCTCAAATTCAAAGAGAAATGTTTCCATATCCTTTATCCGCATACCCTGGAAGTTCGGACGGAAATATGGAGGGGTGTTCTTCATAGGTACATTGATGTCCATATCTCAAACGGGAAACCCAATAATATCTTCTTTGTTGTCATCATATCCATCCATCTCCTCTTCCTTCAAAATTTTATGCTGATGTGGTTCTTACTGCTTCACGTGGATAAGTTGGGGGGGGGGGGTTGTGTTGGTGTTGGCAAAGTATTTTTTTTAAAATATTCTGAGTATCCCTACTCCTATGAGGCATGAAAATCAGATTTTTTTGTATTTTTCAATATTTCAGAAACAACATGAAAATGAAAAGAAGAAAATAATTCTAAAAGATAATCAAAACATCTACTAGACACCTCCTCGACAACAACTCCAAAAAAGTGGTGAGCTGTGGTATTGCACCAAGAGTGCTACAACTCCCAAGTACTGCCCTACTTTACTTTATCAACATAGGGTTCATACAAACTTGGAGGTGACAGTGCTATATACACAACAGATGCATTCTTTTCATGTCATCCTCTTCTTCTCTATGAAAGGGTGCTACTACTATGGGTTCTTAGTGAAGTATATCATACTCCAATGAAACTAAACTAAATTGCAGAGAGGAAATGACAGAAATGGAACTAGTTTAATGTGCAGGAAGGAAATGACTGTAAGGAGCTAAATTAAATTACTGAAAAGAAATGACAGGAAGGAAACTAATTTAATTTGCAGAATAGAAATGATAGAAAGGAAACTAATTCTAAACAACTCTTAACTCAGCCAAATGGCTAAATGCACTCTACTTATCCTATGATCTATCTACCATGCTCCTATCCATGCAACTAAGATATCCATGACTCAATTCTATTTAAAAAGAATTAATTTGCAGCTTGGAGCGAAGAAAAGGGCTAAAAGAGGCTAATGGGGGGTGGAAAGAACTCAAAATTCTGATCGCGGAGTGCGATGGAGGACAAAATTTGTGATGTACGATGTGGCAATTGTAATATCGCAAGTTTAAGGGGATAGCGGTAAGAATTAACAAGAACAAAATAAAATGTGAAAAGTGCGGTTTGCGATGAGTGACGTGGTGGAGTTATCGCATTAGCGGAATGATTGGTAAGTGTTATGCGAAAAGCTAAATGATGCGATTTACGATTTGTGATTTTTCTATATCACAATTGCAAGAATGAGCTTTAAGTGTTTTAAAGGTAAAGGCTAAATGGTGCGAAGTCAAATTTACAATGGGTGACGTGGTGGTGGGGCTGACAGCAAGGATCAATCGCAATATCGCAATCGGCAAGAACAATGGTAAGTGTTAAGGGAGAAAGGGAAAAGTAGCAGGATGCGATTTGCGATAGGATAAGAATTGCGGGATGTTATTTGCAATAGGATAAAAACTGCAGGATGCGATTTGTGATAGGAATGACATGGTGGTGAGTCTAAAAGAAAAAATGAAAAGTTGCAATTTGTGTGTTGTGTAACCAACTCCAAAAATAGAAGAAAAGAGATATAAACGCCTTAGAAATGAGCCACTTCGAGGGGGCAACCTCCAATACATTACATAAATGAACAATTCTTGGATGATACAATTCACAAAACCTCCTTTCTATATATAGGAGTCCATGGGGCCATAATGTAATCCTAGTGGGTCACAATGTAATCCTAGCCGACCTAACAATAATAATTTAAGGGCACAATAATAAAAAATGGGGGTTACATGGGTACAATAATAACAATAAGGGGGTTACACTAACAACAATAAGGGACTATACTAGTAATATAGGGACCTAACATGCCCCTCTCCTTCAAAAAAGTGTTGTCCTCAACGCTTGAGTAGCTCTGGGTGCTTCTGTATAAAATTCTCATCCTCCCATGTAGAATCTTCGGTGGGTAAGTTCTTCCACTTGATGAGATACTCTGAAATTGATCGATTCCGTAGTTGTCGAGTTCTTGTTTCCATGACCGCTTCAGGTTCCAATATGATTTTTCCTTCCTCATCAAGTTCTGGAAATATTGTTTGAACTGGAAGATTTTCACCTATAACCTTCTTTAAGCATGAAAAATGGAAAATTGGATGCACTCGTGAAGAAGCAGGAAGCTCCAATTTGTATGCCATAGTACCAATCTTTTGCAACACCTTGTAAGGACCATAGTACTTTGGCGATAATTTATTATCCTTCTTAGCTTGCTTGAGGGATATTTGTTTGTATGGTTGTAGCCGTAAAAATACCCAATCTCCTACATCAAAACTTCTCTCGCTGCGATGTTGATCTGCCTGTTGTTTCATTCGATTTTGTGCCAAATTCGGGTTATCCTTTAAGAGTTGGAGAACTTCTTGTTGATGCTCGATGTGATCTTCCACTGCTTGAACCTTTGAATTTTCTCTTAAAGATGATGTGATGGATGGTGGATGATATCCATAAAGTGCCATAAATGGGGTCATTTTTGCTGCGGTATGGAAGGAAGTGTTATACCACCATTCAGCGAGAGGTAACCACTTGACCCATTGTGTTTGTTTATCGGATACAAAACAACGAAGATATCCTTCCAAACATTTATTTACTATCTCAGTTTGACCATCAGATTGAGGATGATAAGATGAGCTATGGGCTAATTGAGTACCCAAACAAGAAAATAACTCCGTCCAAAAATTTCCAGTAAAAATGGGATCTCTGTCGCTCACAATAACCCTTGGGCTTCCATGTAGCTTTTGAATTCTGTCCATAAATGTAGTAGCAACTGTACTTGCTTTAAATGGATGAGATAATGCACAAAAGTGTGCATACTTGGTAAATCTATCAACTACCACCATGATGACACTCTTTCCTTCGGACTTAGGTAAACCTGTGATAAAATCCATTGAAATCTCCTCCCAACGTTGACTTGGAATGGATAAAGGTTGTAGAAGTCTCGGGGTCTTAATTGTTTCCACTTTATTATGCTGGCAAACCAAACATTCCGCCACAAAATTTTGAATATCAGATTTAAGGCCATCCCAAAAAAATTCTTTCTTCACCCTGTGGTAAGTTTTTAAAAATCCTGAGTGTCCTCCTAAAGGAGAAGTGTGCAATTCCAAAAGAATCTTTTGTTTTAATTGGGAATTCTTACAAAGATATAAGCGATCTTTGTACCATAAGGAATCATTTTTCCAACTAAATGTATCAGATGTACTAGGATCTTGCTGTAACTTTTGAATGAGTATCCATACATCTTTGTCCTTCTTCCATTCATCTCTTGCTTCAGTTATCCAATCTGGTTGGATAATAGAAATGGCACAAAGCAATGCTTCCACCTCTTCATTCTTTCTTGAGAGTGCATCTGCAACAACATTAAGCTTTCCTTTTTTTGTAGATTATTTCAAAGTCATAACCCAACATCTTTGTGACCCATTTTTGCTGCTCTTCTGAAGATAGTCTTTGTTCCAAAAGTGTTTAAGACTATCATGATCAGTTTTTACCTTGAAGTGTCTTCCCATTAGGTAAGTTCGCCATTTCTTTAGTGCATGCAGTATTGCTAACATTTCCTTCTCATAAATAGGTTTCTGCAAATACTTTCCTTTGATTGGACGACTTTCAAAAGCAATGGGTCTTCCTTCCTGCATTAAAACTGCACCAATTCCATTTCCTGAGGCATCACATTCCACAATAAAGGTTTTTGTGAAGTCTGGTGTAGCTAAGACCGGTGCTAGGCACATTGCCTCTTTAAGACGTTCAAAGGCCTTAGTTGCTTGAGGAGTCCATGAAAATGCATCTTTCTTCAATAATGTTGTTAGAGGTGCTGCTATTCTCCCATAATTCTTAACAAACTTGCGATAATACCCTGTTAACCCGAGAAATCCTCGCAACTGCTTTATGGTTGTGGGAACTTTCCATTCCTTAATGGCTTTAATTTTGTTAGGGTCTGCTTTAACACCCTCGTGAGATACAATATGACCCAGATATTCCACCTCTTGTACTCCAAAGAAACATTTGGATTTTTTTGCATATAATTGTTTCTCCTGCAATAGTTTGAGCACCTGTCAACATGTTCAACATGATCCTTCCAAGACCTGCTGTAGATTAGTATATCATCAAAAAATACTAGCACAAATTTTCTAAGGAAGGGTTTGAAAATGGAATTCATCAGCCCTTGAAATGTAGAAGGTGCATTGGTAAGGCCAAAAGGCATGACCAAAAATTCATAATGACCCTCATGAGTTCGAAATGCTGTTTTTGGAATATCTTCGGTCTTCATTCTAATTTGATGATATCCTGAATGAAGATCCAACTTGGTAAAGTAAATTTCTCCATGTAATTCATCCAATAATTCATCAATCACAGGAATGGGAAATTTATCTTTAATGGTGAGCTTATTGAGCTCCCTATAATCCGGACACATTCGCCATGATCCATCCTTCTTGTGTACCAATACTACGGAAGCAAAGAAAGAACTTTGACTAGGTTGAATTATACCCGCCTCTAACATTTCTGCAATCATACGTTCAATTTCGCTCTTTTGGAAGTAAGGATATCTATAAGGCCTGATGTTTGGAGGAACACTTCCCGGAATCAAATGAATAGCATGATCATGATCACGAATAGGTGGGAGTCCTTTGGGAGTTTCAAACACCTTGGAATGATTGTCCAAGACTTGTTGGAGATCTGCAGAAATAGATGATTTTGATGTTGGAACTTCTAGTGAGCATAATTGTGCAATTACGCCTCGTTGTTCTTTCTTTAAAAGCTTTGTCATGACATTAGAGCTTATTATCCTTCCTGGCTTCCCCGCAATACCCCGTAATTCGACTTCCTTTCCTTCTGAAAAAAATTTCAAGAAAAGTTCTTGAAAATTAAAAGCTATCGTCCCCAAAGATTGTAACCATTGTACTCCTAGTACAACGTCAGCACCTCCCATAGGAATGGCAAGCATTGGACTAGTCAATACATATTCCCCCATGGTTAGCTTGATATTATGGCATTTTCCAGAGCAATTTATAGTTCCTCCATTTGCAACCATCACTTGACATTCGGGTGCTGGGTATAGGAAACAATTTAATTCCTTGGCTACCTTATAATGAATAAAATTATGGGTGCTACCTGAATCAATCAACACTATTACCATTTTCTTCTTTATATGTCCTTCTATCTTGAGAGTTTGAGGAGTGGTAATTCCTGCCAGTGCATTACACGATATGGTCGGATTCATTTCTTCCTCTTCTAGGGGTGGTTTCTGGTGTATATCGTCTTCTTGTTCATTTTCTTCTTCTTCTTCACAATCTATGTAAAATAATTTCTTCTCAGCACACTTATGACCTTTAGTGTATTTGCTATCACAACTGTAGCAAAGCCCTTTTGCTCTTTTTTCTTCCAATTGTTGTGGTGTCAACCTTGTAGGTTGTGGAAATCTCGGCGTAGCAACACTTCCTTCTTTATAGAATTGAGTGGTAGGCTTCCTTGTCGCCATAATTTTACATTCAACTTTTCTTGCCAACCTGAATGCCTTCTCCAATGAATCAGGTTTCAAAACGCGAACTTCATGTTGGATGTTATCCTTTAAAGTGCCTAGGAAGAGATCAATCCTGTGTTCCTCTGTAAGATCAGTTACCCTTATATTCAATTTTTGGAAGTCCTCAATGTGCTGCCCCACTAAACCCTTTTGTTTGAGATTTATCAATTGGGTAAAGAAGGTTTTGCTCTTTGTATCCTCATAATGTGCTATCATTTCCTCCGTAAAAATTGACCAAGTGACAATTTTTTTACGGGAGCAAAGCCATTGATACCATACAAATGTATTTTGTTCTAAATGTAAAGTTGCAATACGTACCTTTTGTGTGTTTTTCACGTTATGGAGATCAAAATATTGCTCCATCTGTAATATCCATGTTACCGGATCCTTTCCATCAAACTTCTTCATATTCATTTTTGGAATATGGTGGTTCTTCCCGCCAACATTCGAGTTTATGAAATCATGATTAACATTTATTTTGTTCTCATCATGAGGTTCTTCGCCATTAGGAATCATTTCTGGTTTTAAGCTTGTCATCAAGCCTTCCATGTATGCTTTTAGATCACTCTTCATGTTTTCCATGTTGTCTTTCATGTCATCCATCTTAGCTTCCATGCCATCCATCTTAGCTTCCACGCCATCCATTATGCCTTTCTTCAAACCGTCCATCTTCAATTCCATGCCTTCCATCTTAGCTTCCATGCCTTTCTTCAAACCGTCCATCTTCACTTCCACGCCTTTCTTCAAAACTTCCATTTCATTTTTTGTTTCTTTTTGCGAGAGTGAAATTTGTTGCACTTGCTCTTGTAATTTTGATAGATCATGTTGCAATTCTTCATCTTCATGAGTCATAGTAGAGCCTTCTGAAAGCTTAATGGGTGTTGAATTCTTTTTAGGGGCCATTTTAGAATCCAATATTGATATCTATTCTACAAGCTGCCCTTGGAATCAATTCGACTTGATTCTTCAAACAAGACTTATGCAATTCGGAAAAAAAATACACACCTTTTACTAGCTTTTAGGAGCTTGCTATTGAAATTGAATTATCTCTGTAATTGAAAATCTTCAATATCTGAAATTAAGCCCTGTAGTAGCCCTCTGAAGCTTCTTTCAAATGCCACAGGTCTGACCTGATTTGGATTCTTCAAGACAAAGTTGTGTCCAATCTCCCACAATGACCTAATTCTTGACTGGTTCAGTAGAGCGAACTTGTATGACTTGCCACGTCTCACTGTTTTGTCCTTTGTCTCTGAAATTGATAGCCAAGAAACTACAGGCTGTGTACTTGCGACCACTTTTAATGGCACTCCAATCCAATCTTCAGAGAGAGAGTTATTGAACTTTTCCCACGATCACCTCGTTGAGATGAAATTCAGGAGCTTGAAAAAGCACTACCTTCCACAGATCATATCTCCAAAAATGTTGCGAACCAAGCTCTGAAATTTTTTTATGAATTTCCTCAGGATTTCAGCTTCGCACCATATGAATTTCAGATTCTGAACCTTCGTAGAAAAAAATTTATAGCGCAAATTCCACGATGACCTGTTTAGGAGCTTGAAAAAATACCTGACTTCCACAGATCATATCTCCGAAATTATTGCGAACCAAACTCTGAAATTTTTATACAAGCTTCCTCAAGATTTTGGCTTCGTACCCTAAAAATTTCAGCTTCTGAAACTTCGTAGAAAAAACGTTATAGCGAAAATGCCACGATGACCTGTTTGGAGCAGCGAAACCCTAGAATCCAAAGCTCCGATACCAAATGTTGTGTAACCAGCTCCAAAAAGAGAAGAAAAGAGATATAAACGCCTTAGAAATGAGCCACTTCAAGGGGGCAACCTCCAATACATTACATAAATGAACAATTCTTGGATGATACAATTCACAAACCTCCTTTCTATATATAGGAGTCCATGGGGCCATAATGTAATCCTAGTGGGCCACAATGTAATCCTAGCCGACCTAACAATAATAATTTAAGGGCACAATAATAACAAAATGGGGGTTACAAGGGTACAATAATAACAATAAGGGGTTTACACTAACAATAATAAGGGGCTATACTAGTGATATAGGGACCTAACATTGTGATGTCGCAACATCGTGATCGCAAGATCCAGTTGTAAGTGTTTAAAGGTAAAAGCTAAGAGTTGTGATTTGCGAAGTGCAATGTACGAAGGCGGGAGACTTAAGGAGAAAAGGTGGAGGTCATATTCGAATGGGTTTGAATGGTTTTTCACATTTTTTTCATAAAAAGGGTAAGGTAGTGAGAATAAGTGGGAAAAAGTGGAGATGAAGGTTGTAACAACAGTGCGCAGAGCATAACAACAGAGATGTAAGGGAGATGGAAGATGAAGCAGGAGGTGCTAGAGAACTTCCCTTTGGGCTATGCTGCCTGTACCTGTTATCAACTTGCATATTTATGCAAGAAATACATACAATATGGTCATGAAGATGCAAGCACTGATCTAATCCATTTTCATGAAATCATAAGCAAGAAAGCATTTTTGGTCTGTGGGAAAAGATCTACCCTCCTCGAGCTCTCTTGATAGGGTTAATAGGAGAAGGTTGACCTCATAGATTTATGGAGTTTATCACTATTCTACGACTCTATAAGTAGATTAAATCTGTAGCAAAATACAAAATTAATTGAACTAAAACATCAATAAAAATACCAGCAAATTAGCTTAATGTTCAGAAGAAAAACTAGCTAAATGACATGAAAGAAAAGAATGGAAATAATAGAGAAGTTGAGGTACATGGGTTGGGCCCTAACCCATGATCCCAGCTCTCTGGAACTAGATCAATAAAATGACATATCTCTACTCATTTCATAAAAATAATAGTCTGCTACATCCATCAAAGTTTTAACAGAACCTCGTGGCTTTACAAAAAAACTTTGAATCCAATGTAATGGAATGGAAGTAGAGTGGAATGGAATTCCCCTAATTAGCTCTTGATAAACTTTGTTTATCCTAAAGGGTAGCTACGAATAGCTCCCTAAAACATAGTAATTGATTCCACTTTGACTCCAAGTAAACCATCGATTGAGTGCACTTTGTCTTCAGTTTCATTGGTTGCCTTTGATAGTTAAGGAGGGTGGACAACCCCCTTGAATATCTCCAAGGTTTATCCATAATTTCCTGACATTGTGCTCATTTATTCTCCAATCTTGATCTTCCAATGGCAAGGAGCAAGTCCCTAAATCATCTCCTTCTCCAAATATGTGTGATATGACCAATATTCTACAAAAATAACCAATATTAGGCACAAATATGAAATTACCTTTAAAACTTCCTAAGAAAATATTAAATCATAAGAAAAAATTATTAAGTGAAAAAGGAGAGATTTAATATACCCTTTCATTTGCATAAGAGAGGTAGGTGGGCCTAAGAAAGTTTAATTTTTTTCTAATTTAGAGGCTCGTCAGCACTCCCTTATATGCTTCCACTTGGGAGGGTGGATCATCAGCGATTCATGGCTAACCATTGTGGCAGGGCACCTCTCATAGAGGGGTGTATTCAGATAGACTTTGTGACTAACGTGGCCGAGCGGTGTGCTCTGGCGGTGATTGTGCGATTGACGAGGTCATCCTTGCCCAATCGGGTGTCAGGCCTGCGTATCGGTGTTCTGCACCGGTTGAGGGCCGGACACTTCTTTTATTTTTCCCATAATTTCTACGAGGGGATGTTGGCTCAACTCTCAAAGGTCTGTGATGGATCTAATTTATTCACGTATGCTAGCATTTTGTGTAGCATCATGTACGAGAGAGTGGTGTTGTTGAGGCTTGTGGTGGAAGCTCCTGTTGGGGGTCCTTGTGACCCTCGTACAAGGAGGTGGGCCCCTGTGATGCCTCACAATGGGGGAGGAGGGGTGGGGCGTTACTAGAATGCCATTATAGAGGCTTCATTTGAGGCGAATCCTTAGATGTTCCTGCCTTACCCACATGCTAGGATGGACTTCTGTGGAGACCCAAACATGGGTCTTCCTACGGGATATGCATGGGGGCTAGTAGGTATGTTTTTTATATGAGTATTATGATGAAATTGACATAGTTTTGTTACTCTTGCAGATGTTGGCGAGATCAGGCATCCTGTGGCTCAGTTGGTGGGGCACCATCTGATTTGGAGGCCTTGAGGTGCTTTGCTCCCAACTGGGGGACAGGAAGGGGATCTAGTGCAGCCTCATGGTGGAGTACCCAGTGGCAAGACTGGCCACTCTGGGGAGGGTAGCATCACGGCTGCTACCGAGTGCATTGCGGAGATCGCTCATGCTGAGGTGGTGGAGGCTCGTGTTACAAAGGTGACAGATAAAATTGCTGCTCTAGAGGTCAGGGCCCGCAATCTAGAGGATGTGTGGGGCCGAGTGGACCTCCCTACCTAGGGGATTCCTACCTGTGAGTTTGTTGACAATCTATATGACATTTGGTTGGAGACGTTGATGGCCCGTGAGAGGGGCTATCGACCTACTTTGCACTGGGTGGCGGCCTCAGTCTTGATAGTTGCCCCATTAATGGTTCTGGGAGCAGTCGTGGGTCCAAGTGCCCAACCTGGAGGGGCATAGCCCTAGAGCCTTCTTGTACATAGGGAAAGTACCTGCTATTAGGATGCTTCCCTTATTTTTTTGTCTACTTGTCCATATGTATTTTTGGTTGATTTATGAGTCAAATACATGACTCCTCTTTTGTACTCAGAAGTTTTTTGATATATATATATATGAGAGAGATATTTTTTGTAGCTCTATATGGTGTATCGCCTGTTGATATGTGTTTATGGATGATTTATAGTGCAGATGGATATCTATGTTTTTCATGTTTTTTTTTTATGTATGATGGTTTATCCGATATGCATTCTAGTTTAGGATATGGTTAGCTATGCAATCTGTTGTCTGGTTTTGATTTCTTGCGACATGTGTGAATGTAATGTGATCGAATTGGCGAATTAATATTTTTGCAGGAAAATATTTTCTAAACGTATGTGAATCCTATACCTCAAATTATTCATTTGAATGCAACACGACTAACTGGGAATATAGGTAGATATGAAAGTGGTGAATGCCTTGATTGAAGGCATCGCACATGAGCCCAATGACGATGTCATATTCTATGTGATTGTTTGTTTTTGAACCAATGCATACTCCCTTGGTGAAGAATGGTGATAAGTGAGGGTGATAGATGACCGAGGCAGCTGCTGCTAAACTTTGAGACCATTGTGATGCTCCATCAGTGAATCCAAAGTAATGGTTGGGTTGAAAATCCATTTGTGACACTAGATTTTTTTTTTTGACAAGTCTTTGATAAAAAATTAAAGTTTGGGTGCATGTACATTGACTCTAGGGCTGAGCCCTCTTGGCCCTTATGGGTAAAATTAATTGAGGTAAAGACCCGTGACAGTGTTGCTTAGGCATGTTCTGTCTGAATCTATCAAGATGTATGCCCCCTTTATGAGACAATGTTTTATTATGTAGGGTGCTTTCTACAAGGTTTTAAACTTTCCTCGCCCTAGGGCTTCTTTTGGGACATCGTAGCAAAGGAATAACTCTCCCTCGGTGAATGAGCGAGGGTCGATTTTGCGATCTAACATTGCTTTCATATCCTTTTTATGGGCCTTGTTGTGCTGGAGCGACTATTGCTGATTTTAATTTACTAACTCTAGTTGTAATAAGAGTTTCTCTAAAGGCTAGGTGTCATCAAGGAGTTTGATTGAGGCATGTAAATTCTAGATTCTGCGTTCTATGGGAATCACGGCTTTGAACTCATACACTAGGTGGAAGGGTGTGAACATTGTTGACGTTTTCACTGTCGTGCCTTATGTCCACACGGAAGAGAAAAACATGTGGTGCCACTTTGTTTTGTGGTTATTCACCATACGATGTAACATTGTTTTGAGTATTTTGTTCACAACCTATACTTGTCCATTGGATTCGGGGTAGTATGGTGATGTGAATTCATGTGTGAATTCGAGATGGAGAGATAGCTCCTATAAAACTTTGTTTTTGAAGTTTTTCCCGCAGTCGGAGACTAACTCCTTAGGTACGTGGAACCGGACAGTGACATGGTTAAACATAAATCGTGTAGTGGTTTCTGCGGTGTTCTCGTATGTGGGCATAGTCTTTTACCACTTGGTGAAATGATTGACAGCTATAATAATGTATTTGTGATTGCCCAAAAATGGTGGGTTGCAAGTCATGAAGTTGATCCCCCATTTACAAAAGGGACCAACAACGATGACAGGGTGCAGGGGAGCAGGAGGGGCTCTTGCCTTAATAGTGAAGCGTTAACATCACTAGCACCTTTTGAATGCTGAAATGAAATCATGAAATAAAGTGGGCCAAAAATATCCCGCCCGTATGTATTTTTGGGCAGTGCCCATTCTAGAGAGGTGGCCACCGCAAGATTCACTGTGGTAGTCATTAAGGGCTTTTCCCACTTGGTCATGGTTGAGGCATTGACATAAGATGGTTTCAATGCCCCATTGGTATAAGACATCTCCCATAAGGAGGTATCAGGGGCCTGGAGGTGAATGTGCTGATGGTCGTCACGAGTAAGATGGGGTCTGAACTTTAGGGTTGGTAAAAAGAGGAGGATATCTCCGTACCAAGGGTCGTCTATTACTACGAGGAAGAGATGTTCGTCCGGTAGTGAATCATTGACTGGTGATCCTTTGGTATGACTTGGGAGGTCCATAATGAACTCTGCTAAGATTAACACCTTTTTTCTCTTTGGGGAGCAAAATTGTAAGTCATATTCTTGCAAAATGACTATCCAACAAGCATACTTGTAGTTCATTAAACGACGTATGAGAAGATATTTGATGGGATTAATATCTGCGACAACCATTGTAGTCTTTAATATGATGTAGTGGAGAAGTTTTTGGACTGCGTGAATTAGAGTTAGGGCAGTATTTTCTTCAAGCTCATATCTTAATGAAGGGCCTAATAAGGTTTTGCTAACGTAAAATATTATCTAATCCTTCCCATATAGGCCCTCCTGGATCAATACTCCCACCAAAGAGGTCTCGGATGCTGATAGATACAGGATGTAGTCTTTGTTGTAGTATGGGGGAATGATTAGCAGTGCTGAAGACAATGTGTCTTTCAGTGTGTTGAATTCTTGTTGGGCTTGGTTGTCCCATTTGAGCAGGATGTTATGATGAAGGAGACACAGGAATCATTGAGCACAAGTGGTGTAATATGGGACGTAAACCTCTCAGAAAGTTTCCATTTCCATACAATCTTTGTTGTTGCCTGGCGGTTCAAGGTGGAGGTACCTCTTTGATAGCTTGGACCTTGAGGGGGTCCACTCTAATTCCTTTTTGGGACACGATAAAACCTAAAAGTATTCATGTTGTGATGCAGAAGATGCACTTGAAGGGGTTCAAGCATAGGTTACATTCTCGGCATTTTTGTTATACCAGTCGCATATCCTCGAGGTGGTCTGATCGCTTCTTGGATCTGACGTTCAGGTCGTCCAAGAAGGCAAGGATAAGGTGTTCTAAGTCATGAAATATATAATTTTTGGGCTTCTGGAAAGTGGCTCCAGTGTTATTTAGGCCAAATGGCATTACCCAGTATGCGAATGTGCCCCTGAGGGTAGTGAACGCGGTCTTGTATCGGTCGGTGTGACGGATTTGAATATGATTATACCCAGAAAATCCATCCATGAAGGAGAGGGCCTCATGACCTGCAGAAGCATCAATGACTTGGTTGATGAATGGGGTAGGGTAATTGTGTTTGGGACATGCTTTGTTCAAATCGTGAAAATCAGTGCAAACACGTATGGTGCCCTATTTTTTCATGACAGGAATAGGGTTGGAAACCCAAGACGTGTAAGTGATGGGGTAGATAAACCCAACTTTGTGAAGCTTGTCAATTTCTCGTTTTATTTCTTCTGCCTTGGATGGGTGCATTTGATGCTGTTTCTAGTGTATTGGTGGTATGTCAGGCTAGGTGTCAATATGGTTCTCTACAAAAGTGGGACTACGGCCAAGAATCTCCGAGTAGTCCCATGCGAAGATATCTTGATACTCTTGTAACAAGTGGGTGTAAGAGGTTATCTCTGATGCTGAACATTCTGCCCTCAATGATTTTTCTTCAACCTTTTCTGGATTTCAAGAGATATTCACTTTGATGGTAGGTGAAATGTTTGACATGTTCCCTTCCTCGAATGCATCAGGCACTGAATGGGGTTCTTGAACCAATCAACTTTCCCTAGTGGAAGGAAATATTTTGATTCAATGGCATAAATCTCTTATTTTCCTGTCTTGTCAGGGCTGAACATTTTTCTAGGGAGAAAAATGAGAGGTGATGCATTGGAACCCATGGATAAGATGGCTCCGTCATGGCCTCAAGGATCTCTTCATCTGAATGAAATAAGGATCTTAAGGGGGATTGGGTATACGTGAGGCCATGAGGAAGAGGTTCAGTCCTAACGGAGATGGTCAACAGACATGAAAAGGATTCCATCATCGATATGCTGGAACCAAACATAGTTGGGAGCTTATTGATTGGGTTTGCACTGTCGTTGGTATAGCTACTCTTGTTGTTGCAGTTGACTCGACACCTATGACTGATGAGCATAAAACTCGAGTCATGGTTCCGATACATGATCATATGAATCGTATATGGTGTATCATATCGTCAGCATTTGGTGGGGGAGGAATTTCCATCATGGGAGCTTGCGCAAGAGTAAGGCTAGATTCCTCATTAAGCTGGGCACTTTTCGTGCGTTGGAATTTGTGCTTGGTGCAGAGGTGCCTAAATGTTTCCATTAATGGGGATGCCTCTGGTTCATGGTTATGGCCAGTGCAGATGGTGCATGGTACCATTGTACCAACTGACTAGATTCTGTGGGAACCAACACTACTCTTCGTCCCTAAAGTGGACACTCGAAAGGGATCTGGCATAGGGGAGATGGTCCTCTGCTACCATTTCTGAGTCTTTGGCTTGGGTATATCTAACTCTTTTTGGGAGTGTATAATTAATATTTTTCTTGCCACTCGAACCTTAGGGAGGTGTTTACATTTCATAGTATGGTGAAAATGTGAGAAAATCTAGCAACAGCAATGTGTGATTTTCTCTTGGTTAGAGAGGTGCCTCTGAGGGAGGGAGGAGACCATGATAAAGTTGTTTGTGAGGTGCTTCAGTTCTTTTAACTAGTTGAATTGGTAGTCGATTCTATCATATAGTTTGCATGCTGGCCTAGTCTGGACATGGGTCGTGTTAGGTCGATGCGCCTTTCTAACCTGCTCGACGTGTCGGTGCGAACATGGGGTAAGTTTCATGGGGGCATTCTACTTTCCATTATGGTTTTTGAGCTTTGGACCAATGCTATCCCTATGGTGATTTTATAATAAGTGTATAATGTCAATTAGTGGATGTACTCACGAGATATATGTATAACGCTGCTCATGGTCATTTCCATGACATACTAGGAAAAAAATCCTTACATGGGTGTTCCCATCCTGTTAATTTGGTGACGTGGTTCGGTACCAGCAGCGTAGCACTTCTAGGTCTAGGCATGTAGCAACCACATGATTGCATTTGTTACATAATGTGCATGTTTTTCTTCTCCGTGGAAAGTGTTTGGGGCTAACTAAGGGTTCCCCAACTGCCCTTTTTTCAGCTGACATGAGGAGGATGGATATAATTGTCACATCCTCTTATGTTGTTGAGCTATCCATGGATTCCATATCAGAGTCATCTTCAAGGGAGAGGCGTACTATGTCCGTTTGTAAACTAGTTAGCGCTAAGCGAAACCAAGGGATGTAATGGCACTGTTCTAAAGTGTGGTTTCCAGAACATATCAGACATGAAAATTGTGTTGCTTGCAAGCCAACATAATACACTTGTTCAACTAGATACCATATTTGGATGAGTTCCAGGGTTGCGCATTCGTCGATGAATTGGTCACGTTCATCACACAGTGCACATCATATGATAGGAGGAGGGAAGATGAATGAGAGACTTTCTAGTCACTATTGTGCCTCCTGCATGTATAAAATGACATGAGGTTCTTCTCCAGTTGACTAAATGGAGGGATCCTTTTCATAGGATTGCTTGATGGCATGTAAGGAATCCCTATATCATGGAATTTCTAGGAAATTATGGGTTTAATTCCCATAATTTCCACATATATAACATATGTGGTCGGTACGCAATTTTTTTCCTTGATTTTTGGTGGCTGGTTCCTTTTTATGGGAACTTGTTGTCGTGATATTTACCATAGATCTAAGGATCAGTTTTAGCTCATATAGCTCTGGGAAGATGTGGGTACAGTGGCCTTCTATGTCTATTATGGTGCAAGGTTGTAATTCGCTTTTCATTGTGGGATTTTCTACCTTCTTCCCCTTTTCAATGGTTTTCTTGGTCGTAACCATTAGTTTTGCGATGGAAATGTCCTTCGATGGGATGGTTGTGACAGTATCCTTAATAGATGGTGCCTCCTTAGGACTAAGGGTGATTAAAACTGTAGAGGTGATTTTTGTGAATCCCGTCGTGGTAGGTGGGACTAGGTACCAAACTAGAATTGCGATTGATAAGTTTGGCAACACCACTATGGCCAAGAATTGTTGTGAGATGAAACCATATGGGGGGTAGAGGAAAGGATTTTGGGAGGAATCGTAGGCTAGATAGGTTGTAGTGGTGAAGATCTCAGTGTCATTACTGCTCGTCTTCGTCTCCTGGCTAGCTTCAGTGCTTTATGTAGACATCATGGATATTGTAGCCTCTGTGATATCAGATGATGATTCTCGAATAACAAGGGGATCTCCTAGAAATGACCCGGGGATCGATGACGGTTTAAACTAGCCAAGGTCATATTCCTGGTACTGTGTAAGTGTCTGAGTAGATGTGTCTACATAGGGTAGAACAACATTGATATTTGTTAGGGATCTCTTGTCATTTTATGTCAACTAGTCAACAGTAATGATACGATCCTCATCGGGAAACATCATGGTTTGGAAGAGGGAGGAGCTTATGGCTGACATGGCATACATATAACTATGCCCAAGGATTATATTTTAATCTGGTTGAGCATCCAAGACTTCAATGTATATAAGGACCATCTTTCTGGCCAACCGGACCAGAACATTTTGGTAGGGATGGACGGGAGCAGATGGGTGCCTGTTCTATGCTCTGAGTGTGATGTCTGATGACTTTAATTTGGGAGACAATAACTTTTGTCATATGTTCTTTGACATGATGCATGTGGATGCACCCTCATCAATGATACAACAATGAATGGTGATGTTTTGCACTAACATTTGTATTTGGAAGGTGACCATTGAAGGAAGCCTAGGGGTGGCTTTATCTAAATCAAAATCTACTAGGTGTGAATCGGCAGGGTCGATGGTGCCTAACACGGAAATAAAGGATTTATTTTGCTTTAGGCATGATTTTAATACCTCCAAATTTGACATGGCGGTGGGAAATTGGACTAAATCGTCACAATGCTATAGTTATGGGCCACTTTGGAATGGTTTCTTGCTTGCCTAGTTGGTCCCTTAGCCATCTTTGGCAAAGATTCAATAGGTATCTTCGATACAGTCAATGGTGTTGTTGGTGCACTCATGCTAGCCCCTAATGAAATGGTGTCTGGTGGGGTATCGTAATTTCAATTATGTGTCTGAAAAAACATTTCTTTGCCAATCATGTAGATTTCGTGGTTGTTTTTTCTGAAATCATCGAGATTTGTTTGTTATTGTTCGGTGCTATGTTAGGTCTCTATATTACTATTTTATTCCATTATTTTTATTAGTGTAGCCCCCTTATTGTTACTATTGTACCCCTATAACCCAAATATTGTTATTATTGTGCCCTTACATTGTTATTGTTAGGTCGGCTAGGATTATATTGTGGGCCCATGGACTCCTATATATCGAAGGAGGTTTTGGTAATTTGTAGCATCCAAGAATTTTTAATTTATGTAATGTATTCGAGGTTTCCCCCTCGAAGTGGTTGATTCCTAAGTCGTTGATCTCTCTTTTCTTCTATTTTTGGAGCTAGTTTTCTAACATTTGGTATCAGAGCTTTGGATTCTAGGGTTTCGTTGCTCCAAATAGGTCATCATGGAATTTTCACTATAATTTATTTTATACGAAGGTTCAGAAGCTAAAAATTTTAGAGTGTGAAGCCGAAATCCTAGGAAACATCGTCGCAAAATTTCAAATCTTGGTTCACAATATTTTCGGAGATATGATCTGTGGAAGTTAGGGCATTTCATAGGATCCTGAATTTAGCCTAAACAGGTCATCACGAAATTTTCACTTTAAATATTTTTCTATGAGGTTTCAGAAGGAGATGTTTTCACATAGCCAAGCCATAATCTTGAAGCACCTCCTATAAAAATTTCAGATCTTGGTTCACAATATTTTTGGAGATGTGATATGTGGAAGTTAGGATTGTTTCAGGCTCTCGAATTTAATCTCAAAGAGGTGACTGTGGGAAAAACCTCATAACTCTCTCTCTGAGCTTCGGATTGAGATTCTATAAAAGGCGGCCGCAAGTACACAGACTGTAGTTTCCTTTCTACAAAATTCAGAGCTGAAGGAGGAAACAGTAACATGTGGAAATTCGTACAGGTTCACTCTATTGAAGCAGTCCATAATTAGGTCATTGTGGGAGATTGCACATAACTTTTCCTTGAAGAATCCAAATCAGGTCAGACCTATGGCATTCGAACGAGGATTTAGAGGGATACCTCAGGGTGGAATTTTAGATATTTAAGATCCAAAATCACAGAGATAATTTAGTTTAAATATAGAGCTCCTCAAAAGCAAGAAAAAGGTGTGTATTTTTTTTGAATTACATAAGTCTTGTTTGAAAAAATTAGTTTGAATTTATTCCAAGGGAATATTGAAGAATAGATATCAGTATTGGGTTCTAAAATCCTCCCTAAAGATAATTCAACACCTATTAAGCCTTAATAATTCTCTACTATGAACCATGAAGATAAAGAAATGCAACATGGGATGTCAAAATTACAAGAGCAGGTGCACCTATTGCATAGAGAAACAAAAAATGAAATGGAAGTTTTGAAGAAAGTCGTGGAAAATAAGATTGATGGTTTGAAGAAAGGAATGGAACCTAAGATGGAAGGCATGGAATTTGGCATGGAAAATAAGATGGATTACATGGAAGCTAAGATCGATGAAAAAATGGAAAACATGAAGAATGATCTAAAAATAGACATCGAAGGTTTGGCAATGTTGATACAAGAAATGTTTCCTAATGGGGAAAATATAGTAGAGGAAACTCATGATGAGAACAAAATAAATTTTAATCGTGATTTCATAAAATCTAATGTTGGATGGAAGAACCACCATATTCCAAAGATGGATATGAGGAATTTTGATGGAAAGGATCCCGTAACATGGATACTACATATGGAGCAATATTTTGATCTCAATAATGTGAAAAACACACAAAAGGTACGCATTGCAACTTTACATTTAGAACAAAATACATTTGTATGGTATCGATGGATTTTTTCCCGTAAATTTTTTTTCACTTGGTCAATTTTTATGGAGGAAATGATATCACATTATGAGGATACAAAAAGCAACACCTTCTTTAGCCAATTGGTAAATCTCAAACAAAAGGGTTTAGTGACGGAGCACATTGAGGTCTTCCAAAAATTTAATATAAGGGTAACTGATATTCCAGAGGAACACATGATTGATGTCTTCATAGGGACTTTAAAGGATAACATCCAACATGAAGTTCGAGTTTGGGAACCTGATTCATTGGAAAAGGCATTCAGGTTGGAAAGAAAAATTGAATGTAAAATTATGGCAACAAGGAAGCCTACCACTCACATATCTAAAGATGGAAGTCTTGCTACTCCTATATTTCCACAACCTACAAGGTTTACACCACAACAATTGGAAGAAAAAAGAGAAAAAGTGCTTTGCTACGATTTTGATAGCAAATACACTAAATGTCATAAGTGTGCTGAGAAGAAATTCTTTTACATATATTGTGAAAATGAAGAAGAAAATGAACAAGAATCTTCAAAAGAAGAGGATATACACCAGGAACCAACCCTAAAAGAGGAATAAATGAGTCCAACCATATCATGTAATTCATTGGTAGGAATTACCACTTTGCAAACTCTCAAGATAGAAGGACATATCAAGAAGAAAAAGGTTATAGTGTTGATTTATTCGGTTAGTACCCATTGTTTTATTCATTGTAAGGTAGCCAAGGAATTGAATTTTTTCCTATACCCAGCACTAGAATGTCAAGTGATGGTTGCAAATGGAGGAACTATAAATTTCTCTGGAAAATGCCATAATATCAAGCTAACCATGGGGGAATATGTATTGAATATTCCAATGCTCTCCATTCCTATGGGAGGGGTTGATGTTGTACTAGGAGTACAATTGTTACAATCTTTGGGGATGGTAGCTTTTAATTTCCAAGAAATTTTCTTGAATTTTTTTGCAGAAGGAAAGGAAGTCGAATAACGGTGTATCGCAGGGAAGACATGAAAGATAATAAGCTCTAATGTCATGAAAAAGCTTCTGAAGAAAGAACAACGAGGCGTAATTGAACAATTATGCTCATAAGAAGTTCCAACATCAAAATCATTTATTTCTGCAGATCTCCAAAAATTCTTGGATAATCATTCCAAGGTGTTTGAAACTCCCAAAGGACTCCCACCTATTCGTGATCATGATCATGTTATTCATTTGATTCTAGGAAGTTTTCCTCCAAACATCAGGCCTTATAGATATGATCCTTATGTCCAAAAGAGCGAAATTGAACGTATGATTGCAGAAATCTTAGAGGCTAGTATAATTCAACCTAGTCAAAGTTCTTTCTCTGCTCCAGTAGTATTGGTGCACAAGAAGGATGGATCATGGCGCATGTGTCCAGATTATAGGGATTTCAATAAGCTCACCATTAAATATAAATTTCCCATTCCTGTGATTGATGAATTATTGGATGAATTACATGGAGCAATTTATTTTACCAAGTTGGATCTTCGTTCAGGATATCATCAAATTAGAATGCAGAATGAAGATATTTCGAAAACAACATTTTGAACTAAACAGGGTCATTATGAGTTTTTGGTCATGCCTTTTGGCCTTACCAATGCACCTTCTACATTTCAAGGGTTGATGAATTCCATTTTCAAACCCTTCCTTAGAAAATTTGTGCTAGTATTTTTTTATGATATACTAATCTAGAGTAGGTCTTGGAAGAATCATGTTCAATATGTTGACAAGGTGCTCAAACTATTGTAGGAGAAACAATTATATAAAAAAACATCCAAATTTTTATTTGGAGTACAAGAGGTAGAATATCTGGGTCATATAGTATCTCATGAGGGTGTTAAGGTAGACCCCAACAAAATTAAAGATATTAAGGAATGGAAAGTCCCCACAACCATAAAGCAGTTTTGAGGATTTCTCGGGTTAACAGGGTATTATCGCAAGTCTGTTAAGAATTATGGGAGAATAGCAGCACCTCTAACAACATTATTAAAGAAAGATGCATTTTCATGGACTCCTAAAGCAACTAAGGCCTTTGAACATATTAAACAGGTAATATGCCTAGCACCAGTCTTAGCTATGCCAGACTTCACAAAAACCTTTATTGGAATGTGATGCCTCAGTGAATGGAATTGGTGTTGTTTTAATGCAAGAAGGAAGACCCATTGCTTTTGAAATTCGTCCAATCAAAGGAAAGTATTTATAGAAAGCTATTTATGAGAAGGAAATATTAGAAATAATACTTGCACTAAAGTAATGATGACCTTACCTAATGGGAAGACACTTCAAGGTAAAAATTGATCATGATAGTCTTAAACACTTTTTGGAAAAAATACTATCTTCAAGAGAGCAGCAAAAATGGGTCACAAAGATGTTGGGTTATGACTTTGAAATAATCTACAAAAAAGGGAAGTGAGATGTTTTTGCAGATGCACTCTCAAGAAATAATGAAGAGGTGGAAGCATTGCTTTGTGCCATTTCTATTATCCAACCAGATTGGATAACTGAAGAAAGGGATGAATGGAAGGAGGAAAAAGAAGTGTGGACACTCATTCAAAAGTTGCAGCAAGATCCTGGTACATCTGTTACATTTATTTGGAAAAATGATTCCCTATGGTACAAAGATCGCTTATATCTTTGTAATAATTCCCAACTAAAACAAAAGATTCTTCTGGAATTACACACTTCTCCTTTAGGAGGACACTCAGGATTTTTTAAAACTTACCACAAGGTTAAGAAATATTTTTTTTGGGATGGCCTTAAATCTGATACTCAAAAATTTGTGGCGGAATGTTTGGTTTGCCAGCAAAATAAAGTTGAGACAATTAAGACCTCGGGTCTTCTACAACCTTTATCCATTCCAAGTCAATGTTGGGAGGATATTTCAATGGACTTTATCATATTTTTACCTAATTCTGAATGAAAGAGTGTCAGCATGGTGGTAGTTGATAGACTTACCAAGCATGCACACTTTTGTGCATTATCTCATCCATTTAAAGAAAGTACATTTGCTACAAAGTTTATGGACACAATTCAAAAGATATATGGAAACCCAAAGGTTATTGTGAGCGACAAAGATCCCATTTTTACTGGAAATTTTTGGACGGAGTTATTTTCTTGTTTGGGTACTCAATTAGCTCATAGCTCATCTTATCATCCTCAATCCGATGGTCAAACTGAGATAGTGAATAAATTTTTAGAAGGATATCTTCGTTGTTTTGTATTTGATAAAAAAACACAATGGGTCAAGTGGTTACCTCTTGCTGAATGGTGGTATAACACTTCCTTCCATACTGCATCAAAAATAACCCCATTTATGGCATTTTTTGGATATCATCCACCGCCCATCACATCATATTTAAGAAAAAAATCTAAGGTTCAAGCAGTGGAAGATCACATCAAGAATCAACAAGAAGTTCTCCAACTATTAAAGGATAACCTAAATTTGACACAAAATTGAATGAAACAACAGGCAGATCAACATCGTAGTGAGAGAAGTTTTGATGTAGGAGACTGGGTATTTTTATAGCTACAAGCATACAAACAAATGTCCCTCTAGCAAGCTAATAAGGATAATAAATTATCGCCAAAGTAATATGGTCGTTACAAGGTGTTGCAAAAGATTGGTACTATGGCATACAAATTGGAGCTTCCTGCTTCTTTGCAAGTGCATCTAGTTTTCCATGTTTCATGCTTAAAGAAGGTTATAGGTGAAAATCTTCCAGTTCAAACGATATTTCCAGAACTTGATGAGGAAGGGAAATTCATTTTGGAACTTGAAGTGGTCACGGAAACAAGAATATCGATCAATTTCAGAGTATCTCATCAAGTGGAAGAACTTACCCACTGAAGATTCTACATGGGAGGATGAGAATTTTATACAGAAGCACCCAGAGCTACTCAAGCGTTGAGGAAAATACTTTTTTGAAGGAGAGGGGCATGTTAGGTCCCTGTATTACTAGTTTAGTCCCTTATTGTTATTAGTGTAGCCCCCTTATTGTTACTGTTGTACCCCTGTAACCCCAATATTGTTATTATTGTGCCCTTACATTGTTATTTTTAGGTTGGCTAGGATTATATTGTGGGACCATGGACTCCTGTGTATAGAAGAAGGTTTTGGTCATTTGTAGCATCCAATAATTTTTTATTTATGTAATGTATTGGAGGTTTCCCCCTTGAAGTGGCTGATTTCTAAGGCATTGATCTCTCTTTTCTTCTATTTTTGGAGCCGGTTTCCTAACATGCTAATTTTCCCTTGGTGGGGGAATGGCTCCTGCATGACAGTTGTCTAATGTGAGGATCCACCTTGTCCTTGGTTACCCTGAATCTTCTTCAACTTGAGGAGATCGGGAAAGTGGTGATTGTAATTCACATATTCACCACAGGTTGTGCAAGAGTGGTTGGTCCGAATATTTTCCCTCTTGTTCTGTCCTTGGGAGTCATTTGGCTCCTAGTTTTGATTTCTGTTGAGTTTCCTCTAGCCTGAGATCATGGTGGGCATTGTTGATTATTGCCTCCCTGTCCAGTATTTCCCTTTTGTTTATTTTTTTTATTTTTTCCTTTCCACATTGGGAGGATAGCTAGGATTCTCCTGATTATATGATTGTCATGGTTGTCCCTGGGAAGGTTGCACAAAGCTCACATGTGCATTATATTTCATGGGTGGGTTTTGTGTTGGGGATTGGGAATATTGGGGTCCATGTCCCTGGTTTGTGAATGGCTTCTTGGGGGGAGCTCTTTCGTCAAAATTTTTAGATGTCTATTGGGTCCCCCAAGCCACAAGGTATGGACCTCCCTGCTAATGATGGTATGGCTATGCCCTATTGGTCATATTGTACAAAGGTACATGATGACTTTGGTAGCCAGGTTGTGGTATGTTTTGGTTAGGATCATACACTTAACTGGGCTCCTGACCACTACTGCCTAGGTGATTTTGGGTCACTGACCCAATCAACCCATCTACAGAGTTCGACACACCTAGAAATTCATTATAAGTTTGCAGGCATGGGCTGTTAGGCCAGATGTTATAAATGTATCTTAACTGCATGTAAATCAACTCAAGTTGTTGGGATTTACTGATGGCATCCTCTTCGGATTTAGGTTCTTGGGTTGCTACATATTTTGAAATATTTGCAGTGAGAGTTTTCAGGAATAGGTCCAGCAGAACTCGATCGTCGAGTTTGTCTTTTCACAAACTACAATGTCACCACCATTCATGGAGATGGTACGAGATATGAATTATTGGTGTTTATCTAAAATTTTTCAGTAATTCCATTCTGAAATCATGGTGGATAGGTAACTAAAAATATGTGAAAAACGTGGTAGTGAGGGCACTAAAGGTTCCATGTGTAATAGAAGGTTGCTCCACATAAAATTTCACAGCTAGTCTGGTTAGGGTGCGCTGAAATAGTCTCAGCCGAATAGTATCACCAATGATGTTATTCGACGAAAACCACAAGTGGAAAGTCATTATGTGATTTCCTAGGTCTTCTTCTTGCTTCCCTTCGAACTTTGGAATGTACGAGGGGAGCTTCGTGGGCATGGGGGGCCATGTTGGGTTGTGTGAAATAGGGTCATTCATTAACTTGGTTAGATCGTGTAAGTTCAATGCTGCTAAGAATGATGGTTGTGGGTTGAGAGCCATTACAGACTATGAAGACACATTATTCTAGTTATATATGGGGTGTGTCTGTGACGTACCCAGTTGTGTGCTCACTTGGCTCCCCGAATGGGTAGAACTCCTCTTCCCCCTAGGGGTTGTGGGAGGAGTGGTATGTGGTGACCCTGTGGGGGTTTCCATTAGTGTGGCATTGGGTGACCCTCATGGGTTCCCAACTAAATATGCCCCAATAAAGGATGAACCAATAAGGGTGGCGGTGTTGTTTCTCTGACACCTAAATTGCGAAAGACCTGGAACTCCTCCCGGTAATGGGGGAGGTCCAAAATATGTCTAGATTGACAAGGTCTCATTGGGTCCATTATGGTGTCAACTAGGTATGGTTTTAGTAAAAATCTTCAGTTCTATGAGAGGTGAAGTATCAAAGCAAAAATGGTGACCACATACATAAAACAAAGCAAAAAAAAAACTTATTTTTCCTTTAAAGTATTTCTATGTGATAAATGAATCGAAAAGTGGTTTTGGTTTTTTTTTGCGCGTGATACTCAAAAACATAGAGACCTAAAACATCCTCACATTCTCAATTTTAACTGGGCATTGTGAAGATATCTTCTGATCGGTATTGGGGCTAATGTCCCGAAGAAATGGTGACACCTTCCAGCAGCCAAAGAATCAACCAAGGTCATGGGTAGAGGATCTAGTGCTCCCTGCACCATCACCTATAGGGAAGGATGCCCTAGATTTGGCCACTAAGTACCATCGTCCCACGTGAACGTTCGAGTCTTGAACTTCGTGGTAAATCAACTACCAGTATCAAGCATTAGATAGGTCAGGTAGCCCCAAATAGTACCACATGCACTGTGCCTATGCTTAACCCCCTATGAATCAAGTCTTTGTGGCGCTTAGGTTTTCTTTTTCGTGGGTGGATAGATGGATTTTAAAGCTCCATGTTCGGTCAACTTCTATGTCTCAAGATGTAAACTAAACATGGCGGCTTATTGGATGCCTACCCCCATGGTCTTAACCTGAAATATAATTTTTCTTGTGGACCTTGTGGGGAAACTTAGTGAGTTCAGTTAGGTTAGTTTTAGGGAGTCTTTACTTCACTTATGGTGTGGAAGTGTGTGAGAAAAAGGTGCAAAATCACACAGCTTAAGATGTGGATATGTGATGATCCTTTACATTTCCCATTTTAATCTATCTTTGATTATTCCTTGCTATAAGAAAATCATGTGTGGATAGTGGGTCGCTTACAACCTTTTCCTAATTAATCTAAGCGATTAACTAAATGGAGATGGAAAATTATCAGAAGAGGGATTTCATATTCTTGCCTAGGGTTACTAAAAGGTGCAAAGACATCAAATATTACTTGCTTCTATTAAGATAATTAATTCTTGGTCCCAAATCCTAATGAAAAAAATTAAACTAAAATTAATGATCTAACTAGGAAAAAATGAAAACTAGCTAAGAATATGTGGATTAGGGCCACTTACTCTAGCTAATTATCTATGTTTTTTTGGTGTTTATTTTAACAAAAATAATTTATTTTAGATTGCAAGTAAATCACCCCCTACTTACACTATGTGGTTTTTGTGAAGATAAAATTTAAAATTTAAAACTAGCAACTAGCAATACTAAAATGCAGCCAAAATCAAGTTCTAAACAGTTGTGGGACACCACACACAGTGCTGGAATTTTTTCTCTGGGCTGCCAGCCACTTTACAATTGAGAAATTGAGAAAAATAGTAGATACTTTTGGTCTCTGGTTTCCGCGCGGAAAGCTTCACACAGGCGCTTGACTTGTGCACAGGTCAGAATTGAACTCACACAAATTTCCCCATCTATCGGGAAAATAGCACGTGGCTTTCCTGAAAATGGAATTTCCAGAAATTCTGAACTTCAGACTTTCACTGTGGGTGAATGCGCATAGAAGAAAAGAAGGGGAGTTGTCCCAGCAACACTTCAGAGCAAAGATAAGGTCCCTGCAACAAACACAACCACTTAACTAAAAAAGTAAAGCTAGTGGATTCTACAATCCTATGGTTGTGGTTTTGGTGCACAAGTGTACCAATCCACAATTGCTTAGGAGGAGTGGTTGTCACCTAAAATCTTTGGTCACACACAGAAAAATAAAATGTTTAGCAAGTTAGTGAACATGCTATAAAATATTGAACACGCTAAATCATGATATGGTATGTATATATAGAGAGAAAACATAACTAAAATAAACATAAACACAAAATCTCATAAAGAGTTAAACATAACAATAATACTAACGGTGGCATCAAATTCCCCTCTTATTGATTGTTGTTAGGAAGAAAGATACTACTTTTACACTCTTTCCAAAGAGCCCTTATAACTATGGAGTTCTAAGACCCAGTGCGAGGACATTTTTACCTTTTAGCTATTGGTGCAAGGTCTCTATCTCTACTCCAAAGGATTGAAGTTGATGGATGGACAACAACCGAATCCTCTCTCTACTTCTGCTCTATATTGCACACAATTGGATTTCTCATGGGAAATTTTGCTAGCATAACAATGTGCTCTCCCTTTTTTCATCTCTTGGTGGCCTTTTATAGGTGAATTCAAATTATCCTTCCCTCTCTTGGTACATTGCTGGATGGTGACCCAAGAGAGAGGGTTGATTCCTGTGTGTGCCACTTGATTCTTTTGTGTGCTCCCTTAAGGTCCCAAGTTGGCTTACGCAGTTGTCCTTGGGTGGCCTCAAGTGTGGGATCATCTCCAAGAGTGTGCCAAGTGGTCCCGGAAAGTGACTTCTGCCACTCCCAGGACCACACGACTTTTTGAGGGACAGCCGCGCAAAGGCACGGTTATCGAAGAAAATTGCGTGAAAAGGTGCATTTTTACAGATTATTTGTTGTGCAATTTGATTTTTCCTCTTGACCTTAGATATTTTTTAAATTTTCAGATCCTATAATGTGCCTTAGCCCTATAAATCTTTCAACCTGACATTTAATAATATCATCTTTTCTTCTCCAATTTTCGAGTGATAACAATCCCCATGAAAAGGAGAAATTATTTTTTCACTTCGTGAGGATGTTTGGTGTTTGAACTTGATAATCAAAAGAAAAAATAGAGGTTTTATTCCAAATAAAATTTTGGTTACTTTAAATACTATATCATTCTCATT
This sequence comes from Pinus albicaulis, assembly GCA_034641835.2. Classification (NCBI taxonomy): domain Eukaryota; kingdom Viridiplantae; phylum Streptophyta; class Pinopsida; order Pinales; family Pinaceae; genus Pinus; species Pinus albicaulis. Next base: position 304,915,347 of record CM076569.1, read on the forward strand.
TTTACTCTAAAATAAAATAAATTGCATTTTACAAATCTTTAGTTCCAATTTGACCACTACCTACCTATACACATCTAAGGACATACTATTTAGTATGGATACAAAGGGATGTTAACTTTAGGTCCTCGAATAGTGTCGATTTGAGATTTCCTAGATTTTTATGTTGATGAGGCAGAGTCTTATCTTGTGCATCCAAACATTAGTCAAATTGTTTTTGGAAGTTCATAAGTATACAAAAGAATAGAGAGAAAAAAAATACATGTTAAAAAAATGTTCTTCATACTTTAAAGTTGCATACATTTGCATTGGAAGGAAAATATAGTATACCTCAATAATACATTTATTCATAAACTTCAAAATTATACAAATATCACATTATTGAGAGAATGTCACCCCTAGAGCATTGGTTGCATAAATGTAATGATGTCAGGAAGAAATATAGTAATCACTAGGTATCCTTCTTGCATAATCACAAATGCTATAGCAAGAAAAATATCAGAGCACTAACCTTGGTGAGGGTAAAAAAATGAAATTTTTCCTTTTGGAACAAGAACAAATAAATCTAGTGCATTCTATAATTCCTTCTAACACAAATACAGGCACATTTCCAACAATAATGTTGCATTGCAAAAAAAAATCTAACGAATGCAAGATTTACTTCTATCACAAACACAAACACATTTCCAACAATAACATTGCTAGATGAAGGAAATTTAACATATTATAACCTTCCTTCTAGCATAACAACAAAAATATTTCTAATAACAACATTACATTATGAAGGAAATATAATGTTTGCTAGCCTTCCTTCTATCACAAGTAGAATCCCATTTCGAACAACAACATTGCACCTCAAATGAAATCTAACAATCAATATCATTCCTTTTGCTACAAACATAAGAAAATTGCTAGAAGCAACGTTACATGGTCAAATAAATCTAGCACAAACACAATCACATTTCCAACAACAATATTCTAAGGCAAACGAAATCCACCACATGCTAAATCTCCTTATAGCGTAAATAGAAGCATGTTACTCACAAAAAAATTGCAAAATAAAAGAAATATTACACATTCTAGATTTTCTTCTAGAAACAACATTGCAAGGTGGAAGATATCTAACCTATGCTTGATTTACTTCTAGCACATTTCCAATAATAAAATTGTAGGGAAAACAAAATCCAATGCATGATATAATTCTTTCTAGCACAAACACAAGTACATTTCAAACAATATTTCATTGCAAGACAAATAAATTCATGGTATATTTCATTCTAGCACAAATACAAGCATGTTGCCAACAGAAATATTGCATTGCAAAACAAATATATTCCATACTATATTTTATTCTAGTACAAACACAAGCACGTTTCTAACACCAATATTGCATTGCAAAAAAAAAATTAGTGCATGCTAGAATTCCTCCCACCATACACAAACATATTGGAAAAATCAATATTGTAGGGTAAAATAAATCTATACCATGCTATATTTTCTTCTATCACAAACATAAGCATATTTCCAATAACAATATTGCAATGTGAATTAGATCTAACATGATATTTGTACTTATATCTCAAACACAAACATGTCACCAATAACAACATTACAAGGTGAATGAAATCTAACACATGCTATATTTCCTTCTCACGCAAACAAAAGCATTTAACAAAATTGTAGGGTGAAAGAAACATACCGCATATTAAATTTTCTTCTAGCACAAACAAGCATATTGTCAAAAATACCTTATGCAAGACAAAAGAGATCCGGTGTGTGGTAGATTTATTTCTAGCACAAATACAAACACATAACATTGTAGGGATTAACAATATAGTGCATACCAGATTTTTTATAGAATGAACACAAACATATTATAAAAAACATTCTAGGGAAAAAGAAATCTAGCACGTGCTAGATTTCCTTTTATCACAATCACAAGCGCATTTCCAATAACATCATTGTGGTGAAGGAAATATGTCACATACTAGATTTCCTTCTATCACAAACAATTGAATTGACAACAAAAACATTGCAATGGGAAATAAATCTAGTGCACACTAGATTTCCTTCTAATGCATATAAAAACACATTGTCAATAAACTCATAGAAGGGGGAAATAAATCTAATGTATGCTAGATTTCCTTTTAGCATGTAAACAAAAACACATTACAACATTTCTAGATAAAATTAATCTAGCACATGGTAGATTTACTTCTAGAGCAAAGAAAAGCATATTGTTAGCAACCACATTGTAGTGAAAAATAAATCTAGTGCATGCTAGATTTCTTTCAAACCAAAATTGAAGCATGTTGCCAATAAAAACATTGCAAGGTGAAGAAACTATAACACATACTAGATTTATGGATAGCACAAACACAAACACACAACAACATTGTAGGGTGAAAGAAAATTTATAGCATGTTAGATTCTCTTCCAACATAAACAAAAGCATATTGCCAACAAAAACATTGCATGGAAAAAGATATCTAGAACAACTTCTATTACAAACACAAGAACATTTCCAGTAACAACATCGCAAGGTAAAATAAATTTAATGCATGTTAGCTTTACATGTAGCACAAATACAAGCAAGGATACCAACAACAACATTCCATGCCAAAAGAAACCTAGCGAATGTTATATTTCCTTCTAACAAAAATAGAAGCATATTGCCAAGGTGAAGGAAATATAGCACATGCTAGACTTCCTTCTATAATAAACAACCAAATTGAAAAAAACAATATTGCAAAGAAAAATAAATCGAGCACAAATTCTAGCCCAAACACAAGCACATTTCCAAGGTGAAGGAAATCTAACAATTGCTAGATTTCCTTCTATCATAAACAACCAAATAGACAACAACAATATTGCAGTGAAAAAGAAATCTAGCATAGTTTGTAGCCCAAACACAAGCATATTTCCAATAACAACATTGCAAGGTGAAAGATATATAATGATTGTTATCTTTACATGTAGCAAAAATGCAAGCATACTACCAACAACAACATTGCATGCCAAAAGAAATCTAGTGCATGCTATATTTCATTTCAACACAAACCCAAGCACATTGCTAGTAAGAAAATTCCAAGGTGAAGGAACTCTAACACATGTTAGATTTCCTTCTATCATAAACAACCATATTACCAAAAATAACATCGCATTGTGAAAATTCCTTCTAGCATGCCAATAAAAATATTGCAAGGCAGAAAAAATGTAAGGTGTGCTAGTGTTGGAAATATTGAGAGTGAGGTTGAATCAATATTTCTTTACAGTTGTTATATTATGACAGTTAAAATCACCAGTTAAACCAAAACACAAAATGTGCAACAAGAAAATAATTTTATTAATGAAATTGAGGACTCTAAAAACCTAAGCTCCAACTTGTACAACAAAGTCTTTAACTCCTTCAAGGATTCGACACTGAATGAGGACTATAATATTCTACTACAAATCCAAGCTCCAACCTTGTATGATGACTCCAATCCTCTAGGGATCCAACCCTCTCAGTTTGCTTCAATCCCATATGGTGACTTCAATACTGCTTTAAGCCTCCATAAAAAACTTCAAATACTTGTAAAAAAATGTATCCAAGATAGGTATGTAAAGTGCTCTCAAAAATACCTCTAAAAAAAATTCATTTCTACTTCAGTAAAATTTTTCTGGTTGCACCAAAAAAACATGTCTTCAAGTGTTCATATTCAACTATTCTCCAAGGATGACTACTACAAAAAAACACGTCTTTAAGTGCTAGTATTCAACTATACTCTAAGGTTGATTGTTTCAACAAAACAAATCTTCAAGTTTTGGTCTTCAACTATGCTTCAAGAGTGATTTTTGTTTCAACAAAGGCTTGAAGAATGATAAATTAATGTCACCATGAATGCACTCTACTGTCAACTCAAAAGATACTCAAATTATGTTATCATTCTATCATTCAATGAAGGTGTCTCCTAGGCTCTTCATTTGTGCTTTAAAGAATTTCCTTCGATATGCAAGGATTACTTCACTTTTGTTTCAAATCTGACTTGATATGTTGATCAAGCCTCTCAAGGTGTAATATTCCTAATGGAAAAATTAGCAGTGATAAAAAAAACATGCAATAAACCCAACACAAATATTTTTCAGCAAATTCCCATAAAACAGAAATCCTCCAAACACACAAAAATGGGAAAAATTATTATAAGATCTTGCTGGAGTACAGTAAAAAAAATGTGCACCCTGGCTTTCACAAGGCAAGCTACAAGCCTCAGGTGGATGTTTCATCAATGCGAAACTGTTGCTAGAATTTTCCCACTAAAAATATGCATTGACCTTGTGATTTTTGCACTATTGGTTGTGTTCATACACTTATTTGACACCTCCTAACTTCTCAGAATTTTTTTATAGATTATTCATGGAATCCTTGTCAAAAAACCAAAAAGGGTTTTCCCTGGTTTTGATGCTCCAAAAATGGCCCCGAATTCCTTGACCCTCCTTAAGTGCAGAAAAACTAGAATTGTGATTGATGTTGGAATGATTGTCCCAAAATAGCTGGAAAATTCTTCTCAATTGCACCCCAAACCAACCCCAAGAAACTCAGCTCTCATAATCCCTTCACAAGCAACCTCACAATTGTGCCTCCACAATGATTGCGCAGTTTCTAGGTAGGATGATGTAGTTTCTCCTCTAGAGAAAACTAGTTTTATGTTGTATGTTGAATTATAACTTTGAAAAGTCTCCTCCTTTTTCCTTGAATTGACCAAAAATTACTTCAAAAAGTTTCCAACTCCCAACCCCAGCTCTTCCTCCCCAACTCTTTGCATGGCCTCCAGAAATTTGTCTCAATTGGCCCAGAAATTGTACCACATGCGTGGCCCTTTCTCCAAATCCTAAAATTGATGAAGTATCATTCCTAGGGTGGTACTCATAGTCCAGCAAGGAAAGGTTAAGATTCCTCCTTGGGAAACTCTTGTGTTGAACAACACTATGTAACTTTGCTAAATAGTTAGAGTAACACATCAATTGTAAAATTATCAAAAGGCCTCAAATGTTGCTTCCTCTCTCCTATTTATAACTTCTATTCATTTCCTCCATGTGGGCCCCTCAATAGAAAATTCAAACCTCTTCCCTTATCCATACAATTTCTCTTTCGTCAAGGAGTGAATATTAGTTGGTGAGGTGACCCCCACATTACACTAAGGAAAACATTTCAATCCCCTTGTCCTATGTTTCATCTATAAAATTATCTTAGGCCCACAAAATTATAAAAAGGGGAAATTTGTGCTACTATTGAGAAAATTATTTAGGAAGGGGCATTACAGTTCTCCCCTCCCAAATTTTTCTTATCTCCAACCAACTATAAATCTCGGTGCTACAAACTATTCATTTTCCCACGTGGCATCCTAACCTGGAAATTCTTTCCACTTGACCAAGTGCTGCCGGATGACCCTGTTTCTTAGCTTCCTCTCCCTAGTCTCCTATATGGTCTTGGGTATCAATATCAAGTGTCCATCATCATCCAACAAAGGAAACTCATTGACTATCATAACCTGCTTCCCCAACACATTTTTCAGGAAAGAGACATGAAATATGTTGTGAGTTATGCTCTCCAGGGGTAACTCCAGCTCGTAAGCTACCTCTCCAAGTCTCCTGGTCACCATGTATGACCCATAGAAGCATTTCCTGAGCTTCTCCGCCCCTTTCTGCTTGAGTGAAGATTGTTAGTAAGGCTGTGAACATAGGTATACCATGTCCCCTACCTCAAATTGTCTCTCCACCCTATGCTTATTGGCGTACATCTTTTGTTTCTTTTGTGCTACCTACAAGTTATCCTTAAGAACCTTGAGAATCTCCTGGCTCTCTTGGACCCAATCCTTTGCCCTTGGGGCCTGTTATATCTAAATATCATGTCATAAAAAGAAAGTGCATCATAACCATAAAGTGCTCAAAAGGGAGACATACCAATCAACATGTGATAAGTAGTGTTGTAGCATAACTCTTCTAGGTGTAGCCACTTCACACACGCCCTTTGTTGTATTGTGCCATAATTGTGCAAGTAACCCTCCAACCATTTTTTCACTATCTCAGTCTACCCATCCGTTTGTGGGTGATAGTTGGTGATGGGTATAAGCTTGGTTCCCACTAGCTGGAACAACTCCTGCTAGAAGGCCCCCAAGAATCTACTATCCTTGTCACTGACTATATTCTTTGGGAGCTAGTGAAATTGAAAAACCTCTCAAAAGAAAAACTCAACCACTCGTGAGGTTGAATATCTAGATAGGATCACAAAGAAATGAGAAAATTTATTCAAGTGATCTACCACCACGTAGATGCAATCTCTCCCCTGTATTATCTCAAGTCCCATGATGAAGTCCATGGACACACTCTCCCACTTCCTCTCCAGAATGGGAAGAGACTATACTAGACTGGTCGGGTGTGAAACCTCCACCTTGTTCCTTTGACATGTTATTCTCTCTTGTACGTGCCTTAACACGTCCCCCTTGAGCCCACACCAAGAGAACCGTTGATGGATGGTATGGTAAGTCTTAAGAAAACATGGATGTACTGCAAGAGGGTAGTTGTGAGCTACCTGCATAAAATTCTCTCTGACCTAGGATCATGACACTAAGTATATTTGTTCTTTGTAGTAGATCACATCATCCATCACCCAGAATATATCACCCCCATATGTGTCATCTAGTATCTCACAGGCATTTTTTTCCTTGGAATACTCAACCAAGATTTGGGCCTTACAATCATGTGCAATGTCCATCAAAGAGAGTACTGGGGCCTCCTAGAAATCACATCTACCATTATGTTGTGCTTTCCCTTTACATACTCAATCTCAGGGTCGTAATCATGGAGCTTCCTCACCCACTTATGTTGCATCTCTTGCAATGTATGCTGCTCTAGGAAGACTCGATGATTATTGTGATCAGTCTTCACCTTGAACCAGTTCCCCACCAACTGCTATCTAAATTTTTCCAAGGCTTGCAACATGGCTAACATTTCCTTGTCATAAATGAATTCGGTCATGGGGTAGCAACTTTATACTATCAAAGGCTATGGGGTGGCCTCCTTGCATCAAAACAACCTCCCTCACATGAAGCATCACACTCCAATACAAACGGTTGAGTGAAATCAGGCAAAGCCAAAATAGAACAATTGCTCATGACCTTCTTGTGACACTCAAATGCCTCCTTTGATGCGTGCGACCACTAAAAATCCCCCTTCTTCCACAAGTTCGTGAGGGGTACTGCAAGCTGTGAGAATCCTCTCACAAATATCTTGTAGTACATACAAATTCCTAGGAACCCCCTCAGCTCAGTCACACTCCTGGGCACTGGCCAATCCAAAATGGCCTTGATCTTCTCTTGGTGTACCTTTACTTCATCCTCTGGGCTAATCACATGCCCACGGTACAAAATTTATGTTAGTCCAAACTCACATTTTGATATCTTCGCATACAATTTTTTCTCCTCTAGAATACGAAGTGCTACCTCCATATGTTGAAGGTGCTCCTCCCACGTCTAGTTATAGATGAGTATGTCATCAAAGAATACAAGGACAAAGTGCTACAACTTCCTAGGAAATACATGGTTCATACAAGACTAAATGTAGCCTAAGAGTTGGCTAGCTTGAAGGGCATCACCAAGAACTCAAAATTTCTGTAGTGGCAATGAAAGGCGATCTTAGGGATGTCATTCTCCCTCACTCGAATCTGGTCGTACCCCAAGAACAGATCTATATTAGAGAATTATTTTTCTCCTCTAAGCCCATCCATCAACTCATCAGTGTGTGTAATAGGGTACATGTTCTTCAATGTACTCTTATTGAGGGATTTTTATTCAATGCACATGTGGAGTGTCTCATCTTTCGTCTTCACCTACACCACAGAAGAAACGAATGGACTCGAATTGGGCCTGATGTGCTCCAATCTTAGTAACTCCTAAATGGCCCTCTTAATCTCATCTCGATAGGCTTTGGGATTCCTATACGATGTCATGATAACTACATGCACTCCCTCCTCCAACTCGATAGTTTGTTCAAACCTTCTCCTTGGTGTCCTTCCTAGACAGATATCACAAAAAAACCCTTCATGCCTCTCTAATAGGGCATGTATCTTTGTGTGCACTAGTCGTGGTTGGGCCCATGTCTCCAAAATCCTCAGTTCAGCTGCCCATTCTATTTCCCCATGTTGTAGATCCCCCTCCATCTGGTGTGCTGAAATTGTCTAGGGTGGGAAAGAGTGCATCCACCTCAACAATAATAGCTTCCCATCTGGCCCCATAAACTCCATCTCTAACTTCTTCCAGTCAGTGGTGACCCTCCCCAATGATTATAACCATTGGACACCCAACACCACATTGACCTTTGGGACATCAACTACAAAAAATTGATCAGTAACCAAGTAGTTCATCATCATCATAGTCAACCTGGGAGAATACTTCATGCACTACATGGTCTGGTCTACTAGCACCAACAATAACCCCTCAAATATCTTTGTGTTGATGCCCCTACACTCCACAATCTGAGAATCAATAAATTTTTGGGTGGCCCCACTTTCTACCTGAAATAAAACTCGTTTCCCCTGTACTATCCCCCTAATCCTAAGTTTCAAATATTTTGGAACTCCCTGATGTGAAGCAAGAACTCCCCCTGATGTGGAAAATGGTCCCCTTTACATGGTAGTGGTGGTGGTGATTCTCCCCTTGATGATGGTCATCCATCATCTCCCAGATCCACTCGAACCTCAAACTCCTCAACTGACTCACTATCTGAATACACCTCAATGTAGTGGGCCTTGCCCTTGGTGCACTTGTGTCCAGGTGCCTAGGGTTCTTGACATGTAGAGCACAACTTCCTCCTCCTAAGGTCCCTCTGGGTCTCCTCATCCATCTGACCACGTCATCCATCCCTCTACAGTGGTATAGTGTCTTGGTTCCCCTATGGTGCAGTGGGTTTATTGGGGACAATGGCGTGAGCCTTGGGCACAATGTCGGTGGTACTCGAGATATCATCCATCAAATATGTGAGCTTGTAGGCCCTCACCCAACCATGCAATGTCTTTGCTAGCCACTCCACAAATAGAATCATCAACTGAGCCTATAAAATTCTAGTAACCATCACTGCCAGTTCCTAAAACTCTATAATGTATTCCTTTGCACTTCTAGTTTGACTCAGAAGGGGTAATGCCCTAAAATTTAACTCTGGGTATTTCCTCTAAAACCTCTCCAATGGCCTCGAGGTGAACTCTATGTAAGAAGTCATGTGAATATGTCTTGACATGATTAGCCCATTGTACCACCACTCTTGGGCATCCCCTTCCAAATGAAGGGTAGTAAATCGAATAGCATCGGTCTTCCGCATGGAGTTCAGGTGGAAGTATGTATCTAGCTTCTGCACCCAAGCCATGGGATCCAATTGCAGCATCCAATCGTTCCATTGCAATAACTCTAGTGAAGCTGACAGGAATTATCATCAATTTATTTTTGCATAATTTTGTGTAATCAATTTTTAAAATAGTACTCTTGTGGTGTAGAAGAGAGCTTTTGGAAATATGTGAGAACTTATAATTCCATTTGGCATTTTTTCCTCCCTTTTTCTTTGAAGGGATAATTAACGCTCCAGATGTCAAAAATATGTTGAGCCCTCTTGCTCATTGATGTATGGGTAAAGACACAACTTTTTTACTTTAATATACAACATAATGGTGACTATGAAATAATGTGTAGTAATGTTACAGACCTCAATTTAGGACCAAAAGTCGAACACTGATAGAGATCAGAGAGGTATCTGGAACCTGAATTCTTCAAAGACCTTGGTTCAGAAGTCATATTGTTGTAATAAAATAACAACACTTATGTTCCCCAAGGATATATATGAATTAGGTTGATGCAAGAACTCATAACTCCAAAGTTTTTGGACACACTAAATTAACCAAGACATTGACAAATTCACAGAACACAAAGGTATGACACAAAACTTATCACAAGTTGCACCCATATGAAAAGAGCCCATATTGGATTCGTGAAACAAGGAGTCTTGTCTTAAATACACAAAGGTTGTGGAGAAGTTGCCTTTCATATTGATCAACGCTCAAACTCGTATCTCAAAGCTTGTCGTCGCTAGTTGAGTATTTCAATTCCATGTTTGACGACCACACATTGTTTCTAAAATTGAATCATTACTAGCATGCCCTGTGCTAGAGCTGGCTCTTGGCCTAAGTCCACAGAAAAACAAGGGGGAACTCATTTCCAATGGTCAGGATGAGGTTGGATGGCTGAAAATTAGGTGAAAGGATGGATAAGGGATTAGAGGGAATCATGAATATTCTGATTAGATTTTTGTCAAAGTGTTTCCCTTTGGATTTGATTAGGTGAGAACTTAGAATTCAACCTTTCAGAGAATGATGAAGGAAAAAAAATGATATAAATGAGTTCAACCACCAGTAGTATCGTGTTTAAAACTTAAGTATTGCATAAGGAATCCAAAATTCATATCCATTTTGATTTTTAAAATTTAGAAAAAATGCATATTTTCTTTTGTATCAGGGAGATGTTTATTCCCAATGTTTTTGTTGTACCCAAAATTTTACATCTCATACTATATCCATATATAAATTCAACCTCAGTTACTATGTCTTCAACATGGCATCATCATAATGGAAGTGTTCTGATTCTAGCCCTGTCCTTTAATTTGTAATCTCTATTGAGAGGACTGAAAATTATCTACTCCGTTGAAATTTTTCCAATTAAAGGTTTGAATTTATTCTGATTTCATTATCTACTATAGATGAAACTTGTTATCAAACACCTTGCTACAACATAATTTTTTCTTCCAGTACCATCATTATATTATTAAAATTTTTGAAGCCCGTAAAATTCTTATATTCACATATAATTTCCCTTCACCATTTTAATCGCCTTACCTAAGTCTCTTTCTGGGATTCCATGATGGTTTCCATGTCTCTGTTTAAACAAATATTTAGCACCAGCACTAGAAATTAGATACATTTTTCAATAGTTTTCACAAATAAACAAAAAAACAATAATTACCAACTTTGCATGGTTTCAAATAAATCCCCATCCCAACTTCTTTCCCTTCTGTATTTTGAGGCTCCATCAAACTTAACCTTGAGGAAGCCTCTGCATATTCTCATTAATATAATAACCCTTTAAAGTGAGGTTTCTTGACATATGTAATTTAATACTAAATGGTGCATTTCTTGATATTTTTCTTTCAATACTAAATGTTGCATTACCAAAAATAATTTTAGCAACACTACTTCATTTCGATTTTCAAGCCTCAATGCCAGATATTTTTTTTTCTAGAAGCCTCATGAGAGGTAGAAGGAGAGCACAATGGAAGGGTTCCATCTGCCCAAATATTTATTTGTCACATACAAGTAGGAGGATGTGGGAAATGAATGGAATATTTTTATATCCAATTTGTTAGGAAGGTACACTTACTGGTACATGAATGATATCCTACTACTTATTGTACATAAATCTAGGTCACAATAATGAAATGTATAAACCAACTTAATTTTTTGATACTAAGCAAGAATATAGAAGGATTACAAACTTGCATTGTCTATTCTTCTTCCTGCCAAAGAATAGTAAGAAAAAATATGCATTCATTAGTTTCCAAACATTACTTCCATATCAATCAAGTTCATCCCATGTCTTTCTAGGAGGTGGGGTAAACTCTACGTTCCAAAATGGTCATGATGTATACAAACATTTGTCACATATTTTATTTTTTTTGTATCATTTCTCCCCGATATACTTCAATGAGTTTAGTTTCAACATTGCAACCACTATTGCAAACTCGATGAAATGGAAACCTATCATTTCAAGTCTCTCCAATTTTAATAATCCATTTGAAAGTTTAAGGATATCTTAGTCATATTCTCTGTAAAAACTAAGATAATACACCTTCTCTTTGCATTCTTTTTTCCCAATATAACCAAGTCTTGTATATGTAAATTTCCTAGGCCTTCAGTACAAGTCAAATCTGTTCAAATTTCCACACCCATGTAATAGATACATGACTCTATTATCAAGCGGAAAATGAGTGATTTGTTATTTTTTATCCAACAAAACAAAACATAGGTCCCTAATATTTTTTGAAAGTTTTTTCAATCGTCATCAATTTCATGTTGCGTATGTTGGTAACATAAAAAAAAATAAACTCTAAATTGAGGCAACCTTGGCTATGGTAGAAATCCCTCTGTGAAAAACATAACTTTTCTCACCATCTTCAACTTCTTCTTCTCCATGCTCTACTCTCATTATGATTAACCTTTCCAGAAAATAACAACAACTTTTAACTCTTTGTTTCCATTTCCACTTCTTATATCTTTAACTTCAAGACGAGTGCACAAACTGTGTAACTCATAATTATTCTCTATGTTCAAATATGTCAACTGTAATGAGCATTTTTTTTGGGCTATTTCACTGCAATTGGTAATATCAACTAATTTTATATTGTTGCTATCTCTAGTATACCCACTATTATCAACATCAATCAATAATAGTTTAAGATTTACATTCTTGCAGTGGTCCAATGGTTTTCATATTCTGTGTCTTCATATTCTTCAACTCTTGTGGAAGTGCATTACAACAAGGGAAACTAATATTATTTATCCTGACGGAAGTTTTTTTCCAAAATATTTTGGGATCTCTTCCATTTATGGCATAAAATTTCTTGTGGTTTGGCCATTACTTTACATATATATGATACCTTTGTATCAATGTTCACCTTACATATTGCATCTATCCTCTATAATAATTACTCAATCACTAATACCATCTTGGCAAACCAAAAGAGGGAATCAATATTTCTCCTTTCCACAAAATTAATCATCACCTTATATAAAAAAAGTTGCATTTTCTTTATCTCCACTAGCTGATGTAGAATGAGGGAGTGTAGAGTGGGTATTATGGCTTATGGAAACTTCCATTTATAGTAAAACTATCCCCTTCAATGTAGTTGTCTTTGCGAATTTCTTTTGAAGCAATTCCCTCATCTCATACACTTCCTCCTCCATCCCTTAAGGTTTCTCTAGTCTCAGATCTCCATTCATTGTTATCATGTTATGCATGATGAATGATATTTCATCACTAGCGAAATTCATCTACCATTCACATGGCTTCTCTGGATCCATGATTGCAAAATGGAACCTTTGCGAATTGCCAGGCATGATTAACATGAGGAATTTAACCTGGTAAAGATGGTGTCTTCTAGTACTATAGAAAAGGTTCAACATTTAGGGAAAATGTGCACATTTTTATGCATGTTCATATGCTAGGAGAATATTTATCAGCTGATTAATAATTTCATGTGTCAACAAGGTAAATTCAACCTTGTCTTTCCACAAATATGTGATAGTTGCAACAATTGTCTTACTTTTATTTCACTCATCTTTACTACACGCCCAACATGTGTGTATGTGCGCACTTTTTCATATGTGAATGGTTATACAATATTGTAAAAATGCACAAGAATGAGGAATACCTTAGTGCATACATTTTAGGATATGTTGGTTTGAACCATCAAAGTATGGCTGTAGGTGTAATTTAGTGCTCATTGATGAGTTGTTTGTGAGTGTTGATTTGTAAAGTGAAATAGAACATAGAAGGGGTTGTAGTTACCCACAACCATTTGAATAGAGAATGTGGGGTGATGAGCTAATACATAGTGTAACCGGTGCTCAAGGATGAGTCCTTTGGTCATAAACAGAACATAAAAGGGGTTGTAGGTACCCACTACCATTTGTATAGAGAGTGTGCAGTACAGAGCTAATACAGTGTAAACATAGCACCAAAAAATTAAAAGATATCTGAATTTTGTACCGGTATCTAATTCCTATGAAGAGATACTACAAAATGATGCAATTCTGGGTTGGTTCTTGTAATTTACACAATATACAAGAAATTAATTAAAACTAGTGATCTACAATTGAAAGAATGGACTAGATGCTAGCCAACAATGCTATGGAATTTATTTCAATGCTCTTTGTGTCAACCAAAATTAAATCATGGTACTGGAATTAATTAATGCAAGAACTAATCAAGCATATGAAAATAATTTTCACACAACAATTAATCCCATAGAGAGCATAATTTTCAATAGAGAAAATGCAATGGACAAGCTCCAACACCAAATGGATTTGCTCAAGATTTATTCTCAGCAACTGAATTACAAGGGTGGTTTGGCTCTTTGGAGGACTACATATTAGTGTCATCACACTCTTTTAAGACTCATGAGTCTTGCCAAATCAACACTATAAAAAATTTACTTATGCAGACTCTTCTGTAACACTCCCCACTCCCCAGACTCCTCTGAAACTCCTAAAGGCTGTGAGATGGGTGGACATATTAGAGGAGTAGAAATATCATCAAATTTATTGTGGATTACACTAAAGTAACCTTGGTCTTGCAATCCATTGATGCATACTCACATTTAAAGGATGCAATGATATATTCATCTTTGGATGATGTTGTGGAAGAAGTTGAAGTTAAAGACGTTGTCCAAGTAATCATAGATTCTAATAAATGATATTCTATTGTAAAGAATATGAAACTCACTAAATGATATCCTATTGAAAATAAAATGGAGCTCAAATCAATGTAAGGATATTCTCCCTCTGTTGTTAGTCATGGTTGAAATGATAGCGAAAACCTGTAATCCTAATTGAACATCTTTTAAGAGGAGAAAGTGAAGGTACAAGCAAGTATATGTGCAGCTTCCAACATCCCTCTCTTTTATTTTGTATGCTTATGGTATTATGATAGAGTGGTTATGTTTATGGTATTATGATAGAGTGCCTAGCATTTTTATTGCTGGAAATGATCTCTTTTTGTAATATACTAGGGAAATTTTCTATTATGGCTTTCAGATAACTAGGGTTTCAGCTTTTTTATTAAAAAAATAATCTAATCAATGGTAGAATATAATAAAACAATACCATTTTTTCACAATAACATTCAACAATATTACAACAATCCAAAATTTCCAATACCATCCAATTTCACTATTTCGGTACAATGAATTCCACAGGCTCGAATATTGTGCACATAAAATCGAACTATATTGGTCCAGACCTTGAAACTATTATATTACTAGTATCTAGAATACACCCAAGTGATCATCCCATCAACCAGTTCAATTGATAACAGAAATTTGATTTAATGCACGACTTCCTAAGTGGCTCAGGTCTACAGTCCAATAAGCTCGGGTCCACTACAAAAATACCCTACGTGCCTCCACAAATTCCCTATTGCATTGTTGCAAGTCCATATTGGGATATGTCCTTTGTGCTTCCAAAAAATATTTATTATTTTGTTACGGATCCACACCTTCCATCAGGGGTTCCAGATCATGGATTTTCAGCTTCTTAAAATACTACAAAGATGTTCAATGAAGAATGATATGCCATAGAAACCACGAGTTTGCTTCTTCAACAAGTCTCTCTATCCGATATGCATTGGTTCATAGGACCTCATTTTTTTCCATGACCTTGGGTCTAGGATAGAATATTAGAATCTCCAACGCTACCAAACCAAGAATCACAATGATACTACTTTGCACAATGGAATATAAACACTAGTAAATCTACTAGTGCAAAAAATATGGACAACCTTTTAAAATTTCAACCCATATTCATTATATTAATAAAAATAAATAATGAAATAGTCTAGGGATCCCATACCAGGGATAATAGCCCCCATACATCCAATAGTACAAGAATACAAAACTAGGGCTTGGTGTCATTCCATCAACAACCAATCTACCCTAAACAAGATAATCTAACCATATGATTGATGTAGTCAACTCTCTTAGCTCCTCTCAGTCATACCATGTACGTGCTCGGTCCTTCGACCCTCGATCTACATCTCCTGCATATGTCAAAGCTCCAAGTCCATCTAGTCACTAAACCTCGGCTATCAATCTTCTCACTAGTTGTGCCTTAGTCCATTAAGGGCACAACACATTGAGACTCTTATTGAATTTTTCATAGCTCTATTTATGAACTACTCTCAATCTTCCCACTACTGCTCCTCATCTACTCAAGGACTTCAGCCCACTATGGTCTTTCTGTTTTGCTCCAATGAAGACCAACATCAGACACATAGGGCTACCACCTATCACTAAAAGTTGTCCATTTCCTACAATGAACATGGGCTATGAGGAATGTCCATCATTTGTTGTAGAAGTGCTTCTCCACACACAATTCTAAGGCTACACAAAATTCTCTTGGTTGATCAGACCCATGAGCTTAACAACTAAAAATATAGCAAACACCTAGGTCCATGAAGATGGTGCACACCGGGCTCCAACTTGGGCACTATCACGTTTTCCTCCACTAGACCATAAATTCCCAATCCAATGTCCACACTCAGTCCACTCTCACGCTACCCTCCGACAGAATAATAATGACCAATCCTGTTGTAGAATTTGCTCCTAGTTAGGGCTTCCAACACCTATGGAGACCCTTCCACATGGTTACTAACAAAATCCTCAATCATTCCTCTCCTAGGAAACCCATCCACTAGCATCCAACCATCAACCAAGATGACATCTACATTTCCCTACTGCTTCCACCTTGCCTTGGGATCTATGTATGTAGCAGTTTGGTTAGGGCATACCCAACAAACCCAAATCCCTACATAAATAATTGTATCTTCTTCTCAAATTTGGATTCTACCTATTTTGTCCATACAATGATCCTTAAGCATTGTACTTGGCCTTGGAAAAATTCACAAGACACCCTCCTATACTCTACCCATACCAAAAACATATAAAAGTCCCATAGCACAAGAAGATACCAGTGTTTGGGTGGTGACCTCCTTTAGAAGTATGCAACTAGGAAATAAGGTGCCTCTATCCCTTTCACAAACCTCCTCAATGTGTTGTTGTATCAGCCTATCCCTGCCACCGAAAATAATTCCAACACCCACACATGAATACACCAAACAATCTTCAATACTTACCTCATTCTTACGGTCTGATCTGGAAAAAATTATACTATCATGTTGGTCTTGAGTTAGGTATCCAATGTTCCACGATGTTACCTTCAAGCCTCTGAAAATGCGGCCCTTTTCTGAATAAATACACACCCTAAAAACATAGATACTCCTCTCCAGACCGACACCAAATCGTAGAGTTTTCTTGGATGATGAATGATCCTTGTCAATGTCTAAATTCACCACACTTTACCTAAATTTAAATGCATCAAGTGGATCCAACGAATTTTTCTTTGGGCACCATTTTGACCTCAAGATGACTTTCCAAACTAGACAAATCTACCCAACATATCTTCAAAAATTACTATCTCTTCAACGAAAAATAAGACTTGGAGGATTCTCGATGCTTTGGATTCATCTTGTCATCTACTATCATCCTCATCCATTACATGTCATAATTTCATCACAGTTTTGACCCAAACATTGATGGGTACAAAACCCCAAACATGGGTTTCAAGCCCACAAGGCCATTTGTGGAGCTCCTTCCTCCAATCCTTCGATACTAAAGGTTTGGAGTACCTCCCAAGCTACAAAAGGAAACACTCTCTCTTAGCAAGGGAGGTACTTCCAAGACTAAGAAGTCTCCATCAATATCATCACTGGTGATACTAGCCCATCTAGTATCAATCACTACAACATACCCTATGGAATCAAACCAAAAATCTAGGTAATACCTCTGCCTCATCATATTTGAACCTAAACATCCAATCCTCCATAAGGCTTCTCCCTCTGAGGCTATAATCCTTCTAATCCTACACGATCTCCACTAGCTCAGTCCTTCAAGCACTCATCCTCCTAGATCAAAAACTACTTTTGCAAATACATCCAATATCGTATATGCAACAACACGATCCAATGAAGACTCTAGCCTACCAATATCTAGTCCATCACATGAATCCATCTTGATAAACCTGATCTATTCATTCCAAATCAATCCTCGAATTGTCCCAACCATCCATGAAAAATCAACGGAAGTCCATGATCAACAATCTCTCCTACAACAAACTATTGTTCACCAGGCTCACCACCAATCCACCAGAACTCCCAGCCAATCTCACTTCCAAGCTAGTAAAGACCACATCTCCATGTCTTTAGCTGAACCCTCTGCTCCATGATCTATACAGCCACAACTCCCTATGAGTTTCTTCGTTGTGCACACTCTGATTCACTATCCCTCAAAGTAGCTCAAATAGGCTCTGATACCATGTTTGTTTTCCATGATCTTGTGTCTAGGATAGAATCTTAGAACCTTTGACACTACCAAACCAAGAATCACAATGATACTACTTTTCACAATGGAATATAAACAATAGTCCCATGTTAATGTTGCTTGCACCCAGAGATTTGTTTTTAGTCCCAGGTTCTGAATACAAAGGAAAACTCGGCCTACTCCACTGAGGCAAGGAATAATTCATTGCTCCTTTAGGAAGATATATATATATATATATATATATATATATATATGTCGGAATAAAAACCAAAAAAGAATAATTCTACCTTCTAGATGGTTTTCCTATGCCAAAACAAAATAATAAAAAATATAAAATGTGTCAACTAGCGTGGAATATTTCACCATTGAAATTTATGAGAAAAAGAGATCTTAAAACTAGCAAGGCCTCATGCTTAAGAGAAACAAAGAGAAATAATCCAATCCAATGATGATCAAAATGAATTCATCACTCTTGTATTTATATATTTCCTATAGGGTCTCTCCTCATTAAATGATTTAGTAAATTTCACTCCAAACCACAATTTTGGGTTTTTTTGCCCAGCTGCCCCAAAACTCACCTATGTTTCCCCTTTATTGATGATTGTAGCCTATAAAGATAAATAATTTATTTTTTCCCTTAGGCAATTAATTTCCCAGGGTTAGCACTATTTATATCTTCACATAATCAAAATGGTGTGAAGAAAAAGTTGATGTTTCTTAAGTGGTTTGGGACGTAAGGTATATTTAAAATTTTGGTAAAGGAGATATCATGAGTTTCAAGTTGTATCAAAGGTCTTCTTAATTGACAACTAAGAAAAAAAATAAGTTTAAAAAATATATGTATTTTAATTATCAATTTCAAAGAGCGCTACCAAAATATCGTTCAGTGCCTACAAGTGCGCTATGAAAATATTTTCCAGCGCTTAAAGCAACACTTTGTTTTCTCCCTATTTTAGTCACCATGTTAAAGAGAAGTTTCCAAACAATTGGAAATGAATTTTTGGAAACCAAAGGCGGTTTTTTGTAGAAATGGACCCATATCTAAAAACCTCTCTCAAATTTTATGCATGTGTCATGGGATACGAAGGAATCTTTGCAGCAACTTTCCCTAGATTTAATATTCAATGATTTCATGTTTTAGTCATTAAATTTGGTCATGATTTCCTAGAAGGTGGTGATGAATTTCAGAAAAAAATAAAAAAGAGGTTTCTGTTGGGAACATGATTATTTACAAAAACATATTTTAGTTTCCAATAGGTGTCATGGTTCGAAAGAAATGAATGCCTCTTTAAACCCTAGTTTTCAAGAATTTTCCAGATTTATTTTTCTAAAAATAAACTCATTAATTGTTGTTGATAAGCCACCTCATAAATTAATCTTGGAGATCAGATATAACCATCTCTATGATTATCTCCAAAAACAAACTTAAGATGGGTTAATAGTTTTTCAGATCCATTTCTTTTGGATGTTGATGATTATTGCAATTAAGAGTTTCCATAGATTGTGATCTGAAACATATGTAGTGTTTTTATAAATTAAATGTAAGAGGTTGATTTTCATAAAAATATAGCTATTGTTTGTGTGTTTTTCAAATCTATATAAAATTTACAGTTTCCAAGATCATAAGATTTATGATTATTGACAAAGAGAATCATGTGATGGTTGTTCCTAGTCTGTATTTTCTATATGTTTTTAGTATTTCCTTATATTATGCCATTTGAATGTTTATATCCTAAGGTTTTTAGTATTTCCTTCTATTATTTATTTTTTTATCCATTAGCCTTGGAGAAAATTCCACATATCCTGTGAATGAGAGAGGGACTGTAACCCTTCATCTAAATGAAGGTCAAGTCCTCTGATTACAAGATGTGTTGTACGTACTTGACTTGAAGAAGAATATATAGTCTATCTTGGAAATGGAAGACAAAGGATTCAAGGTGGAATTAATTGATGGAAAGGTATGAATTAGGAAGAGGAACTTTAAAGAAGTATTCACTCCTGGTTTTAAGGTTGACACACTCTATCAGGTTGGATGAAGTCTGCTGGGGGCTATGGCATGTAACAAAACTCTTCAATCCTAGCTATGGCACTAGAGTATTGCACACCGTCATTACAAATCCCTTCCCGAAGCAAGGAAGGTGGTGACAAGGATGCCTGATTTGCCGAAGGAAAGCATACAAGGGGACCATTCCCCTCAAGTGTCATGAAGACATATAATATTTTACATTTGGTTCATTTTGATATATTTGGTATGTTACCCGTAATATCATTGGGAGGATGCCTATATTATATCTCTTTAATAGATGACTTCTCTCGAAAAACTTGGATATAATTTTTGAAGAAGAAGGATGAAGAATTCAAGTGGTTCTGCACCTTCAAGGTCTTGGTTTAAAATCAAACAAGGAAGAAGATCAAAATTTTGAGGACCTATAATGGAACCAAATATGAGTCAAATGAATTAAATGACTATTGCAGGGAAGTTGGAATTAAGGGGAAGACCACTACTATGTATACTCCCAAACAAAATGATGTTGCTGAAAGGAAGAATAGAACCATTTTGGAAGCTACCCGTGCCATGCTCTTTGACCAAGGTCTTCTGAAGCTCCTATGGGGAGAAGCTGTCAACACCGTTGTGTATCTTCAAAATAGTTTCCCACATTTTGTGTTGGAATCCAAAACCCCTGAATAAGTCTTCTCTGGTAAGAAGCCGCATGTCTCTCATTTTAAAGTGTTGGAAGTCCTGTATATTTTCATGTGCTAAAAGAAAAGAGAAGAAAATTGGATGCTTTTTGGAAGAAAGGAATGTTTGTGGGCTACTGTGAAACATAAAAGGCATATAGAATCTATGTGTTTGGTGAAAGAGAAGTGGAGCTATGCCATGATGTCACCTTCGACGAAGATGTTTCCCTTAGGAAGATTAGGTATATTCCTACCGCAAAGGAGGATGAGGAATAAGAAGAAACAGGGAAGTAGGAAGAACCGAAGGATGAACTGATGCCCGATGTTGAAGGTCTGATGGATCCTATAGATCCACCTTATTAAAATAAAATAAGACCCTCATGTCTTAGATATGCTCTCAAATATGCCGAGAGACATATTTATCCAAGGGGAACATTCCATGAAAGTAAGAAACTGAATAGGTACCAAGGGTACCTAGAAGCCATGAGCACCATTGTACAATTTGAGCCTCAAACATTTGAAGAATCCATGAAGCATCAAGTTTGGAAGGATGTTATGCACATAACCAATTACTGAAGTGACACTGAGTGACTGAGATATAAGAGAGAGCCCTCTCTGGGTTAGAGGGGCTAGCCTTCAGCCTGAAAGCTTGGTTGAAAAGGTTTCTTGAAGAGTCTTCTCCCACAACCAAGAGGAATTAGAGAACATTACGATTTTCAAGTCAAGTCTCCCTACATGAGAAGGGATTATGTGTGAGGTTATCAATTCTCCTTATCCCTTAATGTCATCTCAAATACTCAAGGAATCTTATGTTGTAGATTTGATGTTTTCACATGAAAATGGTTCATTTGATCATATGTGAGCTTGTCCCATAGGGTGGATGCTATAAAATTTGTCTCTTGAATTCGAGTATTTCACTCATGAAAAGGCCATTTTTATGTTTACATATCATTGTCTTAGTTTCATAAATTGAGGGTATTGGCTTAAAAATAGCAAGTGATCAACTTGTAATCCAAGTCCATGGAAGACAAAATCAGGATGGTGGCTGCAAGGCAAGTTCACCTGTTTTAAACAGTTGGAGAATAGATTAAACATTGAAGCAAGATTTTTAATCTTGTGATTGTTTTTATATCTTTGTTTGAACTCTGACTGGTATGAAATATTACAAGGAAGAGGACAGATTTCAATCACTGGAAGTTAAAAACATTAATTTGTGTCACTGAAAAAAATGCCCAAAAGTGCACTTGTATCTTCCTTATTTTTTGAGGATACATTTTGTTGTTCCTTGGAACTAGATGGATGTATTAATGTCATTGGAAAGTACATTTTTTATTATACTAGATTGAAAAAAGTTACAGAAGGATCAAAGGCATTGTACGCAAATGATTTATTCTGAAAATTTTCAAATTACAATTTTGAACCCTGTGAGGCTTGCCAAGCTACAATGCATGGTATTCAAATGTCTCTTATTAAAATTCAAAATAATAAAATCAGGGCTCTGGCTTTGACAGGATGAGTAGCTAAAACATGAATTCTAGAAATAAAATTTTGCATAAAGATAAGAGTGCCTGGTGGTTGATGAATTTGTCTTTAAAATGAGGAGGGTAGTCTCGATCTCTCTCTATGTAGTTTGTAAAAAAAAAAAAATTGAATACTATTGAAATAAAAAGAAGAATTCACAGGAATAAAACCCGGGCAAAGAGACCCTAATTCCTCACAATCATCGGAGAAACAACAACAACTCTGATATTCATGAAAAGATGAATTATTCGAGCACTGGCATTGGATGTCAACTCCATCTCCATCTAGAAAAGGATGATTGCAAACTATTATCCTAATGCTCTACAATACGATTGGTCATAGCATCGAATCAATATTTGGTATTTCAATTTGAACGGACTAAAAAAGAGAGAGGAGAAAATGTATCCAAAATGCAGTGTAACCATGAAACTAAGCTTCCAGGAAAAGAGAAAAGTATCTGAGAAATAGAAATGCAGCAATTTACTGAGACAAGTGGTTTACACAAACCAATATGAATATCACAACCTTTTTTCAGATATACAAAAAAATTTACGCAAACAAATATGAATATCACAACCTTTTTGTAGCAGTTCTCTACGTAGCTTATAAAACACGAACATTGGAAATAAAAAGTTTGCATATATTTCCAATTAATTGATGAATTTACCCTTTAAAATGTGGTTCGAGGCTAATCTTGAGCTCTTCGTCTACCCCGGCACTCCCTTCAATCATCTTTCAATCACTCAGACATACTTGTATCATTACAAAAGCAATCTGGGATGTCTTTGAATGCATTCACATCACTGAGTGAGTCGTTGAGGATGATAAGTACATTGTAAATGAACAATAGATGTTTGAGAAGTGTATATCCTCCACCCATTTTATGAAAATGTTCATTAATCCCGAAAATCTCCATGGCTCCCTCCTCCTGCCTATTTTATGAAAATATTCATTAGTCTCGAAAATTTCCATGAATTTCTCCTGGCGCCCATTTTATATCAAAGCCAATTTTAGGTCAAGAATCAATTTTCATAGTGTCTTATTTCTATTACTAACCCTTTTTTTGTGATGAAATGGATTAAATGTTTATCCTAGTCTCCATTTTAAGAAAATTATAATTAATTTTTTAATAGTTTTTCAAAATTTAATAATTTGTTTTTTAATATTCTATATTAAAAAAATAAATTATTAACTATTTTTTAATAATACTTTATATTAAAAAATTATTTTTGTTATAATGTTTTGATACTCTATGTTAAAAAACTAATAGTGTGTGGATAATCTATAATCAGTGTATTTAATATTGTAAAGTGTAATTCAAAAAATATTTAACTTGAGATAAAAAAATATTAATATTTGTTTGTAAATATTATATTTGTACTTAGAAAAGATAGTGTAAAAAATGTCACTATCATGGTTTACAAAACACATTTGTTCAACATTGAGAGGATGAGATTTAAAAAACTAATTTCTTCAACATTGAGGGGATGAGAAGTTTCGACAACCTCAAAATTCAAGTTTTTAATTTCCCCTTTGCAAAAGAAAGGAAAAAAATAGGATAAATAGCCAAGAAATGGCTATTAATGATTAGACATTTCTGTTGAATTTTATATGCCAAAATATTTTTTCCACAATACATTTAACTTTCACTCTAGTCGTAAGATTGAGTCATGTGGAACTTTTTTTGGTTTCAGAATCATACATTGATTCAAACGGTCATTAGGAAGAGGTAGTAGTCATTAATGCTCTATCTCTCAACACCATTCATGCAAACTCTGATATGACCTTGGAAGGAATTTACCTTCTCTAGTGATCTTAGTTTACTTTGTGCAAGAGCTTACTAGTCTCCTATATTACCTTTACTCTACTGTTTCGTATGTCTATAGTCCACAATCCTCCAAATACATTGTAAGGTAGATTCTTTTTGTAAAATTTTCTAATGGTAGTTTCTGCTATGTGTATGGTAATACTGGTGGACGCATGATCCTCTAAGTTAGATAATGAAATGAAGGGATCCCAATGTAGTACCTTATGTACTACGTTTTTCTATCAATAGAAATACATTGACGAATTTTACAAAAAAAAAACTCTTTCACTCCAGTAGTGTTATGTCCTTTTTTACTATAAATTTTATGACTTACCTAACCTTTCATCCTTTAATTTTCAAATTTTGGATATGTAGTGGTCTATTATTGATGAAAAAATAGTTGGAGACTATTTTTCAAGCATTTTGGGGCTCATGTCAAGGTACATAACACTAACATCATTTTCCATGTCACTGGTCCTATTAGTTTCCATGTCAAGTGTTAGGTTGATTGGTGTAGTCACTTGTCTATTTTTTCATCGACCCTATCACCAACATTAAATATACAAGCCTCCACTCCAATTTTATATTATATTGGTTCATAATATTTATTAAATGAAAAATATTATAGTGTCCTCTCAAGATCAAATTTAGAGATCCATGAAAGAGGTCCAACATTATCTCGCCATACCCCTATATTAAATGAGTTAGTGCTCTACCAATTCAATAGAACCCAACCCCGAGTTACATACGAGTAAATTGGCATGGTTGGTTTCATTTTCAAAACAGTTGTTACTAAATTTTCTATGCAACTACATGGAGAAAAACCCACTAATCCAGGTGGATATCGGTGGCCACCCACCTATTCCATTTGGCCCCGCACCATCAATTCTTGTAGCTTTTCACTTTCAGCACAACTTACTATTTTTAGAAAGTTTTCAGATCCTACACTCCCGAAACTGTTTTGGGGCCTTAATGATCCAGGTGCACATTGGTGGCCACCCACCTATTCCATTTGAACCCCCACCATCAGTTCTTTTAGCTTTTAAGTTGCAGCACAACTTACTATTTTTAGCAGTTTTTCGGGTCCTGAACTTCCGGAGCCGTTTTTCGGTCCCGAACATCAAATGGAGATAGTATGCCAAAGTTACGCCTCCAGGAAGTCAAAACATCAATTTACCCAAACGGGGCCCATATTTTTGGCGCTTCATCTCCTAGGGTTAGGTTTTTGGACGTTTAGAGTTCTGCATTGTTTCTCAATAATAAATAGTTCCTCGAGCCTCATTGTAACACAATTCAGAGGTCTATAGCCACCACATCTCTTCTCAGAGATTCGCTACCAACACCCTAGCTATTTCATTTCCATTATTTTTGTAAGAATATTTATTTTATTTGATATTAATGAAATGAAGCCTTATTTCCACTGCATCTCTACTTTTATGGTTATTTATGTATTTTGTTGCGTTCCTGCATAAATCTGGATCAGTGCTATCAGAGAGGTCTACTCTTTATTTTATTTTCTTTGCATGTCCCCAATGTGGTCAAGGTATAAGGAGTTAGGGCTCGATCTGGTTGAACCCTTGCAAGATCATCCTCGCAAACCCTGACGACCTCCCATGGCGGAAGAAAAGAAAGACGATGAAGCAGTAGATCTTATCAAAATATTGCTTGAGGAGGCCCTCGAGAAACAAAGCAACGCGATGATGGATAACTTTGCTCAGATCCTTTAACGACTACCCACCTACGATGCATCTGCATCCAACAACCACCCTAGAGGCGCCACTCCCTTCAAGGTACAAGTAAACTTTGACATTCCTATATTTGAAGACCAAATAGATGCAGACGGTGTAGATATATGGTTAAATTTGTTGGAAGGGTATTTCTCGATCCATGATTTCTCTGACTGAGAAAATATTATTTTTTCACTCCTCAAAGTTGCCCCCCATGTCAAAGACTGATGGGAAACCTATAGTGAGCAAGAGGAAGAAGGGGAGCCCTCTCTGTTCTCGGCCACGCCCACTTGGAATTCGTTCCGAGATGGCATCAAGGAACAATATTACCCCGTGGGGAGCTATGAGGAGAAATACATCCAATGGACCACGCTGTAAAAATAAAGGGATCAATATGTGCATGAACTAACGAATCTATTCCATACCCTACGCACAAAGTTGGGTATTAAAGATCTAGAGAGACATTTGGTGCTAAAGTATCGTGGTTGTCTGTACAAACACATTCAGAAGGAAATGGAGTTCCTTGACATTACATCGCTTTGCACAACATATCACTATGCCACCAAGATTGAACATAAATTTAAGCAGAAGAAGCAATACTTTGGATCTGCGAATCCGAAAGGTGCCCCTGAACCGAAGAACAAGGGGCAAGGCCAAAGTGGTGTGACTCAAAAAAACACAAAAAATTAAAATAAAGACACAGGGAAGTGGTGTGAATTTCATAATAGCCCCACTCACAGCACAAACGAGTGTCAGGCCAAACAGTCATTGGTGGTCAAACTAAAGGCACCCAAATCAGATGCATTTTCTGATCTTAAGTCAGAACCAAACAAAGGCAATGAAAAAGGGAAGAAGATCATTGATGCAGATCCCAGTGTCATTGTTGCCACCACCAAGATCCAGAGGGAGGATCTAGAGGATCTAGAGGAGGGTGAGCGCCTCTTCCATTCGCAGATGTGGGTGAAGGGTTCTCCGCTACAATTTCTTGTCGATAGCGGAAGCCGAAAGAACCTCATTTAAATAGAGGTCCTAAGGTGGCTCGATCTACCGACCATAGCACACCCACAACCGTATACCATCTGGTGGCTCCACCGAGGGAGAGATCTTCACATCTGCCAGCAATGTTGCCTTCCGTATAGTATCAAGCCATTCACAGTTGAGGTATTGTGTGATTTCGTTCCTCTTAATGTAGCTGATGTATTATTGGGCCAACCATACTTTTGGAGGCGTATATGAGTTTAGGCCTTGTGCTGTTGTTATTACTTTGGGAAATAAATTGTACAGGATACCAGAGGTAGTACCGCCTCCTGTCATGTCTTTGACTACTGCAAAACAATGTAGTAAGATTGTTTCCCAAACCAAGAAATTTGTTTTCCTTACAACTCACTCATAGGGAAAGAAGAATATTTTCGCCACAACCATGAAATAGGGCTCCCCTGCACGGCTGCAGTAGATGGAAAAATTCATGGAGGAATATGAGAAAATTTTCTCCTCACCCACAGAGGTTCCTCTACACTTCCAGGACAAGCACTCCATCGATCTGACCCTTGACACACCGCTGCCTAATGTTTCCATGCCTCATGCAACTACATAGAAAGAATCCACACATGTACTGTTTGAGGCTAATAAAGAAAGAAAATTTACTAATTTCATCCATCATGTCCACCCGTAGGTCCCATTGTTGCCACCACCATGATCTAGAGGGAGGATTCAGAGGCTCCAGAGGATGGGGAGCATCTCTTCCATTCAAAGATGTGGGTGAAGGTTTCTCCGCTAAAATTTCTTGTCAATAGCAGAAGCCAAAAGAACTTCATTTCAGCAGAGGTCTTGAAACAGCTCAGCCTACCGACCATAGCACACCCACAACCATATACCATCACGTGGCTCCACCCAGGGAGAGATCTTCTCATCCGCCAACAGTGCCACCTTTCGTACAGTATCAAACCATTCATGGACGAGGTATTGTGTGATGTCGCTCCTCTTAATGTAGCTGATGTATTATTGGGCCAACCATACTTGTGGAGGCGACATGTTGTGTATGAGTCTATGCCTCATGTTGTTGTTATTACTTTGGGAGATAACTTGTACAGGATACCAGAGGTAGTCCCACCTCCTGTCATCTCTTTGACTACTGCAAAACAACGTAGTACGATTGTTTCCCAAACCAGGAAATTTATTTTCCTTACCCACAGAGGTTCCTCTACACTGTCAGGACAATCACTCCATTGATCTGACCCTCAACGCACCGCTGCCTAATGTTTCCATACCTCATGCGACTACACAGACGTATTCCACACATGTACTGCTTGAGGCTGATAAAAAAACCAAATTTACTAATTTCATCTAGCATGTCTGCCTGCAAGTCCATGACATCTTCGACAACAGAATGTGTCTCATCTCATGGAGGAACTCAATGCAATGGGGAAAATTTCTTCTTAATGAGGAAGGAATGATCCAGGTGGATATCGGTGGCCACCCACCTAATATTCGATTTGGAGCTACACCATCAATTCTTGCAGCTTTTCACTTTCATCACAAGTCACTATTTTTAGAAGGTTTTCGGGTCATGCACTCCCAGAACCGTTTTCGTGCCTTAATGATCAAGGTGGACATTGGTGGCCACCCACCTATTACATTTGAACCCCCACCATCAGTTCTTTCATTTTTTAAGTTGCAGCACAACTTACTATTTTTAGCATTTTTTCGGGTCCTAAACTTTCGGTGTCGTTTTGAGGCCCTAAACGATGTTTTTTGGGCATCGTTTTTATGGCTAATGCCATGATACTGGGTTAAACAGATCCTAGCATATGAAATCTTCATGTGCTACCTTCAAAATTAAAATTCTTCATTAAAACCACAAATATGTTCAACTCAAAAATATATATGTAGGAGAGAGAACCACATAAATAAAATACTAATATAAAAACATAAAAACTTTTTGGCCAAATATTACAAAGGGCGGCCTCTTGGCTCTCGACCCTTCAAACCATTTCTCTTACTTTCTCTGTATTCCTCACTTCCTCACTTCGTCGCTTGCTCCCTTTCTCACCCTCACAAGCTACATATTTATACATAAATATAATTTATTCCTCTCCATAATTTCCTCCACACAAGTCTCAACTTAAAATCTAAATTAGATTTATATTTTTTTGGACTCAACTAAGTCTCAGTTTTGGAATTCCTCATCCCTAGATTATCTACCTAATTCAACTCCACTCATATCATTAATTATTTAAGGAATATTTACAATAATCCTCAAATTTATATTTTCTCTCTTAATTAATTAAAAATGAGAAAAATAATTAAATAAATAATTCTAATATCTCACCCCCTAAATTACATAAAAGAATAATAAAAATTTATCTTTTATTCTCCTACATCAGACTCCCCACGTAGAGAAGTTTCCATAGACTCCTGTCTATGAGGTTTGTCGCTTTTCTGTAACAATGCGATAGCCACAAGTCCTTATGACTTGCTCCCTCCAGGATTCCAAACTTTGTTTTGTTGCTGGTCCTTCAAAGTATCAACTCGATTTGGTAACTTATCATTTACTCTATTAATAGGATTCCATCCGCTTCTCCAACACTTCCTTTCACCAATTCCTCAAAGGAATTCCTCTTTGTTGAATTATTTCGTCTCTAACTGAGTTGAACACTCAACTTTCTGCAGTGAAAAATAATCAAGAACTCCTTCTTGATTACACCCATAGTCTTTGATTGCTTTTATAGAAACAACTTTCTCATCCAGTGATGTACCTGCAGTCACCAACAAACTGTTAGTTTTAAAAAAATAAGAACTGACGGTCTCTTTTGATGCTTCAAGCACCAATATCCCATCATCGACTTTCTGGACTTTAATAGACTCTATTTTGAACTACTGACTACTTCCATATTTATCCTTTTGGTTCACTATTTTTGTCTCCTTTATGTCTCTATGAACATAATTTTCTTGCTGCTTCTAATTTTTCATCCCAATGCCAAACAATTTCTGCTCAATTTCTCTGAGTTCGACATCATATCTATTAATGTCGGTTTTTGTACCTACAATTACATTATTATCTGAAAAGTTATAACATTCATTCAACTCTATAAATGTTAAAACCATTTCATCCCTATCATGCATAGTAACTTCAATTCCTTTTGGATTAGGTTCTGTAAGTTTTACTTCTCCATCAGGTTCCTTAAGCCATTGTTCAAGAACTTGATTTCGATATCAAATCTTTCTAGCACTTCATCAAAACCTTCATTCCCAGCTTCATTATTTTTCTGGTAATATTCCTGAGTTGTCCTGGTTTTAGCGTCATCACATTGTAAAACAATTTCAACAAATTCACTAAACAAATACATTTTTTTACCTCCTTGGAATATCTCTTCGACATTTCCTTTACGCTCCTACTCCATAACAACTTCAACTAGCTATCTTACCCCAACCAAGAATTCATTTATGATTTCTTCTTGCTACAACAAATTAGCACCTTCCTCCTCTGAAAGGCATTCTCCATCAGACTTCACCTCAAGAATTTCCTTCATCTCTGTGACAGTTTCATCAGGCTGTCCACCATATTTCGCACATCCTGCAAACATACATAAAATGTGAGATTTAAAATTGCAAGGCTTCATATCCTCATTTGCTTCTCTCGCCAACACATCTTCAGATTCTTCCGAAATATCCCAATAGTTCATGAGATCTTCCTCATTGATCTCTTCACCCAGAATTTCACCTTGTTCTGGGCCACAAATGGAAACTTCCATTTTCAACTCAGCCTCTCTGAGTTCTTCACACCTCATCATTTTCTCGAGCTTCTGCAGCTCTTCTACCAATTTTATGTTTACTTGTTTTTCTCTCTTTGCGTGTAGTCTCTGCCACTTTACCTTCTTTCTCATGGTCCAACCATGTATCTGGTCTTTCACATTTCCCTGCAACAATTCCATTAGCAATTCAAGGTGAACAATTATCTCAACCTTCTCCCACTCATACTCTTCATCAATCAACTATTCACATATGCCACTTACCTTGGCATTTTCCTTCCTCTTCCTTCTGTTGTGGTCTTCATCAGATCTTCGGAATTGACTATCAATATTCATCTTCTCCTCATTTGTGAACTTCATATGTTCACATGTGGATTTCATTCAATCCTCTTTTCAGCAAGTCCTCACACTTTCCATTTAACAATGCAAGCTTTCTTCCGACGCTTGACCTCTTTCGGTTCTCTATCTTGGAATCATCTATGGCAACTCCCTTTCTTCACTTCGTTGCAAACAAAACTTTAGTAATTCTTGTCTTACAATGACCAAACTCTTTGGGTGTCAGGCTCTGCCGATCATGCACCCCATTACATTCAAAATTTTTACTTAGCTTACGACTCTTTGACTTCAAAATTACACCAATTATTCATCATGGATGAAAAATACTCAATATTAACTCAAACTATTTGAAATTTCATTTGACCCTAACCTCTGTTTTGACTTCAATGCTTGACCCAATAATTTAATAGTGGATATTTGACTTAATTCAAGTTATATAATCCTCTAATGAACATACACCCCTAATACATTCTTAGGATGTAAAATCTTCACTCTCTCTCATTCTTATGAAAAATCATTAGTTTCCCATTATCATTTCACATGATACTGAAGTCTTTAGTAGAAATGCAATCCATGTTTTCAGAGATTTATTTTATGGTCAAAATAAATAAACTATTCACTTTTCAACATTCAAAAATACCTTTCTGAATTATCATACCTTATGCCCTATTAAGGTTATTAACAAACCTTTTCTTCACAATCTCAATTCTTTGGTTTCCATTCTTCTCTGTCGTCTTTGTCACTGTTAACATTCGCATGCCCTTCATACCACAAGCTCGTCATTTTAATGCAAACATTTTTCCAACTACAAGCTTTGGTCCAAAACGACTTAACCAAAACTGTGAAGAATCCACACTATGCATAATAAACCCTCTCACATAAAAATGCATACTTCTTTTCATATCACCTGGGATAGTGAATTTTCATTCATTTTCCATTCATTTATACCTCTGTATTTGCAACATTTCCACTCTTTCATAACATTTACAAAAGATCATCTTCTCGGTATGGCAAAGAAATTTAATGATCCAGATTTTGAAATACTTCTACTCAATGAATATTGATTCATTCAATGAGCACTTACCTTGAATCTTCTCGTGGTTGAAATGATCCAACCCTTCTCTCGTGTATTATTTTAGGAATACATTTAAGCCTCTACAAACTTACTTTGGACGCACAAGGTCCATTTTCTCCCCAGCAAATAAATATCTTCCCAGCAAATTTCTAACATAAATCTCTTCCCAGCAAACCTTCAAAGTACGCACAATCTCCCTTTTTAGTTTAAGCCAATTTCCATCATCTCAATCTCTTCAATTTCAATTTCTTGCTTTGAAAACATGAAACCTTAATGTAACTAAATATCCTTTCAAGATTACATTCTAAAAAAAAAAACGTACATGAGCTATTTTCAAACACTTTACCTCGATCAATCCCAGCGACCTTTTCTTACGCTGGAAGATGGTACCGTGGAAATACTGGATCCATACCTTGAATATTCTGCTGGACCCAAACCTCTTTCACAAGCCCCGCACATGCTTTTTTTAAGTGCATTCATACGACTAGCTTCCAAAATTTGATGTAGAAAACACAATTTATACTTCACAATTCAGTATAGTAAAACGTTCAATTTTACTAAAACCCAAATTTACTCTTCAACATGATGGACTTAATTCACTCTTCGCCACTTACCATACAATTCCATATTCCACTCTATTAATACACATAACATTGAAATGTTGCAGCATTATGCAAAATCCACTTTTCAATAATAAATGGGTTCTTAAAGGACCATTGTATATAATAATGTATAATTAAAAGTTGGCATTTCAAAATCCACTTAAAAAAGAACAAGCCAGTGTACTTCTTAAAGCAACATGGATAAACAAAAGAAATCAATTTCATTGACTTTTGAATTTGCAAAAAAAATACCACCAACCATTTGAATCCACAGCTTCACAACCACTACGGAAATCAAGCAAATGAATATAGTTCAAGCTCCATAATTTGGAATTTGTTTTGGAATCTGCACTAATCTCCACGCAGTGATTCAATGCAATCTTAATGCTTGAACCTACGGTTTATATAAATCACACAGCTATCACATGATATAGCCAAGCAATATCAACAAAAATTTCTATTCCGGTTTAAATTTTATGCAGTCCAAAAAAATCTACAATCATTGTTGTAGATGCTAACACAAGGAAATGACAACATCTATATAAAATTCAATGTAACAGAAGCCATTAATCTGCAATTCTAGAGGTGTTTTCCATTAAATCATCGGAAATAATCCTCTATGTTACGGTCAAGGTCACTCTGTGATGCTAAAACATGACATTATGATCACATTGACTAAGTTCCATCTGAAGCATTGCATAAATGTATAACATTGTTAAATAAGCCGAAAAATCCAATTCTTCCACTGTGTTTTACTATATCGCTTGTGTGTTTTCCTGCTTCCACACCAATGGCTGCACTCCACTGCAATAGGTTAAGTATGCAGTCTCATTGTTGGACTATTAGCATAGCATAACACACTGCCCACACTCTTATGGATACATGATGACTGTTAAAACAAAATTGAACATGTGTGGTCACGTTGGTCGTATGCTATATCTCCACGGCCTCCATCGCTCTACGTCCAACAAAATTTGCACCTCCACACCCTGAAAAATACACCATCCTATAGTGACAGACTTCCTCCAAACTTCCTACAATGCTTTCGTCCACACCTTTCGGATGAAACAATGTGAAGCCATCGGACGACTCTAAAGCCACAGTCTATATTGTGTTATCCACAGGCCCTATAACACACCTTATTGCGCTACTTATCGAAATTGAAAAGGTTTTAGCCTCACAATATTTATCGCATCACACCAAGCAATCAAACAAAACAGTCGCAACAGCGGAGAGACTCATCCCCAAACTCATCTCCTTTGCTCCGATACCAAATGATGCCAGGATACTAGGTTAAACAAATCCTAGCATATGAAATCTTCATGTGCTACCTTCAAAATTAAAATTCTTCGTTAAAACCACAAATATGTTCAGCTCAAAAATACATATGAAGGAAAGAGAGCCACATAGATAAAATACTAATATAAAAACATAAAAACTCTTTGGCAAAATATTACAATGGGCGGCCTCTTGGCTCTCGGCCCTTCAAACCATTTCTCTTACTCTCTTTGTATTCCTCACTTCCTCACTTCCTCGATTGCTCCCTTTCTCACCCTCACAAGCTACATATTTATACATAAATATAATTTATTCCATTCACTTGTTTCCTTCATCTCCTAGAAGCTTGGGTAAATTGGTGTTTCAACTCCTGGCTTAATTCCATCTTTTTGGTGCTTCGTCTCTCCTGAAGCAGGTTTTTGGAAGTTTAGAGTTCTCCATTGTTTCTCAATAATAAATATGCCCTCGAGCCTCATTGTAACATAGTTCTGGTCTGTAGCTACCACATATCTTCTCGAGGAAGGTCGCTACTAGTGCCTAGCTATTTTATTTCCATTATATTTGTAAGCATATTTATGTTATTTGATATTAATGAAATGAAGCCTTATTTATGTTTCTGTGTTTATGGTTATTTTTATGTTACGATGCATTCCTACAGAGGATCTAGATCACCCAAAAAATGATAGAAGGAAATCCTAAGATACTTGCCTTCATCCAAAATAAAAACATATTTTAAACAATGTCTATCTTCAAACCTCGTCCATCCTTAGTAAAGAAAATAGAAACAACATAAAATCATAAAAGCTGTCAGTGAACTGACAGTGCTGCGCAGTAACTAGGTAGCACAATGTCATATTTCCTTTATGGATGAAACCTATTCAATGAAAGATGGGATGATATGGCATAATGATGTATGGAAAACCAACATGCGTGAAAGTCTGTAGGCAAGGACTGCGTAGCACCTGTGTAGAACACTTTGTTTGGGGTATATCTCCTAAAATGTAACATAATTTTTTTGTTATATATCATTTTATTCATTTACTTCTCTTCCTTATATAGGAAAAATATCATAGTGTAATAGCCATTTGCATACAAAACATGTTCGATCCATGGAGAGGATCAACACAAAATGGAAAAGTAAAAACATCATGGTTGTTTACATCCTTTTAAAAAATGATAAAAATAAATACTAAGATACTTGCCTTCATCCAAAATTTAAACATATTTGAAACAATTTCTATCTTCAAACCTCATCCATCCTCAGTAAAGAAAATAGAAACAACAAAAAATCATAAAAGATGTCAGTGAACTAACAGTGTTGCGCATCAACTGGGTAGCGCAAAGTCATCTTTCCTTTATGGCTGACACCCGTTCAATGAAAGATGGGTTTAGATGGCATACTGATGTATGAAAAACCAACCTCTAAAATAGTTTACAATTGGTAGCTCCAAAACATGTGTGAAACTCTGTAGGCAAGGATTATGCAGCACTTGTATAGCACACTTTGTTTTGGGTATATCTCCCAAACTGTAACCTATTTTTTTGGGTATATCTTATTTTATTCATTTACTTAGCTTCATTATATAGGAAAAATATCATAGTGTAATAGGCATTAGCATACAAAACATGTTCGGTCCATCGAGATGATCAACACAAACTAGAAAAGTAGAAACATCATGGTTGTTTACATCCTTTGAAAAAAATATAAAAGGAAATCCTAAGATACTTGCCTTCATCCAAAAGAGAAACATATTTGAAACAGTCTCTATATTCGAACCTCATCCATCCTCAGTAAAGAAAATAGAAACAAAATAAAATCATAAAAGATGTTAGTGAACTGACAGTGCTGCACAGCAACTACGTAGCACGAAGTCATCTTTCCGTTATGACTGACACATGTTTGATGAAATATGGGCTTAGATGGAATCCTGATGTATGAAAAAATAACCTCTAAAATCTTTGACAGCTGGGAGCTCCAAAACATGTGTGAAAATATGTAGGAAAGGACTATGCAACACACTTTGTTTTTGGCATATAGACCTAACCGTAACATGTTTTATAGTTTGATATAGCTTACGTTGAGTTAGGTCAGCTCTCTTGGGGTCACATCTAGGGGGAATAGTTTGATTCATTGAATTTTTCCCATGTGTTTGTTCATAGGTTTACCAGTTTTCAAATTTTTGGGGTCCCTAGCATCCCATAGGGGTATAGTGGCCCTACTGGAACCAAGATTGAGCCACTGTTACAACTGGAATTTCCCATGCAAATTAATTGTTATGTTTCATCTTGTTCATGAGTACATCACCAAAATCCATCTCAAATTATTCGACTACAATTTTTCATGGTACCTTGTTCTAGATTTTTATTCACCAAATCCTTATTCTAGAGTTGTGTGCATGAGTTTGGAGGTTAGATCTAGAAAGGATTTTTTTCAAGGGGAAACAAGTTTTTTTTTTTTTTTTTTAGTAGGTTCCCCATGCTTTCTTGCATGCAACATGTAATATTTGAGGAAGGGATGGGAGGATGAGATATCCAAAAGGGTACTTTTAGTTTTTCATAGAATTTCTTTGTGCTTTTTTAGAAATTGATAATATTGATCACATTTTGTATACCCTTTTTGGATATGCATTTATGGCACTTTTTTGGTGGCAATGTCAAAACAACACCATATGGACATTGGAAAACAACACTATAACCTCTTTTAGACACATTGAGGGCAAAGGCATGCAAGTAGCTCATAGGAGCAATTACATTCTACTCAAAAAATGTTTGACGATGTATCACTATATGTTTACAAATATCAATTTACATATTTTTCTTCTAGATGGAGGGCACACTCCTTAGCATCTCTTTCAGACATGCTTTCAACCTATGCATGAAAACATTTAAACTTTCAATTTTAAGGCAGTTTGTCAATTTAAAGTACAACTTTATTTGTGAAAGAAGATAATATCGACACAGTGGCAGTAGTGTTCCTAGAATAAAACAGCAGTTCCTTTTCCTTTATTTTCCAACATGCAAATCACAAAATTCCTTAGATATCTATTAATCGATTAAGTTTACAACAATTGTGAGTACATGGTATTTATAGAATTTCCTCCTGTCAATCATAATGCATTAATGTATACATTTCAAATTACTTTTTCAATTCCGACATGGAGAAGGCTGCATCAATGATGGGTGATGTAATGCAAGGCAAGGCACACCCTTAACTCATTTACAGATTCATGCAAACTTTAAGCAAATAGCAAGTGATCAAGGCAATTGAGAGACAATTTTTTCTGTACTGGGCCAGCATGAATACTTGACGAAGTTCGTTCAGTGCATGTGTTCACACATCAGTGTTGTACAGTATTTAGACTATCCCTAAAAATTTCTGAGGGCATAACCATGGGAATCGTGACACATTTTTTGGTTGGAAATTTTCATAATCTTTAGACCTTTGTTTGGTCTCAATCTAGTCTCCTAAACTGAGCTCATTTAATTGTCAACCAAGATTTGTAAACTGCTGAAGTGAAGTGTACCATATGTACCTAGGTGTTTGTTTCCTAATGCGTTGTGTGTAGTGTTTTGTGATGTTTTTGGTCTTTTGGTGATTTTTATGTTCACAATGGAGATGTCTAGAAAACTAATGGAAAGGAGTTGGTGGTCAAAAACAGAGTTAAGCCTAATGTATGAAATGGCAAATGCAATTGGAAACACTGAAGCAGAATCTAAACTATGACTAAATAAAAGCAAAAGCTTGATAATGACTTTTTAGGCAGATGACACAAACTAAACTTGAGAAATGATCACTAAATATGCAAATCCTCTAACTAAACAGTTAAACACTAATCTTACCATGATGCAACATTTTGTTCTAAGCTCTTCTATTCTATGACTAATTCCTATTTCTATTCTGCAATTTAATTGAATGTCACAGAACCTTTACTCAAAGAGTTATTGGTTTCTTTTTCAAAGTAGTTCTTTTGAGGAAGAGCTCTGTTTATAAAATGATGAGGAAATTGCAGAGATACTTCAGACCTTATCGTGATGTTGTCTTCTGTTCGTATGACTATGGATCATTTGTAGATTTTAGAACAAAAGATGTTTGTGAATAATGAAGGCTGTTTTGTTAATCCTAATAACTGAAATAATCTATTGTGCAATGGATGACAATTTGAATATGAAGTGCAAGTGCAATGAGTTAATCTAAGAATGAACCTAAGATGCCACTAATCTAGAACAATGTTGAACTATAAGTCACATCAAACTTGAAACAAAGTAACTGAACATGAGTTAAATGCAATGAAACTCCGGAGCATTCTAACTATGCTAACATGCATTATTCTATGAAGTTACACAATTTGTTTGTTCATCATTAGTGATATTTTGGAAGAGTTCCTTCTTTTGGAAGAGGTAGAACAATTCTGACTGTGTAATTGAGTGAAATTGTAAGCAAATAGACTGAAAGCAAATGAAAAACTAAGATATCATATCCATACCCTACTCGTCATTATGATGTCTTGGGCAAGCGTTTAAGAGCAAGAACAGAGATGATACTTAGTACAAACACACAACTAAATCATTCATTATCACGATCATGTCTTGAACTTCTTAAGAATTTCTTGGAAGAGTTTCTTCTTGTGGAAGAGTGATTAGAACAAGTGTAACTGTGATAGTGAATAGCAAAAAAAAACTACAACTAAATCCTACAGTACTATAGCTATTCATCATTCATCATTATAATCTGTTGGAAGAGTGTCTTCTTGTGGAAGAGCTGGAATGAATATAACTACAGTAGCTAGTTAAAACAACTATAAATTCAACTCCTAATCCTACAATACTATAGTCATTCAACATTCATCATTATAATGTGTTGGAAGAGTGTCTTCTTGTGGAAGAGTTAGAATGAATACGACTACAGTAGCTAAAAAAAAAACAACTACCAATTCAAATGCAAAATGTAAAGGCAGCTAGGAAACTTATCTAATTTACGCAAGATAAATCCGTGCAAGAGGCAGGGGCCCTCTACCACTTGACGGCATTCAACTCCAAATTAAATCACGCCTTCAAAATAACTTTGTCTGCTCCATTAAAGATGAAATATTTTGAACATAACACTCTGCGTCTTCAGGAATGTAACACAGAGTTTAAACAAAATCTAGCAGCAAATCTAACATAAAATCTCCAACATAGCTCTCGGTCTCCCAAGAGTTTATAAAGCAAATGCACGTAACAATAATTACAATAATTCAGGAACACTGTCTTTCCTTATCCGAATCACGTTAGGATTCTTTGAAGTGGCTGTGTGAAGAAGAAAAGACATCTGGACTGAGACAATCCTAATAGAAGTCTTCCTTCCTAAATGTGTTTCCCACGTTCAAAACCATACCCAGAATTCATTTCTTCCTCCATGATGAGCAACGAACCATGTAGACATGACGTGGATCATGCTCATATGTGGTTTTTCTCAAGAGGCCACCTGGAACATACTCAAACATGAAGGCAGCTGCAGAATCGCCGGTTAGCTACGGAATGTCTGCATTCTGCAGCTAGTTCCGGTCAAAATGCTTTTACAATGGCAAAAATCACAAAATTTAACAAGTCAGTCATGTAAATCATTCTAGAAGTAATTTTAACTATATTCATTGATCAATTGGGTCTAAGATAGAAATGGAAAAGGGAAAATGAGGTAAAATGAGGTGAAGGAAAGCACAATTTTGAGGCTCAACATACCCCCACTGTTGTCTCTTTGCATGTCCTCATGCAAATTATCCTATGAATTTAGAGGCTTCTGCAAGGACATCTAATCCCCTTCTTCTCCTTTGTCTGGAAGCTAGAGGTCTTCTGGGTTTCCTGATAACAAGTTTGAACCTGAGGTTGGTGAGTGCCCTGATTAGCTTTTTATTCCTTGTCTTCAACTTCTCATTGGTCTTCTCCACCTTGTCTATATGCAGGGATAAGGTTGAGTTCATATCAGTTTTGAGCTTGATTTGATCCTTGAGAATTTCATTTTCGTTTTTTGATGTGTCTATTCAGCAATTCCAACTCATACCTATCCCTTCTTAATATATCTATTTCAGACAGTGGAGGACTGGGGGTTCTCTCTCTGCTTTCTGAAGCTCTCCTCTCCAAAATTTCCACATAGTCATAAATTTCCTGTTGAGCAGGGTCAACTTCAGGGGTTCCCTCATAAAAATCTTCTTCAACATCCTCTTCAATGGATGTTTCTTCATCTTCTATATTGATTACCCCTGTTTGCTTGATTAGTGTTTTCTTCAGTTTTCCTTTTAATCTGTGGCTTCTTCTAGGCTGAGAAGATCCCTCTCCTTTCTCCATGGCAGATTTCCTGATTACCTTTTCTTCCTTAAGTTGCCTCTTGATTTGAGTCAACTTCTCTAAAATGATTTCCTCACTGCTTTCTTAGACTGTTTTATCAATTTCAACTTCTGAAGCCCTCCATTTCCTACTTCTTCTTGTAGGTTGTGGTTCAGGTGATGGTTCTTTTGCTTCTTCAAAATGATTTCTTATTAAGAAATCATCCCATGTATCATTTGTTTTAGCTAGATGATGCTCCATCAAAATTTTGACCAAACCATGATGATACAGGGTTGTCTCTAAAAATTGAACTCTTCTCTGAACACAGGAAGCCATCTTCTTCAGACTTTGAAGCAAGAAATATGGTAGGTTTAATTCTTCTCCCAGAAAATGCATCATTAGTCTGATGTGGTAGACATAAAATGTCCCATATCTACTCTCACATGTAACAAATTTTTGCAAAATAAGTAGTATGTTTCTCCATTTGTTTTTCAATGCAGTACTGGGAATTCCTTTCTTGAATACACTAACATCCATATTTGGTGATTTTAAAATTTGTTTCCAGGAGTCATTGTGGAATTCTCTATTTTTAAACCATCTCTCTCCAGTTCTGAGCAACCCTGTAGCCTCTACAATAAAAACTTCAGTGACAGTAAACTTGACATCCCCCACTTCAACTTCGGTTCCTTGAAATGATCTTGCAAATGTTTTAGTGACTTCCTTGTGGAAGCTATTAAATTTTTCCAAAAATTGAAGCCATCCTATTTGTTGTAACATTTCTTTGCATTGTGGGTAGCCTTCTAAATATTTTGAACCCACTGGTTCGGTTCTTACAATTAAACCCATTATTGATTCTTCAATGTTCAAATAAACACTCTTCTACCCACAAAACAATGAATTTTACCTTTGAATTGAAAGGACTTCAAATTCTAAATGAAAATAGCTCCAAACTTCATAATGACATACCTCTGATTGATAATGACAAATGCCTTCAAAACCTCGGACTGATATGCTTCTGTTGACAATTGAACTTTGGAGTGATATGCCTCTGTTTGATAATGAAAGAAGTTTCAAATTTCGAGCTGATATGTCTCTGATAGACAGTGGCAGATGGCTTCAAATTTCTTTTTGTGCAATACCTCTGGCTCTTGGTAGCAAATGGTTTCGATTTTAACACTGCAACATCTCTGTCTTTTGGTAACAAAAGACTTCAAACTCAACACTGCAACACCTCTGTCTCTGGTAGCAAATGGTTTCAATTTTAACACCTCTTGTCTTTTGGTAACAAAAGACTTCAAACTCCACACTGCTACAATTCTGTGTTTATAGTGAAAATGCTTCAAACTCCGTCCACAATGATATTTTATCTGCCCACGGGATCAAGTGGCTTCAAGTCCTCACACTGTTATACTTCCAAATTTACCCTTCTGCTCTGCTCTGCGTTTACAATGCTCAATGCTATTCAAACTGATATCCTTTGGCTTTGCTCTCGGTGATAATAATATCTCCGTCTTCGGAATGGAATGCCGGCTACAGAATGAAGTTATGGTAGTGGTCACGGAATGGAGTAGTGGAGTGAGGTGGAGGGATTGTATTAATGATTGAAGAGACGGTGGAGGATTTTACGACGGCAGAGGGAATCATCATTGAATGATTTGGTTAAGAGACGTGGAAAATTCAAACACCTCGGCCATTTAACCGCTTAAATGCTATCGGATATGAAATTTGAAATGAAGATTTTAATCCAAAGTCTGTAGAGGGTTTGTTGGTGTTGATCAATAAAAACAATTAAAACAACCTTTTCGAACAATCCATAACTAAACTATGCTAAACTTTTATGAAATGCCATTGTAATTTAAACTTGTTACCTCTGCCCTTTATTTGATTTTTGTAGCCTTTGTCTTCTTGTTCACCTTTGGAGGAGTCTTCATAATTTTCTTGATGCTTTTGATTCATGAATACACTGGGTCACTTTGTTGCAATTCTGATGTCTGTTGGTTGATGCCTTCAGGGTTTATAGCCGCGGAAAGACTGTCGGGCTGCAGAAAGGCTGATCAGCTGCAGAATGTCCACTGAGCTGCAGAATGTTCATCAAATTTTGTATTTTGACATGAAAAATGAGATGGATGAAAGATGGAATGAGATGAATGAAATGTGGAATGGAGTGAAATATGAATGATGGATGGGATGGAGTATGGATGGATAAGTGAATGGAGTGAGATGAAATGAATCATAAGCACTATGGAACTGAACTTATGATTTTTATAACAGCTGCTTATAAAAACAAAAATGGGAAAAGTTAGAGTGTCAGAGAGACTCTGATTTTCACCCTATCTTTTCTGTATAAACATGCCAATCAATGATTGGTTTTCATGTTTATACCTTTATTTTTATTTTTTTATTTTTTTATTTTTTTATTTTTTTTTTCAAAAGAGAAATGCTTCAGAAAATTTAATCAAGTTGATGAAGAAGAGAGACTCTTCTTCATTAACTTCACATCATTGTCTTCTTGGAACTTCTTGACAAACTCTTCTCTTGAGAGTGGCTTGTGGTATAACTTCAGTCTATGACCATTCACAAGAAAAGTGACCTCCTCTTCATCTATAGTTCTGATTTTTACTGCCCCATTATCAAAAATTCGAACAATTTCATATGGCCCAAGCCAATGTGTCTGAAATTTCCCTTGAAAATCCTTGAATTTTGAATTAAACAAGAGAGCCCAATCACCCTCTTTAAATTTCTTCTCTTTGATGTACTTGTCATGCCATCTAGCCCTTTGCTGTTGGACTAGACTTGTTTTCTGAACTGCATCTTGTCTGATCTCATCCAATTCATTAATTTGCTCCAGTCTATGCTTTTGTGCCTCTGTTAGATCAAGTCCTAGCTGAACTTCCATCTTGAATGTTTGAATTTGGAACTCTATAGGAAACAAAACTTGCTTTCCATAAACAAGCTCATAAGGAGTATGGCCTGTTGTGTTTCTCCATGTAGTTCTATAGGCCCACAAGGCTTCAGGAAGCCTATCTACCCAATCTCTTCTATGTAAATGAACAGTCTTTGTTAGGATTCCTTCAATGACCTTATTAGTAGATTTCACTTGACCATTTGCTTGTGGATGATAAGGAGTAGATTTTCTATGCCTGATTTTGTACCTCTCCATCATTTGCTCCACTAGCCTTGATGTAAATTGAGCTCCTTGATCTGTAACAATTTCCCTTGGGACACCAAAACGAGTAAAAATATCCTCAAAAAGAAAAGTAACTATAGATGATTCATTAGCAACAAGTAATGGTTTAGCTTCTACCCACTTAGTAACATAATCAGTGCAAACTAATATGTATTTCTTTTGTCTTGATGGAGGACTAATAGGTCCTACACAATCCAAAGCCCATTTTTCAAAAGGTTCAATGTGTACCTGAGGTTGTAATGGCATCTCACCTGAAGGAGAAGGTTTCCCTACCCTTTGGCAACTGTCACACCTTTTGACATACTCCCTTGCATCTTTAAACAAATATGGCCAATAATATCCTAAATTAAGGATCTTATAGGCTGTCCTCTTATCTGCAAAGTGTCAGCCACAAGGTTCATCATGACATGCCTTGAGAATTTCAGGCATCTCATCTTCACGAACACACCTTCTAATGATCAAATCTGAACCTGTCTTGTACAACTCATTAGCGACCCATGAATATCTTTCACTATCATTAATGATTTTTATTTTATCCCTTGCATTCATAATTGAAGGAAATTTTCCTGAAACTAAATAATTAGCAATATCAGCAAACCATGGAGTTTGAGTAGAAACTGCAAAAAGATATTCATTAGGAAATTGATCTTCAACCGGAGTATCATCTTTGATATTTTGAATTCTAGACAGGAAGTCAGCCACAGTGTTTTGTTTTCCAGGCCTATCTAGAATAGTAATGTTGAATTCTTGCAATAATAAAAACCATCTTATAACTCTACCATTAGTGATTGATTTATTCATTAAATATCTAATGGCAGAATGATCAGTGTGAATAAAAGTTTCATAGCCTGTTATATAGTTTCTAAATTTGTTAATGGCATGAACAACAGCTAAAAACTCTTTTTCAGTTACAATATAGTTTAACTCTGCAGGAGTCAAATTTTTACTGATATAATAGATGGCATAGGGAATTAAATCTTTCTGTCCCAATACTGCTCC
This sequence comes from Pinus albicaulis, assembly GCA_034641835.2. NCBI lineage: Eukaryota > Viridiplantae > Streptophyta > Pinopsida > Pinales > Pinaceae > Pinus > Pinus albicaulis. The sequence goes on from CM076569.1 coordinate 304,959,828, forward strand.
CAGAGCTGTATCGGAAGCATCTGTCGAGATATGAAAAGGTAACTTCCGGTTAGGTCCCCTTAATATAGGTGCTTCAGAAATTTTGGTTTTCAGGGTTTCAAAAGCTAACTGGCAATCAGAAGTCCACTTAAATTCACAATCTTTGGTGAGTAATTTGAAGAGAGTAGATGCTATTTTGGTGAAGTTTTCTATAAATCTTCGATAGTACCCCGTAAATCCTAGAAAACTTCTTACATCTCTTTGACAACTTGGAATGGATAGGTTAGAAATGACTTCAACTTTCGCCTCATCAACTCTAATCCCATCCCCTGAAATGTGGTGCCCTAAAACAATACCTTCAGTGAACATCATAAAACATTTTTCATGACTAAGTGAAAGGTTTGCTTCTTGACATCTTTTAAGACTTTTTCCAAGTTTTCTAAAGCCTCTTCAAATGTGTCCCCATAAACTGTGAAATCATCCATGTACACCTCTACACAGTCATGTATTAGATCCGAAAAAATTCCTAATACTGCCCTTTGGAATGTTGCAGGTGCATTGCATAATCCAAATGGAAATACTTGGTAAGCATAGGTACCCCAAGGACAGGTGAATGTGGTTTTGTCTTGATCTTCAAGTGCTACTTGGATTTGATTGTAACCACTAAACCCATCTAGGAATGAAAAGTACTTTTTGCCAGCTAATGTATCTAATACTTGATCTATGAAAGGTAAAGGAAAATGGTCTTTAAGAGTAGCTTTATTCAGTTCTCGGTAGTCAACACACACCCTCCATTTTCCATTTTTCTTAGGTACAATTACTAAAGGAGAGACCCACTGACTATCTGAAATAGGATAGATGAAATTAACATTTAATAATTTTTGCAGTTCTTCCTTGACAATTTCCCTAAGATTTGGATTCATCGGTCTTTGAGGCTGTCTGATTGGTTTGCAATTTGCCTCTATATAGATGTGATGAGTACAAGTCTTGGGACTTATCCCTTTCATGTCAGTGTATTCCCATGCATATGCAGAATAATGTCTCTGTAATACTTTGACTAACTCTTCTTGTTGAGATTTTTCTAGGTTCTTGTTTATGTTCAAAGTTTTGCCTGGAAAAATCTCACTTGTAGAGCTGCCAAATTTATCCATAGAATGAAGAGACATCTGCCTAGATGACAAAAATTCAATATTGGATCCCTCCTAAAATGATTCATGTTTGTGTTCTGGAGAGGATTCAAAGTTTTCTAGAGTATTCGGAATTTGATTATCTTCACTAATTTCTGAAATTGTGAAGAGTGGTTGTAAATCTTCTTCATCCTCTATCCATTGAGTGTCATCTAGATCTGTAATTGTCCTAGATGGAGGATATAAAGTGAATCTCTTAGTTGAACTACCATCAGAAATATACATATCACCGAACCTACAACTAATAAAAGCATCAGCTGTAGCCAACCAAGGTCTTCCTAGTATAACAGGATGGCCTCCTAGATTATTCTTGGGAGTTAGGATCATGAAATCCACAGGGTACTCCCAAGAATCTAGGGACATTGGAATGTCTTCTATTACCCCATCTGGTCTGATCACAGATCTATCTGCTAATTGTAATAGTGTGGGTGTAAAGAGAAGATTAGGAAGTTTCAGTTTGTCCATGATTTGTCTACTCATGATATTTATTGTTGCTCCTAAGTCAATGAGTGTGTTTTGAATTTCAATTCCGTTGATGTGAATTTTGACAACTGGATTTCCTGGGTCAAGGTACTTTGGAATAGCTATCTTGCCCATCATAATGTCTGCTATTTTTCCTACCAGTTGAATTTTCTTGGTTCCTCTTATTCTTTTTCTTGTTGTCTTCATACTCAACTCCTTTATTGTTTTGGCTAAAATTGGGATTTCCTTGATGGCTTGCAATAATGGAATTTTAATGCAAACATTTCTCAATTCATCCAAGAAATCATAATTAGGCACCATTATTTGTTTTTCTACACCTTTATCAATTTGTAGTCTTTCCGGAAAGGGAGGTATAGAAGTATATGTGGATGGTTGCTCTAATACTGGAGTTGGATTTATTGGATCTTTTTGTTTCAGTTTTTCAATGTTTTGGCCTTGAAAGGATGTACCTTCCTCAAGACTTTTATTAACCCGTAGGGAGTCTTCCTCAGAATTATCTTGTTCTTGTATGATCACAGAAGGTTTCATCTTCTCAAGTATCCTTCCAGACCTAAGTTGAACATCACTAAGGTCTAGAGGAGTAATTAAATAAGTTGGAAATTGTTGTCCTTCTATCATGTATGTATTCTGAGGTTTCTTATTATTGGGGTTTGGTATGGGCTGAGCTGGTAATTGATTGGATTTTTGAGGGAATGGTAATGGAAGTGGTTGATTTTGATGAGGTTGGTTCGGATGATGTTGTTGAGGATTTTGTTGAAAATTTTGTTGAAGATTTTGAGGAAAATTTTGTTGGGAATTTTGAGGATAAAAATGTGGATATGGTGGATAGGATGGTGGATACTGATAATATGGAGAGTATCTTCCATAGGGACCTTGTGATCCTTGTGCCCAAGCTTGAGATTGATTTTGAAATTGGGGCCAAGGTTGTTGCCAAGAATTCCAAGGTGGAGGTTGATTATACATTTGATCATGGAATCCTTGTGTCTGAGGTCCCTGCCAAGGTCTTCTAGATACAAATTTAAGAGATTCTGTGGAGTCTGTAGGAGTTTCTTCTTGAAAAACAGCCTTGAGACCAGGAAGAGAAGGACAATTCTTGGTCTCATGTTTCTCAGAACAAATAACACAGGTTTCTACAACTTTGACATCTAGAGGACACTCTCTCAAGGCATGTTTCTTCCTACATTTGGGACAAAAGATTGCCAAGGCATCAGATTCAGCCTTTTGCTTGTTTTGTATCTTGAGGGTGTATATTTGTTCACTAAGACTCCCTAAGATGTCAGATTTAAAATCATCAAGCATGTGTCCTATTTCTGATCTACTTACTGTCCCAGAAGCAGATTTACTTGCTCTTGCAAGAGCAGGATCTCTTGGACCTTTGACAGTTTTGGATTTCCCTCTGGAAAGGTTGATACATAACTCAGATATTTCAGGTAATGTGAGTTGTGATATATCCCCCTTTCCCATCATGTTAAGGATATCCAACCATTCATCCCTAATTGTTTTCAACAAAAGAGCTTTTAAAGTGTCTTGATCTAGGTTTTCCATTTGTGCCCTTTTTATGTTGTATTTAAATCTTTCCAACAACTCTTCTAAATTTTCATCTTCTTTTTGTAACATCTTGAACACTTCTTCCTTATGATTAACCGACATACAATAATCCAAGTATCTCTCTAGAAATGCTTGTTTCATGTCTTCCCATGTTCTAATAGAACTACTGTTTAAACTCATAAACCACTTCAATGCTACTCCCTTCAAAGTTGAAGGAAATAATTTCAGTTTTTGAGCATCTTGTAAGTAGTCATAAGTCCTACACAGCACTTCAAATTCGAATAAGAAAGTTTCAGGATCTTCATTTTTAAGTCCATAGAAGTTTGGAAGGACAGAGGGTGAAATGTTTTTCATGGTTGTATTGGTTTCTTCATCAAGTATAGGGAACCCAAAAGAGCTTCCTATTCTACCTCTTCCTCCATCTGCACCTCTACCTCCTTCTCCTCTTCCTCCTTCTCCTCTACCTCTACCTCTACCTCCTCCAAATAATGTATGTTCTCCATTAACAACTCCTCCTCCTCCTTCTTCTGCCATGGTTGACTCTCCTATGGAAGTAGAAAGGTTTGTGTCCCTAACAGGAGTCTTTAGATCTTCTTCTATAGCAGGTTCAGTGGATGAAGTGGAAGGTTTCTCTAATGGAATAGGTGACCTTAGATCTTCTAAAAGTCCAGGATCAGTAAAGGATGGAAGATGGGTTTGAGTTGAAGGTGTACTAGTTCTAGGTCTAGATGAAACAAGTGGTGTTCTAGAAATCAAACTTCTGCCTCTGCTGCTTATAAATATTCCCCTTGAATCTCTCTCCCTACGCATAAAATTGTTTTTGGATGCTAAGAAACAAAGTTTACCTAGTTTTCACTTCCCCGGCAACGGCGCCAAAATGTTTGGTCTCAATCTAGGTCTCCCAAACCTAGCTCATTTAATTTAACAACTATGTGATTTGTAAACTCATTAAAGCAGGCGGCACTATGTACCCAGGTGCTTGTTTCCCAATGCGCGGTGTAAAGTTTGTGATGTTTTGGTCTTTTGCAGTGATTTTTAGGTGCCTGGACAATGTGGAAATGTCGAAAACTAACAGTGAGTCAGTAACAAAATGTAGTTAAGCCTAATGTACAGCTATAAATGCAATTGGAAACATCAAGCATCTAATTCATATTTAATGAATAAAAGAAAAGTCATATACAATGAATTAGGCAGTATGACACAAACTAAACTTGAGAAATGACCACTAAATATGCAAATCTTTCAACTCAACAAAGCAACACCATCTTACTATGATGCACATTGCTCCAAGCTCTTCTATTCTATAGACTAATTCCTGTTCATCTTTCGCACCTAATTTAAATGTCACAGAACTCTTTACTCATAGTTATTGTTTTTTCATGAAGCCTTTGATAAGAGCCTGCCAGAGAAATATTAGGTGAAATTCATGTAATACTGCACTCAAGAGTGCTTGTTTCTCTGCTCATGACTACCATCATTTAGATTAGAACAAAAGAAAGGTTTTAATTTTCTCATTTGGTTGTTTTGTTAATCCTAATAACCAATAATCTATTGTGGCAATGGATGACAATTTGAATATGAAGTGCAAGCAATGAGTTAACTAAGAATGAACCTAAGATGCCACTAATTCAGAACAACAATCATAAGCCATCAAACTTGAAACAAAGTAATCTCAACATGAGTTAAACAAAATAACCTTAGACATTCTAACAGCAAGCATATGCATTATTCATGAAGTTAAATAATTAGTTTGTTCATCATTAGTATATTTTAAGAGTCTTCTTTGGAAGAGATAATGAATTAATTGTAATGGCACTAAAGCAAATAAACCGAAAGTTAAAGAAAACTAAGATATCATATCCAGCACCACCAATAATATGATGTTTTCTGGGTACATGCCAAGAGTAAAAGAATAGATGATACTTAGTAATAAACACACAACTAAATCATTCATTATTTCACTATGTCTTGACCCTGCAACTTCTTTGAAGAGTTTCTTCTCAGTGGGTATATTGTCAAGCAACTTGATACAGTGAATAGAAAAAAAAACTACAACTAAACTACAAGACTTAAAGCTATTCATCATTCATCATTGCTAATCCATGAAGAGTAAGTCTTCCTGAAGAGTCAGAATGAATATAAATGTTGAATGAAATGTTTAAACTATAAATTCAACTCCCTAATCCCACAACACTGTCATTCAACATTCATCATTATAACTGCTGGAAGAGTGTCTTCTTGTGGAAGATTTAGAATGAATACGACTACGTAGCTAAAAAACAATCACTAATTCAAATGCAAATGTAAAAGGCAACAGGAAACTTATCTAATTTACGCAAGACAACTGCAAGAGGTATTCTACCACTTGACGACATTCAACCCAAATTAAATCACGCTCAAAACAATCAATCATTTATTGAAGATGAAATAGTTTGAACACACACTCGCGTTTTCGTGAATGTAAATACGTAGTTTAAACAAACTAGGCGTTAAATCTATTATAAAATTCTAATACAGTTTTCGGTCTCCCAAGAGTTTATGAAACAAAACAACGTAACAATAATTACAATAATTCAGAACACCTGCTCTTCTCATCCGAATCACGTATCTTTCATACGTGAAGAAGAAATATATCCTGACCGAAGGGCCCTAATAGAAGTCTTCCCAAATGTGTTTCCTGGCTCAAAACCATACCTGCATCTATTTTTCCTCCATGATGAGCAACGCAACGATGTAGACATGACTGTGATCATGCTCATATGGTTTTTCTCAAGAGGCCACCTCGACATACTTAAACATGAAGGAATGGCAATCATTGTTGTTGCTTTAATGTCCGTATTCCGTAGTTGTTCCGCTAAAAATGTTTACAACGTCGTTAAAATTGCAATTCAACAAGTCACCATGTAAATCATTCTAGAAGTACCTTAACTATATTCATTGATCAATTGGGTTCAAGATAGAAATGGAAAGGGAAATGAGGTAATGAAAAGGAAGAAATAGGTACAATTTTGAGGTCAACATTTCAATACAAGAAGGTCTAGCCTCTAGAGATAGAGGATTATGTAATGGTTGAAAACTCGAATCGTATTAGTAACAATAAGTTGTTCAGCAATGAATTATACTATTGTCTTCCATATAAAAGTTCTTGTCAACAAGAAAACACCGAGATTCACATTACATAAACTATATATTTGTATATTTTTTTATTTAATTTTTATTTCAAAACCTCATAATTGGGTTCAGTTCATATGCAAGAATAAGGAATATTAAGCATATTTTTCCAATTTCAACTAAAAGGAATGAAAGAACCTTCATCCAAGTTACTATGCACTTAATTGGACCATCACTGGAAAGTACATGCACAATAATTTCCTGGAAAGTAACAAGACTTATTGTTTCTACATACCTCATTGATTCCCACTAGAGTTATGCCCTTGCATGGATGATTATTCATGGTAGAAGATGATGTTTTCCACTTTTCTATAGTTACAAGCAGCAAAGTGTCATATGTTAACATAATGAAATTTTCTAGACATCAAGGTACACGTGCACACACAATGAAATAGAGCACAAATGTACCGCATGGAAGATAAGATTGGATGGTCTTGCATCTTCTTTGGCCTCTGTAATATCGCTTAAGGAGTTTGGATTTTTGTATTTCTATAAAATAAAACATACCACATGTTAAATACTTATGATGAATAAATACTTAAATCTAAAACCACACTTATTCATACATGAAACCAATACGTGAAAACATAGACACCTGTCACTATTCAGGACATCTCACCTATTGAGGTATCGAAACTCAAATGGTTCATATTATATGATAAAACATTTGGCCTGAATTTCTCAAACCATATTTTTTTCTCCTTTTTCTTTAGGAAGCTAAGGAAATCCTTCTTCCTTTTTCAGCATGAATCAAGAGAACCCGACCCAAGTGTGAGGTCAAAACTATAATGTGAAAATTATTGGCATCATCCAACAATTTTTTAAGCATACTACCAAGGGTTTGTCTTCGCCAAAGTAGTATGAGGGTTACTCCAAATGAGATGTACATAAACATCTCCTCCTCACAAATGAAGTGTTCCTGTATCTGCATCAACAATATTTGTGACCATAAGAGTAGCATCGACATCTACACTGCGTGCCTTCAGATCTATATTGATCCTTATGGGCTGCTGAATATGTTATCTTCACATGTTGATGAAGCAATGATTTGAATTAATGGCAGTGGAACATGTACCCAATTAACCTTATAGCAGAAGGCTTGGCAGTTTTTCCATGAATTGACCATGGAAATTCAAGGTTAATGTTGCAAAATCCAAAGCACAAGATACCATGTGAGAAGGTATTTTTTTGTCTCGATCTATCCTCTCACCCACAAGAATGAGTTACGGCTCTCATGAGGATGGCATCCGCATCTCTGTTCTTTCTTCTCTATTCAATTGATGATTCAAATCTTTTATCTCTTCGAATAAAGGAGTTTATAAATCCTTCTTCTTTGAAGATTTCCTTGAACCTGCTAACAAGGTCTAATGGTTTTTAGTAGCATATGAAACAACCAATCTATCCTCCTCCTGGACACATTTACTGCAAAGTAAATGTTTTTATAACAACTGTGATGACCCGGCAACATTATCGGGTCTCATGACTTGTACGAGGAAACTCAGAAAAAAAATTTTCAAGGTCCCTAATTGCAAATATAAACTAATGTTAATTCTTACAATATACTATTCTCAGAAAAAAAAATGCACATGATATGAAAAAGTTGTTTACTTACTTAATATTAGTCTCCTAACAACCAAATTTTTGTGGAAATAGCTAAGAACTTTCTCTATCCCCTCTGTAGTACTTGATAAAAATTGACTTATTGCATCTTCCACTTCATTGTTGAGAGTGTGTTTCGTGTTGAAACCCAACTCACCGAACATCTCATTGGCTTTTATGAACCTGGGGGCCAACTTCCAGCACACCCACCAAGCCCTTGTAATATTGCCAAACATATGACTGCTATACTCACAAATCATGATCCTCCTTCCATATCCACGTAATGTAGTGTTATTTTAGTGCAAAACAAAGTTTAGTTATATCATGACAATGCTAAAGTACTTAAGTGCACTAATTTCATTGCCAATGCATCATCAACCATGAAAGTATGACTTTCCAATCAAGATGAGTTTTGAAACATTTGAGAAAAATAGAGCTGATCCAAACCACAGTGAAATATAATCCGATGTGTTTCACATTTCCTTGGGTTCTATTGACAGATGAGATTTTAAGACTTTTGGAAAGTGCCAATTTAGTGAAATTATATAAGAAAATAAAATTAACTTGATTCTCAAAAGGCCTAAGAATGGAGTGAAAACAGAGTGTGGGTCAATGTCACTTTGTCTCCGTTTGGGACGGAACTACTAAAAACAAGTCATATACTGGTCCTTGATGAAGCAAATACCTCATGATGCCCACGGTACCAATGCATTTGTTTTATTCAACAAATAATTCGCCATCAATTCTAATTACACATCTACGTTTACTATTGCCAACATTAGGAATGAAAATATGTTATTGACAATGATTGGTCTTACTATTAAAAGACTAAAAATTTTCTAAGTATGACCATCCAAACAATTCAACAACAAATCTTCTACATTTGTAAAACTTGGTTCGCAGAAATCAATTCAATAGATATCTTCAATCCAAGCTTTCTAAGACATCAAGACTGATTCGTCAATAGAATGGAGAACCTTCATTTCAGCTAAAACTCACAGGAGAAATTCAATTATTCAAATCAACATACATGAACATAATAATGGGCTATGAGTTATCATGTTTTCCATTATTTGATAATATTATATATTGAGGTCCTTAAAGAGCAGTTCAATTACTATTATTAGGATTGACTTCGTAATTAATTATGATTTTTCACTTTGTTACATAAATGTATTTACCTATGAAAAAAAAAAAAAAAAATTTCAATTCAAGTTTTTTGGAGATAGTGATACACTCATGTCCATGCACCAATTAATAAATTTATGGAGTTGTCAAATGCGTATATTTACTATACTAAGTCTACCTCATCGCTTTTCCTTGATTCTTATCTTTTTCATATCTTAATTTATTAACATATTGAGTAACTTGTAAGAAATGAAGTAATTGTTTGTTGTTACGTACCTAAATTTTACCTCTTTATTTATGCAGAAAGAAACAAAAGGAATGATTGTTGTCTCTCGACATTGGGACAGCAGAATTCCACAAGCCAAGGAATGTGTCATGTCGTGTTGTGGGACAAGGTCGAGAACAAATTAGAGGACTTAATGCATAGAAAATTTGTCTTAAGACAGAAACCACTGCACTCATCCGTATTTACTATTTACTTCTTACCCCTTTCTTAACATAAAAGAAGGTGATTGTAGAAGAAAGGAGAACTTATTATTTTAACATGGTAATTTTTGTTTTGCCACCAAGATCGTTGGAACGTGATTACACCGTAATGATGCATTTCAAAGTCTGCTATGATTAATATAAGAATTGAAGTTAATTTTTCTACTTTTATCTCAAGTATTTAGCGTGCTTTCTGCTTGCCGCTAAGGGCCCAACCTCTATGAAGTTAACTGCTTCTTGTAAGTTTATATATTTACCCTACAGAGTTTGGTTTGCTGATACAATTGCTTCCGATTTTATTTTAATCGTTCATTACTTTTCTTATATCGCAGTTGATATATGTTATGTTTATAATTTACATCACATATTTTTATTTAAGTTTTGTTCATTGGCGAAAAATCATCCATGGCATCTATTGATTTAATCATCCTGTACAGGCTAATATTGTTTCTATTACATCTTAAGTGAATATCATTCCTATCTTGAGTGCTTTATAGAGATTTAGTATAGTTTAGATTGAATCAACTAAGTAGAGGTGAGTTATTGTTACTGTGCTCTCGGCTGATGATGTTACTGCTTGAATTGCTGTAAGGTTTGATTTTAGTAGAGTATTGAGCTGTGATATTTCCTTTAATAATTTCATTTGGAGTTTATTAGATGCTTCCATTTATTATTGTGTCAAGATATATACTACAATTTAGGAAACATTACTCTCTAAATTAATAGCAGCAACATACTGTGTACACTCTTGAAATAAGAGGACTTTCCCGGATTGATGATTAATGTGGGATAATTAGGAGTTTTAAAAGGCACCTTTTATCAGCCAACATTTTGGCACTGTTTCCGGGGAGAGTGTAGCCATTTACAAAGAGTGATGTATACCTGATAATTGTTGTTGAGGAAGAACTGGGTATTGAAAATGAAAGGTAAGAACCTGCGTACAGAGCAAGTAAAATGACTACTCCCCCACTCGCTTTCCAGCAGAATTGTTAGGAACTTAAGGTAGAAATACACATTTGAATTTTTTTGCATGAATGACTAAGAAACCTGACAAGGGAAAAATTTCTCCTCCTAAACCTGAAAAATCTAAGGGACCGGTGACCCTTGGATGATCAACTTTTATTGACGAAATCTTAAGAAAAGCTGAGTCTTAGTCATCAGTAGGACCCCAAATTATTGCTGCCAATGTTCTATTGACTTCCTTCAAACTATAGAATCACCATATGTAGCTAACGCTAAGACTCATAGTCAAACCGAAAGGGATGAGCAGAGTTTTCAAGATACTGAGAGCATACAAGCCTACCCTCCACAAGAATAAAATTCTTGCAACCTCCGTGAAGGAGAAGGAGAAACAAGTAAGCTTGAAATCGAATTACTAGAACCTAGATTTCCTAAAATAGTGACTGAGCCAAGGATACCCAGTCTTCCAGATCAAGGTAGTGTTGTTAAAAATTTTCCGGCCTCCAGTAGGCATCCTAGGAAAAACTCTCCAGCTCCAGATATCCCCGAAGGATATTGGCATATTTTTGACCAAATGGCTCATAACCAACAAACTCAAACTTCTACATTGCAATAACCTATCATTGACACAACTTTCAATGCTCCCATGAAGGCTATCCCATTACAGAACATTCCTACCTTTCATGGGCTAACTTCAGAAGATCCCAATGCATTTCTTTTTGAATTTGATGTCTTATGTAGGGGTTATGATTACACTACCGACCCCCAAAAAATAAAGCTATTCCATTCTACTTTGAAGGTAGCAGCTCTACGTTGGGTCATGGAACTTGGTGGAGGCACCATCAATGATTAGGACCAAATGAAAACATCTTTCCTAAAAAATACCAAGATTATTGCCGAACCAGAGAACTAAAAGATGAAATCTTTCAAATGGTAGCCAAGCCTAGTGAGACTTTGGAAGAATATGTAGAACGTTTTCAATATAATCTACAAATATCTCCTTATATAAATCTACCTGATAATGTTCTAAAAACCACGCTTACTAGATTTATGAAAGACCAATGGGTAGAGACACTAAATATAATGGGTAAAGGTGATATTTATCAAGAAAATTATAACGATATTGTAAATTTTTGCATCAAGTGTTCCAGGGGTAGTTCAAGGCTGAAACCAGTCGAACGTGATGCAAACCTCAAAGATAGCAAAGCTTCAGGAAAAAGAGTTACACGAAGTGAAATCGAAATCTGTTAGAGGATTTCAAGACTGATATCTTGCGGACCATGACAACACAACTGGATGTCATGCAGGCTAAGAAAAAGCAGGCTATAGCAGAATAGATTTGGCTATTTTTTTCCCCCGTTGTAGACAAAATCACAGTCATAAATAATGCCCTCTAGATGAAATACGAACATGCGCCATATGCACTAAAGAGCATGCCACAAAAAGCTGCCCATCACTCCCAGGATTAAAAGCAATCTTCAAGGAAGCAGAAGAAGAAGTAGAACCAGCGTATCTATTGAACCAATGTCGCCAATGGCAAGCACGTCAGACAGGTATGCCTACCGATCCATCTTCATTTTTTCCTTCCTCGCAATATAATTCTCAACAATATTCAGGGGCATCATAGCAGAATCAGCCATCTTTTTTTCCACCTCAAGCATTCTTTATGCCACCATGGCCTAATCAGTCAAATCCAAATAAAAATAGTTGGCCAAATTTCCCTTACCCACCACCATTATGGAAAAAAAACCCTTATTCTTCCCAATGGTCCCCTTCCACTTCAAAAAATTAGAACTGGAAATCAAATTGGAAAATAGCTACAAACCGGCCTATGGGAATAGTCTCTCTACCTCAACCAACTTTACCAACACCTTACACATTGCAGCAGAACCCGCAATCCAATCTACGACCACAACTCCCAACCCAACCCAACCTGAATCCCAACAATAGACCAATCCAATCCATACAAATTATGGAAGGACTGGAGCCAGAAACTGAGTTGAGGGAGTGTAATGAACTCAAATTAAGATCTGAACGGATAATTGAATCAAAGAAGGATAAAAATATACAATTAGAAGATCTGTTACCTGTAGAACAAACACCTCAAGTGGAGAATATGGTTAAACAAAAAAGCCACGATCAAACTGTTACCTCTTCTCCACCATTCCCAGAGAGATTGATTATACCCCGCTCAATAGAATATCCCGATTTTGATCTTCTGGGAGAATTAAAAAATATGTGCATGAAAATACCTCTCCTCCAGGCTATTCAGGACATTACAATTTATGCAAAAACTATTAAGGAATTGTGTATGAAAAAGACAAAGAGGAAAATAAAAACAGCCCCAACTGTCCACATAGTCAGAACTTTGTCTGATTTATTATCAGGCAGAGAAACACCGGTGAAATATGAGGACCCAGGAAACCATATAGTCATGATACAAATAAATGGATGTTCCTTCCCCAATGCATTAGTTGATTTAGGAGCAGCCATTAATATTCTCACAACAACAACCTGTCAAAAACTTGGCATTACAGCCTTGGATCCAACTACGACCTTGTTGAATTTGGCCGACCGATCGGTTGTCAAACCAAAAGGGACATTACAGGATGTAATGGTGTCTGTAGATTCTTGGGAATACCCAGCAGGTTTCTTGATCATCAATCCTAGAAACTGGCTAGATTGACATCCTTTAATATTAGGAAGGCCTTGGATAGCAATTTCTGATGCTTATATCAGCTGTCGGACAGGCAGTATGACTATAACTAGGGGAAATGATGTGAAAAATTTAGCTCTATACCCCCCTGCTCAACCAAGCTTGACTATTATAAAAACCAGGAAATAACCTGCAACATAATTCATGGAAAATATTTGGTCACCATTAACTGTGGGAGATGCCCTTGAATTCAAAAACCAAATTGAAGACAATATTATCAATACTTTTATCAATCATCCTGCCACAGTATCTAGTTTGAAATTCCATATGATCAAAGTAGTCCTTGACAATGAAATCAAAGAAGATCCCCTGAGAGAAATCAATTACCAAACAATCCCTACAACCATTGTTTATAATAGCAAACCTATCGAAATCAAGCCAGGGAAAATCTTGAACATTAATAGTAATCTGAGTGATGACCAACAACAAAAAATTACTCAAGTTCTTAGGAAAAATAAAGAGGCTTTTTCTTGGGACTACTTAGATATGAAAGGGATCGACCCTCAGCTATGCCTGCATCACATCTACACTGAAAAAGAGGAAAAAACCATTTGACAAACTTAGCACCTAAAAGACATTGTTAAAGAAGAACTTCAAAAAATATTAGATGTCAATTTTATCTATCCTATATTTGACAATAAATGGGTTTCTCCATTAGTCATGGTTCCCAAAAAGAATGGGAAATGGCGAATATGCGTTGACTATAGAGAACTCAATAAGCCAATGCAAAAATACCACTTTCCCCTTCTATTTATTGATCAAGTCTTAGATACACTAGCAGGGAAGAAAATTTTCTCTTTCATGGATGGCTTCAGTGGCTATAACCAAATCCAAAAATCCCCAGAAGACCAAGATAAGACTACCTTTACCTGTCCATGGGGAACATTTGCCTACAGGGTATTACCTTTTGGATTGTGTAACGCACCTGCCACATTCCAACGAGCCATACTCAGTATTTTCACAAACTTGATAAATGAAGGATTAGAAGTATACATGGATGATTTCACACCCTATGGAGATGACTTTGAGCAAGCATTGCAGACATTGGAAAAAGTTCTGGAACGGTGTATTGCTACCAGCCTATGTTTAAGTCACAAAAAGTGCCATATGATGATGACAGAAGGCCTGATCTTGGGTCATTACATTTCAACAGCTGGAATTCAGGTAGATCCGGTGAAAGTATAGGTAATTCTCTTATTAGCTACTCCCTGCACTCAAACAGAGGTATGCAGTTTTTTGGGATTTGCTGGATATTATCATAGATTTATCAAGAGTTTTTCACAAATTGCTGCACCATTATATGCCTTAACAGGAAACATTGATTTCATATGGACTGATAAATGTGACACTACCTTTACAGATCTAAAACATCTAGTATCAACAACACCACTTCTATGAGGACCAAACTGGGATATACCATTCCAGATTTCATCAGATGCATCAGACACAACCATTGGAGTATTTCCTCGCCAAGAAGAAGAAAAGAAACCCTACACTATATATTACATTAGCAAAAACTTATCTCCTACTGAATTGAATTACACAGTAACAGAGAAGGAGTTTTTAGCTATTATTTATGCTATTAACAAATTCAGACATTCTATAACAGGATACCCTGTGGTTTTGTACACTGATCACTCTGCTATGAAATATTTAGCTAATAAACCTGTTACAAATGTAAGAGTGACACGATGGTTGATCCTTTTGCAGGAATTCGACATAACAATCAAAGATTGACCAGGAAAGGACAGTTTGGTAGCATAATTCCTCTCACGTGTGCCAAAGACAGATGACTCAGCAGCAATAGAAGACCAGTTCCCTGATGAGCACTTATTTTCTGTAACCATAAAAACACCGTGGTACGCGGATGTCACGAACTACCTAGCAGTGGGAAAATTACCCAAGCACCTAACGCCCAGTGAAAGAAAACTAATAGTAAAACGTAGCACTCAGTTCTCCTGGATTGAAGGATATCTCTTTCATACAGGAACCGATATGCATATTCGAAGGTGTGTCAAGGAAGATGAAATCTTCGACATCTTAAAAGCTTGCCACAATGGGCCTTGCGGTGGACATTTTGCAAACCGCAGGACTAGACATAAAGTCTTACAGATAGGCTATTATTTGCCCACCATTTTTAAGGATGCCAAGAAGTTTGTCCAGGCATGCGATAGCTGCCAAAGAATGGGCCACCCTGGATAGTATGACAAGATGCCCTTGCATCCACAATTAGTCATTGAACCCTTTGAATGATGGGATGCACTTACTGGCTCCAATAAACCCATCATCTAATCAAAAGACATATATACTGGTTGCAACAGAATATGTGACTAAATGGGTGGAGGCAGAAGCATTACCAAGGGTAACTGAAGACTCAGTAATCCACTTTCTTTTCCAAAAAATTTTGCGGTATGGCTTGCCTAGAGAAGTAATCATGGATGGAGGGCCACAATTTGTAGGCCATAAGATTGCTGCAACATTAAAAAATCCTCATATCATGCACAGAATCACATCTCCATACCACCCGTAGGAAAACTGCCAGGTAGAAAGTACCAATAAAGTAATCGAGGCAATACTAACAAAGACAGTTGCATCTCATGAACGTGACTGGGCTACATGATTGCCAGAAGCCCTGTGGACATACCGCACAACATGGATAAATACCACAGGATACTCCCCATTTCAGCTAGTGTTTGGAAAAGAACCTATCTTCCCAATAGAATTTGAAATTCAAACATTGAGGATAGCTCAAGAAGTAGGCTTAGACTTGAATGAAGCACAGATCAATAGGTTATGTCAAATCAATGAATTGGATGAAATCTAGCTATTAGATCTTTAACATACTGCACTAATTCAACAACAAAGAGTGAAATGGCATGATGCCCTCATCAAGAAGAAGATCTTCCATGAAGGTGATTGGGCACTTTTGTATGATTCTAGGTTCCAAGATTTCCCAGACAAACTCCAGACCAGATGGTTAGGCCCCTATGAGATACAAGAGGTGCATGATAATGGCACCCTTACATTAGCCACCATTGATTAGTCTTGTTACTCTTTTAAAACAAACGGACATCGAGTACGCCTCTATCACAAACTACTTACAAGGGAATCCTTTTACCAAAAGCTACGGGAAGATTCCACAATACAAATTCTTGCTGAGGAGGGAAACCCTTCCACAGTGCTAGTCCAGTGAAGAAATGTACTTTTTCTTGAAACCTATACATAAATTTGCCTTTCTGTTTGATTGGATTTACTTGATAATAGATTGTACATTAGTTTTTTTCTTTCCTCTATTTTTCCTTTGTCGTTCCCTATAGGGAACAGCTGATGTTCCCTCTAAGGAACAACAATGATCATGTGTATTCTCTCTTGCTGTTCCTTATAGGGAATAGTTGTTGTTCCCTACAGGGAAAAACAATTTATGCGTGTATTTTTCTTTGTTGTTCCCTATAGGGAACAGCTACTATTCCTTACAGGGAACAACAATTTTTGTGTGTATTTCGCTTTTTTGTTCCCTATAGGGAACAGTTGTTGTTCCCTACAGGGAACAACAATTTTCGTGTGAATTTTGTTTTGTTGTTCCCTACAAGGAACAACTGTTGTTCCCTCTATGGAACAACAATTTTGGCGTGTATTTTTTTCTTGTTGTCCCCTACAGGGAACAAAAATTTATGTGTGCAGCTTGCTTTGCTGTTCCTTACAGGGAATAGATGTTGTTCCCTATAAGGAACAATAATTTTTGTGTGTTTTTTTCTTGCTGTTCCCTCTAAGGAATAACACATTTCTTTGCGTATTTTCTTTTTTTGTTCCTTTAAGGAACATCACTTTTTGTGTGGGTTTTTCTTTTGCTATTTCTTTCAAAGAAAATCACCTTGTGAATATTTTTTAGAACATCCTCTTTCTCTTCCTTGCATAATCATCCCTAGAGCACCCCAGTTTCACTCTATAATTTTCTTAATGGCATGGAAGGTACAATATATATTTAAAGACAACAAATAGGAAGGTCTAGTGGAATAGGCAAATATCGTGAATATTATCATCTTTAACAAGATTTCTTTGTGATGATCCAAAAACAGAAAAGGACGCAATTATCTATCTCACTTTACTATCCTTATTTCCACTATAAATCAAACTAATTGATTGTCTATACCATGCTGGTTCCCCTTGCCTATATAAATCTCTCTATATATTATCAATAATATTATGGGTATATTTTTTTTTATTGATATGTCAAACTTATTCCGCCATCCCTAATCTTAAGCAGTGATAAGCCACCCTCTATGTATAAAATAGGGACTAAAAAGAAAAATATATATATATATATATTCACTAACAATTTTATATGGAGGATAGGGGGTCTCATCACGAGCCAACCTACCATGATCATAAGGAAGCAGTGAAGTGGCATTCCCACTATGGCCACCACACCAGGGATATGATCCAATGGATGCAATAAAAATCCTTGGAAATAGGAGGTCTCATCATGAGCTGGCCTGACCACTTTCGCTACTTCCTGATGAATGACAATGTGTTCACCTGGTCACCAAGCCAACACATTGGTCTCTACTATGGAAATCATAAGACACTTCCCCAATTATACATAGAGGACCATGGTTCCCAAGGGTTAAAAAGAAAATATGTCGAGGCTATGGATGTTTGTGGGCAATAGACGCTCTGTTGATGGTATTGAAGCTTTATTTTACATCAATAACTATTATAATACCCTCTTCTTATAAAATTTTCTACGAAGAGATTATGGTCCTAACATACCTTGAACCTTTATGCATGAATATTTTTTTTAATCAATCACAACAGTTTAAGTGGAATAATGGCACTAAAGTATTATTGCGCATGATGTCCCTTTTTCTTTATCATATCACATCATGGAAACCTATAATTTATTCATAACTCTCAGTACAAGCCTTGATTTCACCACTCCCATATCCTTTATGATCCTATCATTAATAAGCATACCTTGCCAATCCATTACCCCTATACTTCGCCGCCAATGCCTTACCCTTTTATTTATTCGATCGTAGGCGACCTATCAATTCGAAGGGGGGTGGGGATCTCCAATGTCCTTTTGAATGCGCTGTCATTTTTTCATTAGACTTTGCAGAATGATACGACATTCCATGATTGCAGAGCATGTGGTATGATAACAGCCCTCAATAACGGTATTTATATTTATTTGTTGTTCCATCACTCAGCCCTGTTCGTTGCTGTGTTTTTCCTGCTACACTTATCATTTGCAGAATTCCAGCACGATGGGAGGAAGAGAAATACGCAGAGAACCACTAATAATATCTTTTAATGATGCAGCTAGGGAAATTTTAGCTCAAGCTCGATGGATAACATACTTTACGAGATTTCAACCACCCAACGAGGAAATTTCCATCAAGTTCATACGAAATCTAGAGAATGGAAAATCTATGGTAAGGGGCAGGAAAATCATTGTATCAGACACAGTGATAGTGGAAGTATTCGGGTTACCGGCAGAAGGACCTGTGTGGGCTGATAAGTGGTTGAAGCTGCAGGACACTATCGATGCTTTTAGAGACAAAGGACAGGAGCTGGTAAAAAAGGGCAAAGGTGTTCGACCATCTTCTCTTGGAGAGCCATGGGGAGAACTAGCAAGAATTGTCTAGAACTACATTACATGCGACGAGAAAAAATATGTGGTAAGGCAGTGTCAACTTAAACTCTTAGAAGTTCTAAAACGAAAATGCTTTGTTAATTTACCTGCATTATTGAACTCTTTACTGCATGACACCACCGAGAGGCTAAGATGGTCCCAGCACATAGAAGCCGTAGTAAGACACCACTGTCTGATCTGGCTAATAGTCAGCTATAACCTTGCCCAGCAGCAATCAAGCTGGGATGACCTAATCTTAACTCTCGAGGGTTGTTCAGACCTGCCTACACCTAACTCAGTTTAGAAAAGGAAGAGGACTACCCTTTCAAGAAACATACCTAAAAAGCATAGATGATCCATAAGGTTGAGGTCAAGATTAGGAGTGGCCAAAAATCCTCAAGGCAGTACCAGTCAACCTCTAGAATTATCTAGCCCAGTAAGCGAACAAAACTTGCAGCTGGAGTTAGAAGGCCAGGATAACCATGAATCATGCCATGAGGAAGAAACAAGGCATTCTGGAGATGAACAAAGAAATGAATCAGGACTTCCCTCAACACTGAGCATGAGTCCCTAAGGTGATTTGTTGTGTGATTTCGAATTGGCCCAGGTCCTAGCTAACATGAACGATTGCATGCAGCCTGAAAGCCCGCTCAATATTAACTTAGGAGAAACCCAATCTCTTGAAAATGCTGGCAATGCCAAGATTCCATCTCCCTTAAAAGATGCAAGCCATGAAGCAGAAACTGATGTAGAGGCCATTCGAGAAGCAGTGCACCAATCCGATGACACGCTTCCAGTAAAAAATAGCCAGGTAGGCCTAAGTGCAGAAAACATAGGCCAAGGAGAAGAAGTAGAGACATAGATGCTTCGGGAAGTCGATATTCAATTAGGAGACACAGTCCTCTTAGAACATAGCCAAGATGAGCAACCAGGCTCTTTAGGAGCAGAAACTATTAATGAGACTGTCAGCAGAATAGTTGCTCCTCCGAAAAAGTATAGAACCAAATTTAAAAAGCTTAGGAAATAACAACAGAAGCTATGCAAAATATTAAAAAGGCTCAGAAGAAAAATAAAGGAAATCATAGCGGGAAAGGTCCCAGACAAAACCCTAGAGACAGCAAATGCAGTTGTAAAAATAGAATCACATGAAGGGAGGGCTACATGGACTCAAACCGAGCCCATACCCACTCAACCAGTCATCATTAAAGAAGAACAACATGCAATTATCATAGATATAGCTACACAGACAAAGGATGTACCCTCTCACAGCATGGCTACTCAGACAAAGGCTTGGACCTCCCATGATAAAGAGACTCAGACAAGCATAAAAGCTAAAGACATCATGACACATGATGACCCCATTATTCTAAATCTTTAGAAAGAATTAGTATGAGCTTAGCTTGTGTTAGAACGGCTTGAACAAGAAATTGTTCCCTAGCAAAGATATCAATCATTGCAGAAGCAACTTCGGGAAATGAATGTGACAGAGAGCAAGACCTTCGATAGATACAGAAAAGAAGAGCAGAAAATAGAGAGAATCAAGCTCAGATTAGATAGGTTCATAGCTCGGACAGACACCATATGCTCATTATATACAGACATCTTGGCATACAGGGCTTCTGCCACTAACTACGCCTTGTTTTTGTAAGAGTGATACTGCTTGTTAGAAATTAAAGCCGTGAGAGCTGGAAAACCAATTGAATTAAAAATAGTTGAAGATTTTATAAATTGTTGCAAACAGCATGGTGTAAAGGTTCAACGGTTGCTTTGTGAGTTTTACCTACATATTTTTGTATTAGAAGATGAGGTGGAAAAGAACCCAAACCCTTTTGTAGGAGATGTTCAATTCCAGGCCTTTATCTCATTCGCAGTTAATCAACTTAAATGGTTCAAAGCTCATAACGCCTTCCAAAGACAAGAGCATGGGTTAGATATTTGGGTAAGAAATAAACCCAAGCACCCTTTGCAAATGCTTGCCAACCACAAGAGTCTGATGAAAAGGGAAGAGGTGATTAAAATTTTAGGGCCTATTCATAAAGATATTGTACAAAACAGAGTATCATATTTTCAGTCCATTCAAAAAAGCTCTCTAGCTGCATCCAAGCTTAGGTGGACGGTCTCTACTAGTAGTGTGCAGGACAAGGAACCATTTAACTACAGAAATTTTAAAGTAGCTGTAGCCCGTTTTGTCACATATAGCAACCTCATTTTGAGATAAGGTCCCTATTGGTTAGGATGTCGGTTTTGTAGCCTCATCATTTGGTGTCCTCCTGAAGGATACAAGGCCATCTATGAATTTCCTGAAGGAAAGGAAGGGTCTGCTTTTGCACTCTTAGCTCAACATCATGGTTTCAGACCAATTTTTGATGCCCCTTCTCTAGCCTACTCTTTAACTACACTCCATCGGAGTTAATTTCTTTTCATGAGGACATGAAACAGGGTAAGCAAGGGAGTATGTTAAGTTACGAAATGGGTATGTATTTACTACTAAGTTCATCATCGTTTTCCTTAATTCTTATCTTTTTCATATCTTAATGCACTAATTTATTGAGGAATTATGGTAAGAAATGAAGGAATTATTTTCAGTTACGATTTAACTAACTCTTACATTTCTTTATGCAGGAAAGTGACAAAAAGAATGATTGATGTTCCCTAACGTTGGAACAGCCGAATCCAAAAAACATAGGAAGGAACACGTCGGTTGTGGACAAGGCTGAGAACAAATCAGAGGGATCAGCATGGAATAGAAAAGATGTCTTAAGTTAGAAATTGGTTGCGAATCCCTCAAGATCAGGAGATACTGAGGGATCGCATTTACTATTTACTTTTTACCCCTTTCTAATTATAAAAGAAAGCGATTATAGGAATAAAGCAAAGGAACCTTTGTTATTTTTCAAGTTGTAAGTTTAATTACAGACTACATTGTTGGAGAATGTGATTATACTATAATGTTACTTAATTTCGATGATTAATATATAATTTAAGTTTTTGTTCTCTCGCATTATCTGAAGTAACTTAGCAGTGCTCACTGGCAGGCTAAGGGCCCGGCCTCTAGTGAAGTTAACTGCTTCCTTGTGTTATATTCCCGATTCTTTAGAGTTTGGTTTGTGTGATAATCTCTTGTTTACGTGAGTTTATTTTCTAGCCAAACATTACTTTTTTGTATCGAGATAATATATATTTTTTGTTATAATTTACATCGTTATCATTTGATTTAAGTCTTGTTCATTACAGCGTGAATCATCTAGACAGTGCATTGTATTGATTTAATCATCTGTAAGAGTTTGATTATTTCTATTAGACTCTCAGAAGTGATATCATTCCTATTTTGAGTTCTTCATAGAGATTTAGTATAGTTTAGATTGAATCAGATAAGTAGAGGTGAGTTATTGTTACTGTGCTCTCGGCTGATGATGTTATTGCTTGAATTGTTGTAAGATTTGATTTCATTAGAGGATTGAGCTATGATATTTCCTTTAATAATTGCAGTTGGATTTTATTAGATGCTTCCATTTATTATTTTGTCAAGATCTATACTACAATTTAGGAAACATTACTCTCTGAATTAATAGCAGCCACATACTGTGTACACCCTTGAAATAAGAGGACTTGCCTGGATTGATGATTAATGTGGGATAATTAGGAGTTTTAAAAGGCACCTTTTATTAGCCAACACAGTGCACCACACTACATTAAGTGGAGAATATCTTCCTAAGTATGTCAATGGAAGTCGATTGAAGATGTATATGGATGACCCCTTCCCTGCACGCACCAAATGACTATATGGCCGAATTATTGGATCTATGTAGAAGGGTTGCGGATGCGTAGACAGGTGCGACACACACACGCGCACGGTAGCTATGCATGGAGGTTGACTTGGTCGCAGAGGTGCCAAAATATAGCTGTTTGAATGGTAAATCTGGGAAAGACAGTTTTATTACTGTTTAGGGGAGCATTTAGGTGCATTTAATGAGGATATTTTGCCAGATTTGGGATTTTTTTTCCATTTATGGAAACACATTAATGCACAAGGGACCGTTGAAGGAGAACCCAATCTATAAATATGACTGAAGGGGTCGCATTAGTTCCCTTTTAATTCTGTGTGAAATTTGTGCTGAGAACTCTTTGTTTCCTTGAATTTAATTTGTTGTCTATGTCTAGTTTGGATCTGGTGTTTGAGGAGGAGTTGCACCGTCAAGGTCTCGGAAAGGTTATCCCTCTAAGTATGATAGACACATGCCCTGGATAAGATATCGTCGCGTAGGCCATTGAGACACCTACGCCGGCCAAGACCAAGAAGGGACAGACCTCCGAGTCCCGCAAATCGCCCAGAGAAAAGACCCTGAAGCCATGCTCCACTTCGGCTGAGTAAAAGAAGAAGCCAATATCTAAGTTACCTTAAAAAATCCTAGAGGAGAAAGGTGTAGTACAAGTAGCCCCCATCTTGCGGTTTTCGACTTATGTCACACCATGAAAAGAATCAGTTATGGTCCTGAAGGACCTTGACAAAGTAAGGGCATACATCAACATGCCCTTGATCCCAGAGAATGTCCCAATGGAGGGAAACATGTTTGCCAAAGTACCGCTACTAAAGATGGAGGATTGGGACCTCCCAGAGATCAATAATTTCTGGAGCTCGACCCAAAGATATATATTTTTTTAAGTGACCTATGAATGGGTCATTGTACGAGTAGAGCCAAAGCGCTAGATATTGGGCTTTCACAAGGATGAATTGTTGAATTTATTATAGATCCCTCATTTTGGGCGCAACCCAGTGAATGAAATTTGTATGACAGTTGCTCGCACTGGTCCATGAGGAGTCATTGTGGTTGGGAGAGCGCATCCCTATTGACGTCGTGTTGATCCATCGGATCACCGGCTTGCATGATCAAGGTGCGGATCCCATGGAAAATTTTGAAGGGAAAGGCTAGGAGAATAAGGTGGTGGACAAGATCAAGGCTACCTACTAGGTCTCATGCCATAGCCAATGGTTCGTGGTGAGAAAAATTAACGATTCAATTGTCTAATTTGGGACACTCAACTTGGCGTGTAAAATGATGCAGAAGTGTAGGCCAAAATAATCCCTTTCACAATTCATTACACTCGCAGTGCCATTTATACATGGAATAAGATAAAGGAATGATATACAAACCGCCAGGGGGACCCTCAAAACCTAAGACCACAAGTCTTGATCACAAGTTATGCAAAATTTCAACCTCACTAGACTCCTCGGACTACCCGAATCATGGAGGCACACAAGGAAGAATATCCCATAAAGCCAAAGATAATAAAACAAGGAGCATTTTTCAATGGGGGAAAAATAGCCGAGATATTTTTTTTTCATAAACCAAGCCCATGAAAAAATGAGGACAAGAGATAATATGAAAATTTTATAACTAAAGGGGATTTGAATTATAAGGATACAAAGAGACTACCAGAGAAGGATCATCCCGAGATGTAGTCAATGTTGGAGAAGCCACTTATTCACGTTCTGAATTTGTAACCAACACCAAACTAGGAATGGCAAAAACATTTTTCACCAAGTCCTAAGCCCAACCACTACCCATAGAAGGAACAATACAAGCAACCTCTAAACCCAACCTTTGTCTGCTATTTTTTATTATTATTGGCCATCACTTTTCAAATCTCTACAAGATAATTTCCATGAGTCCACGAGGTGACCAATCTTGTGGCACCACCAATATTGAAAGGGTAAGCTCTCATAGCTCGAGTCAAGAAGACATGGATCCCATTTACTAATTTCCATAGTCACATGTAACCTTTCCACAAATTCAAATAGACTCGAACTCGAGCAAGATACTTGTTTTGAGTCGTTATGAAAGAGTAATTTGCATCTATAAAATTCCCCAAATAATTCCCCAAGTTGGTGAAAATATGAGATTTCCACATGTTTGAGGTGAGACCTGGGAAATAAACCCATACTCGGGTCTCATCCATCATTTCCATGAGAGCTTCAAAGAGGAGTGTCCAAAATTTCAAGGTCACCAACATAGAGTATATGGACCACACCTCCTTTACGACCCTACTCACATCCTCCTTTGACTTAAAGGACAATTTAATCTGTCACATAGCTAGCATGAAAATGCCAGGTGCCTCAGAAACTATAATAAAGATACATCTGTCATGCCAATCCATTATGGTACCCAGAAAATATTTATGCACGCGAGTGCATTCCACAAGGGATAACTCCTCCGAAAAAACAACATCTGCCATTTTAACCTCATACCCCAAACAAATACTATATGGAACAGGTTTCAGGTCCCCTTTCATGGCCCACAATGTCTTCTTAACATTGGTAGGTTTTCTCGTAGCCCCATGATCTTGTATCCCATCACTCAAGACCCTGTGTGTAGAAGCTTCCATATTTGAACCAGCAAGTGGATCCACAAAAAGATAAAAATGATTAACAAAATTCTAAGGAACAGTCCCCTAGCCGAGCAGTCAACATGAATGTTTGATGCCCTTGACCCAAAACCCTCGGCATGACCAAAAAATTTCACCTGCTGGGGAAATAAAAAAAATAGAAGAGCCACCACTCGAACCAGGATATATGAACCCACCACCATTAAAACTCCCAAGAATTGACCTAGATAAATGAAGGAAACCATCATGGGAAAAACAAGAAAATAATTGTGAAATTCCACTAATCGATGTAGGATTGGGAAACTCCACCACAGAAGGAAAACCAACACAAAGAGTGGAAAAGTGGTAGCATTATGGACCGCCCTCAAAATAATGAAATTAGGGTTACAAGATAACCTAATAATGGGGTTCAAACCCAAGACAACAACCCCATAATACTTTATGTTTTCCCCACTAGGAACCATGACATCACTAAAGACAAAAATGGAACCTGTAAAGGGGCTCACTGTATTGTCATCCAAAACCTCCACATAAGCCATAAGGGCACCTACTTGCCCTGAAAATGTCACAAAAAACACCAGAGACAAGCCTAAGAGCCAAAAATAACTGCAAGCACAGTAAAAAATCCCTCATAAACAACCCCCAAGAAAGCTTGGCAGCCATGAGAAACAACGCACCCGATAATTATAGGGGCATTGAAAAACTAATAAATACCTTAACACCTTCGGAACTTGAGCAGGGGATAAAGACACCCAAGATTCTTACTATTTGAGTAGTAGAGAGCCCCATGAAATCTAAAAAACATCCCTAAACGAAGCTACCCACAATACGTGTCGAAAATGGAAACAAGAAAGCTTGAAAATGGCATCAAGAAATATATTAATTTATTTTTCCCATGAATTAAATTAGAATAAAATTGTAATTTCACATCACATGATAGCTTGTACGAGTTAACTAAGTTAGGTTGACTTAGTTGGTTAAGTTAATTCGAGTTGAGGGTTAAACTAGAGGCTTGTAGAGTGTATCCTACTTTATAGGAGCCCTGGTTGAGTTTATTTTGAGTTGTAATTAATTAACTCAAATTATCTGAGTTAAATTCAGTTAAACTATTTCTAACTAATGGAGGAACTAGTAGGAGGTTAGATAGTGGGGTATCGCTTCATGTGTTTAACCAGTTAAATAATAATTCACTCATAAATAATTGATGCATGTCAATTCTAAGAAAGAACTAGATGAGATTAGAGTTCAAGGGCAGTGTAATATCTGTTGTATAATTATTTGAATTTTACAGGTGGTGCATGCAGTTAGAGGAAGGCCCCTAATGGATTGTGCAGTATGGGTTAAGAATTTCCTTAATAAATAGGGCCTAATTACCCAAGGAAAATTTGTAAGGAAATAGGGACTTGGGAAAGCCAAAAATTGGTTAAGTATTAAACCATGCTTGTCTAGGAATCATTCAAAAAGATAGAGATAGTGTAGAGGTTTCTCATCTTGGAGAAAAGAATTGTAATATTCTCATATTATTTGGCTTATGAAATATAAATATAGAAGGGTTTTTAGATAAGTTTTTCCCCAGATAAATATTTGTGTTGTGTGATTGAAATTCTTTCTCTTTCATGTTTTTTGATTTCAAGATCTAAATTGGTTTTCGCAATTGGTAGAGTAGATTCAAGTATAATTTTTTAGCATATTACAATTATCAATTGAATCTATGTGGATTTTCTATAGTACCCAACCACACACACTAGGGTTTTTCTCACTGTATTTCTACTTAGTGATATATACTTAGAAATAAAACCAACAACATTTATGGAACTATTGAATTATTAAACAAATTGGAAAAAAATAGTAATATTTATATTGTTTGTTTTATTTTCAACAATTATAGATGGGTAGTTTTTAATCCTCCATGTGTTAACCAGAGGATTGAAAAAAAAATTCAACGTTTTCTACTTGTTACATGGTTTCAAAATGAAACTGGCTATATAAATGCCACCTATTGATAAAATATAAGAAAGAAATAAAATTTTGATAACATAATTGTTGTTGGTTGATCAATTTTGAATAAAATAACTAATCTTTAATTGTATAATTTTCATAATTTGTTTACAAAATTCAAAATAAAACCACCTACATATTGGTGGAGATGCCATTGTGGTCAGTGTAGATGTTGAAGTGAGTTGTTAGAACAAAGGCTAGATCAAGGTTTATTGGTCATGGTTGGAATTGAAATGAAAAGAAGCCTTACATCTTGCTTTGTTTTATTTTATTAGAAAAAAGGCCTTATCAAACGTTAAATCTCACTTAAGGTCCTAATGCTTAATAAAATTTTAGACATTAGTTGAGAGTTTACCTAACCCTTGTTAGGACAATGCTTGAGGATTTTTTGGATCCCCAAAAATACTTTATTAAGTGCTTTTTTAAGTGATTTATTTAGGATGTGAACAATACATCAAGGTTTTGCGTAGACTATTTTCACAAATTTACTTTCCAAAATTTTCTATATAGATTTATGGATTCACCCACTGAATATCCTCTATATGTTCTTATGGGATGGGTTGAGGAATTATTTAGGACCATTAAGCCCCGTATGATTCATTTATGGTTAAAATCGCTCGCCACTCCCATCCAAACCATAGTTAAGGCCTTAGAAAGAATTTTTTATTTGCAATTTATTCTAATGGTGGCCATGGCTCACATATAGCCAAAAAATCCCATACAAAGGGCATGCATGTTGATTTAAAGCCCCTTTCATGGTGGTACACCTATAACCAAACATCCCATACAAAGGGCATGCATGTTTATTTAAGGCCCCTTTCATGGTGGTTGAGATAATGAACCTTTGTTTAGGTCCTAAGGCCCTTATTCTCCTCCCTTCTCCATGGTAAAGGCACCATCACACATTATTAGTGAACAATACCTATTAATTGAATTTATATTTTGAATAAGAGGCTAAGATCCACTATAGAGGATTTTATGTAGTGGTTTGTTAACTACTCCACAATGCTTGAGCTCAAAAATGTTGAAATGGAGCCTAAGGAATTTAAGTTCCTTCGTTAACCATGGCCAAGGCTCTAAGTATTATACATTATGCACACAACCTCTTAATGACACCCATGACCAATTTAGAGGTGAAATATCCCTTATAAAGAATTTGTGTGGTTGTTTAATGCATATTTAATGGAACTTGACCTTTGGGCTCTTTGTTTAGGGCTCAATGTGAAAATTTCACTACCGAAATTATATTGCAGCGATTGGAATAAATTTTTCTAATTGTAAATTAATTATATTGAAGAGCTCTTCAGATTATCCATAGTGTTATAGAACATTCATCGACATTTCGAATCTCAACGAGGATCCATCTTCAGAAAAGGTTATTGAATGAAAATAAGATTTAGGTCAAGGATTAATAGTGAAAAGAGAGAAAGAAAAAAGAAAAAAAACCGACCATAACTAATTAATAATTAATATTTTATTTTATTTTAATAATTTTTTTTCTAAGTAATAATTAAATAATTTATTTTAATTAAATAAATAGTTTTTAAGAATAATATTGAGAGTGTAAACTTCTGTGATCCATAACATTTTAATTATAAATCTTCCAGAAAATCACACTATAAATTTTGGAATATTTATAATTAAAAAAAATAATATTATTAATTATTTTGAGATAATTAATAAGAATTATTATATTAATTATTTTATTTAATAAGTAATAATATTTAAACATTACTCAAATTTTATTATTACTTATTAAATAGCAGGAGCCTTGTGCTCCCCTCATGATACATTGAGCGAATTGGAGTTCATGGGTGCATTGTATCTTGCGCTCCAGAATCGTTTGTTTTGTAACACAATGCAGATGGAATTCCACCATGGAGGGCATCTCGAGGGGCGTTCCAATGATTTTCCACAATATTTCCATATTGTGGAAATATGGATATTGAGCTTATTTTTCTCTACCAACCAAGTCGAGATGGCGGACTTTTTCTTATCGGACTTTTTAAATTTTTATAAAATGTATAATTTTAATAATAAAGTTTGGCCTAAAATGTAAAAAAAGGTTTTTAATAATTATATATTGTTTTAGTTATAAATTATATATTTATGTTGATAAAAAATTAATGGATTTTTGAAAATAAATTTGTACAATTATAAAGAATAATTCTTACTTGTTTGTAACTTTGAGTGAAATGTGATATATTTTTTAAATTGAAGTTACAAAAATTCTTTAGTAGTAAAAATATAATTTGTAAGGAATATGTTATCTTTTCAATTAATATTGATGTCATGGTTTAATGTGGCAAAAATGCATTTAATTATTCATTTGTCTTTACAATTTTTTTAATGAAATTAAGAAACGATTTTCTTTAAAATAACAAGTTTAGTATTTAATATAAAATATTCTAAAATCTAATATATTTTACTTTTAATATTATAATTATATTTTATATATATATATATATATATATATATATTACATAAATTAGCATAACTACAAGTTGAATTTAATTTGACTGCAAATTTTAGGAATATTTAGAATCTAAGAGATATGAGCAAAGTTAATTGTTTGACCTGATTCTTGTTTTTTAGATTCTAAAATATTCTTAAAATTTGCAATCGAGACAAGGATAGTCACAACTTTATTATTAAAAGTGGTTCATATATACCGACCGATGTTAATTTTCACCTTGAAAAAATTAATAACACTAATAGATGTATAATAACCACTTTTAGTATTGTTGTTATACTAGTTGGCCAAGGTTGATTATGGTTGTTTATGGTTTTTCACTGTGGCTCAAAGAGAATGTGGTTGAGTATAGGTGACCATGGCTAAATATGGTTGACAAATGGTGTTTGTGTTTAACTATAGATGAATATAATTGGCTATGTTGACTTTAGTTGTCCATGGTTGAGTATTAGTGACTATGAAAGACTAGAGATGCATATGTTTTATTATAGTAGTTTATGGTTGACTATGTTTGTCCATTATTTATAATAATTCACCATGGTTGAGTATAACTGACCATGTTGACGTTGTTGACCATATTGAAAATGGATGTGCATGGTTGAATTTGGTTGACCATGGTTGACTACCATTAACTATGGGGAACTCTGGTTTAACTTTAGTTGAATATGGTCAATTATGGTTAACTTGGTGTAACTCCCTTATATAACTAGACATAAAACTCATCACACTAACCTCAAATATGCCTTTTATTTTTCTTTTTTTCTTTTTTAATAAACACTCATCATAAATAATAATGATGAAAAAAATAATTAAATTTACAAATTCTTACATATTCATTGTTCAATTAAAACATGCAATTTATTATTTATATGAACATGAATATGAAAACAAAGAATATATTAATGCAGTTAAATGAATCTACCATTCACCGAGTGATCCTATAGATGACCATGGTTTTCAACATTTGTCAATGGTGACCATGATTGACTAAGTTTTCCCATGGTTGACTATGATTGAGTATGGTTAACTAGGTAAGACCATGGTGAACTATAGAAGACCATATTGACTAGGGTTGACTACAATTGAACGCTATTGATTATGTATGACTGTGGGTGCCATGGATGAAAATGGTTGAATATATTTGGACATGGGTGAACGTCATTGACTATAGTTTACTATGATTTTATTTCATCACAATGTGACATTGGTGAATAGTTATGTTTGATTATGACAACTAAATATATTCATCATTTCACAATGTTAGGTTTTTTTGACACATTTTAACATTAGGGTATATCCATTGCATTTGGATGATAGTTTATGCTTGTTATATGGGGACATCATGTATTCTTTGTCACATAATGATGTTAGGTTATGGTTGTCACATTGTAATGTTGGATAATTTTTGTCACATTATGACATCGGGATATGTTCATCACATCACACCACCAATTTATATTTGTTACATTACAATGGTAAGTTATGGATATGACATTGCGATACTGATTTTTGTTCATCACATTATGATGCCAATTTTTTTTCATCACATTACGACATATATTTTTTGTTTGTCACATCACAACATGATCTTTGTTTGTCGCATTGTGATGTCAATTTGTGTTCGATACATAGTGATGTTGATTTTCATTCGTTGTAATATGACAATGGATTTTTTTGTCACATCATAAAGTTGATGATTATTCATCACATTGCAAGGTCGTTCTTTTTTCATCACATTTCAATGTCAATTTTTTTTAGTCATAGTGTGACATTGACCCTTTGTCATCACTTTGCGACGCTAATTTTTATTTTTCATGTTATGACATATTTTTTTCATCAGATTGCAATGCCCATAGTTGTTTGATTTTTTCTAGTTATTTCTCCTTCCATGAGCTTTATCTTCTTCCTCATGTCTTAATCCTGGACCATTCCTTACTTGTTTCTGCACTTGATCTAGGCTTTGTAATAGCTGGATGTTTATTTTATTTTTCTCCTCCTATGCTTTTATTGTTGTAAAATTACATTGAGAATGTTTTAGTGGATGGTTATGTTCATCAAATTTTGATGTTGGAGGAGGATCGTGTTAGATTGTGACACATTGTGACAATTATTCCAGTAGAATTTGGTTGAATCATTTTGTTAATCAATGGTTAATTCACAATGTAATTTTCCTCAAGAGTTTTGTTAGTTTGTTTGCTTAAAAATATTTTGATATAAAGATGTTTATTATGGTTTACTTATGTTTACACACCTTGCAACATTTCTTATTTTGCGACAATCCTTAATTCCTATATTCGCGGTAGATTCCCATAAATATTCATTATACATTCTTATATTCATCTTGGTTGGAACATAAAGAAATTTTATTTTCCTCATTAGTTATGGCGGTTTGGAAAGAAATAGAGACATATGGACATTAAAATGTAAAAATATTTTTATTTCAAATGTATAAGTTAATAAGTTAGATTTTAATATTATGATGCATCATGATATTTTCAAATTAATAAGAGATCAAATTGAATGAAACAAAACACAACAACATTTCAAGGGTAATAAAGATTCTACTTGGTATGTACATTTCTATATTCTATGAAATTGTAAAAATATTTTATAAAAAGTATAAAAAAATAATTGAACAGTTTTTCTTCTTTTTTTAGTATAATAATTTGAATGTCCATAATGCTAATAATTATATTTGAATATGCATAATAATAATTTTTGAATGTACATAATGTTAATAATTATATAGATTAATATTTAAAATTTCGTAATAATATTTAAATATTTATAATAAATATAATTATGAATATTCTAATTCACACTTCCATAAAAATTTAAATATATTTTATAAAATATATGATAATTTATTTTTTTTTAAATCTCTTTTTTTACCTAATATTATAAATAATAATAGTTGAATGAGGAGTAAATAATATTACTTTTTTCACTCCATAACATTTTTGGTATAGGAAGAAGTAAAATTTATAACTTATAATTTATAATTGAGAGGTTAAAAACAAAAATGAAATTTTCAATTAAAAAATATTTATGTTTTAACTATGATAATCTATTATTGTAACTTGAAGTTATAATCTATAACATTAACTTGAACAAAACCAATAATTTAATAATGTAATAATTTATTCCAATTATGACAACTTTATTAATGTATTGTAATAAGGGATATAATCTACAGTTGATAGGTACAAAATAAAAGGAATTTTACATTTCAAAATTATTTATGTTTTAACTATATAAACTTAAGTGTGGATGGCTCTAAGGAGTATTTGATATGAGAAATATGCTAGGGTTTCAAAACTCATCTCCACCAAAAATGAGGGTTCACAATGGTTCCCTATGGAGGAGGGGGGGCGATCTCTTCCTACAGAAATGGAATGGTTGAAAGAGGCTTGAGCCACAATCCACACAAATCCAAAAATTCCAACGTTGGTGAAGGCTACAAGAATGGCCATCCACCAAAATATAATGGAATTCCAGACTCCTCTATTGTGGTAATGAATCAACAAGTAGTAGGACATGACACAGGAATTCAAAAGATAATAATAACATGCATCCCTCAAGTAGAAAAGATTCCAAAATATGAGAGAAGATCCACAAAATTTACAAAAAATATTCAACATATGTAAGATCACACCTTAATCAGTAAATTTATGGGGTTATGGCCAACACATAGAGCTCTAATATGGTGTATTCAGAAGAATTAGTATCCTAAGGAGATATATATTTAAATCTAGGATCCAAAGATTTTTTCACAACAATCTTCAATAATCTAGACGATAGAAATAGAGTTTTATAGAATGAACCATACTTCTTCATCTCAATAGGACTATACATGATGTTTTGGACATAACAATTCAACTTTGATAAATAGGATTTCACAGCAACATTGATTTGGATCATATTATATTCTCTTCCTTAAGAAATTTAGGACCAAGAAATACTGGAAGAGATAGTAAATGCTCTTGGAATATTTTCATGTTCTCATAAGCCTCGAAGCAAGGGAGGTACACATTGTATGCGCAATTTGTGTGTATATGAATGTGTCTCAAACACTTCCTTCAAACATATGGTAAAACTATTAGTAAAATAGATGGAACCCAACCCATATATTATGAACACATTCCACTTAGATGCACAAAATTTCAAGAGCATGGGAATTTGTTAACAAAATTACCACCTAATATAATTCAAAAAAATTCAAATATTTCAAGTAGAGAATAATCAAGATGGATTTGAAAAAGTAACTCAAAAAAATAATATTAAAAAGAAAAAAAAAAGGAGCCTTTGGGGATGACCACCGTAAAGAAATAAATAGATACTCAACCCTGTTGAACCTAAATCCAGATCCAATTAACAATTATATAGAAAATGAGCAAGAGAAAGAAAATGTCTGTAACAAACTAGATCTGAATTAGGAGGATCCATCTAAGAGATGAAAACTTCATCATCAAAATGAGAAAAAAAAACTCAGAGAATGTTTATATGAACCAATAATAGGAAGAACCAATAGAAAAATATGAGGACAAGGAAATGGAACTCAAAAATATTGGTATCTAATCAATAACAGTAACTTAAATAAATAAATATCCATTATCAATCCCAAATAAGGAAATGAAACTTATCTCAAAAGTATGGATCAAATATTAGAGAAATTTGCATCAAAATATCAAAAGTAAGCCAAATCCATCCTCCTCTTCATCAGGAGTAAAAAATAACAATAATAATGAAAATACGAGGTTTTTCAAAGATGAAAAGAGAAGAGGGAGGAAGAGAAATAAGTAGTTGATTCAAGAGAAAAGATAAATTTTGGTAAATTATGGAGATTACTTTGATAATAGATTCCTTCCAACCAACCCCACAATGTTACAAATGGAAATCATCTCATGGAAACTAAGAGGTGTGAATAGCAAGTCCAAGCACATACTTTTTAAGAGAAAAATCATTTAAGTATATCTAAAAATAGTAATGATATAACAAACAAAATGTTGAGGTACACTGAAATTGATATAATTTCAAATGTAGTATGGGAGGGTATTCAAGTAATGGAAATAATTGCATATGGTGCTTCAGGTGGTTTGGTGACATTTTGGAATCCTGAGGAAATCACATTATCAGGCTTCATGGACACCCAAAGCATTCTCACAATGAAATTTCATAAGGTGGGATTAAAAAATTATAGGTACATTACCAATGATTATGGAACCATTTCCCAAAGAGACATAATTAATTTTATTCAAAGTTTTTTTGAACATAAATGGGAAATTTCAAGACTCATAGTGGATACTGGGTGGATATTTTAACATAATAAAATACCTAGCTAAAAATAAAGAGGGACTTCACATACTTGATCAAGATTCATTTCATTTTATGGATATAATAGAGCATCTAAGATTAGTATATTAGAAAAAAGATGATGGAATCCACATGTGGAACAATCATAGAGGAGGATGATCTAAAATCACTTCTATATTAGATATATTTTAATTTCATAATCAGTAATGCTTACAAACATTGTTATTTTTCCATAATCATGTCAAGCTATGGATCTGATCACTAGATACTAGCTTTGAAAATTGTTTGGAAGGGTATCCTGTAAAACACACCTTTCAAATTCTGGGACTTTTGAATTTCTCCATCCTTCCTTTAATAAAAACATTGAAAAATGGTGGAAGGAAGTTCCCATCATTTATGGAACCCTCGGGCATAATTTTCAAAAAAGCTAAACTACATGATGGGTAGGATGAATCTTTGGAATATACAAGAATTTTGTAATATTCTTGAATAAAAATAAAAAAATAATAAGGATATAGAGGAAACCCATAATCAAGGAGTTGGAAAAATAAAACCATTTCTCAATAAAAATTGGAAGAATGCTTGAATCGGGAAGAAATATTGAGAAAAAAACTCGATCCTTGTGGTTGAAAGGAGGGTAAACATAACACAAAATCATCAAAACAAAAAAATTTCTTGTATCAAAAATATTCAAGGAGGAAAATTGGAATATCATCACGAAATGGAAAAACAGGTGGTCTATTATTTAATGAACCTTCTCAAAGAAACCCAACTATATTGGCAAGCAACAATGAGAAGAATCGATGAGTACATCCCTTCAATTATTAGGCTAGATCAAAACAAAGTCTTTCTAAAAAGTAAAATGCTCATGAAAGAATATTGTGTTGTCATGGATATGCTAAAAGGTAAGTCCATGGGACATGATGGGTTCACTTCTTATTTTTACTAATCCAGTTTATAAAAACCAATAGTATTATCGCCTATATGGAAAACATAATTTATCCCAATATAAATTACAACCAAATTAATGACACATGTAGAAAAATGGTATATTAGGCCCAACATAGGCAACATCACTTGTTATTGTTAGTACTTATTAAATTCTAGTCTATTATGAGACATTTATATATTTGTGTAAGAGGTGCTAAAAAAGTGGCCCTTCTCCTCTCACAATGTGTCTATTTATTTCAAAAATATTGTGCCTAAGGAATATTGAATATTTAAATTATTTAAATATTTTTTAATTATTATTATTCCAGTAAAATATGGGTAGGTGGAAGAAAATCCCTTGAGCATTGTACTTTGACATTTTTCCATAGAAATTTTCCAATGGATGTTACACCGCCAAGATTTTTAGATATGTCAATCACATGGAAAGATATGCATATAATATTATGAATTTGTCCTCTTCTTTGGGAATGGAGTCTAAAAGGATTGAAAATCTTGAGGAAAATTTCATTATCTCATATTACAGAACAAGATGCATAATCAAATTTCTAAAGATATCAAATAGTCTCATAAGTCCAAGTGTCAAGATTTCTAATTTAGAAAATATTGCAAGGTATTTGAGTTGAGCACAAACTTATTAGTGGTAGATTTTACATAGAGTTACACATTTTATTCATAGAGAGAGATATATAGAATACATACTATCAGTTTGCATATATGTGTGTGTGTGTGTGATTTTCTACAATATTATACCCTAAAATTGAAGTTTACTTTATGACGCCCATGTCTGTACTTGGAAAATTTGTCCAAAACATTGAAATGCCTATGGATGTGCCTTCATTGTCATGTGTTGAGTAAATCACATGTAATCACAACCCAAATATCTTTAATATATTCTCTATACCTCTTCACAATAAAGCATCAATGATTTCATTTCCTCCATGGGTTTTTTTCTTCAAATTTCAATCGTTAATAAACTAGTTTTCTAATTTCTTCATTTTTCCACCAATATGAATGAGGAATACACTCACTTTTCACCATAAAATAGGGTCAAAGGAAATTATATTTTTCTTTATTAATTTATGGTGCATATATGTACACTCTACCCAAAATTTATTCATTTTTAAGTAGTTGTGCCACTTTATCATTGTTGACTTATGACTTCTCATTTTTCTGGAAGTCCTTCATGACCATTTTCCTAGAAAGATATAGTGTCCAGGTCCTTGGATGTTGAATTTACTTTATCAAGTACATTGTAGATCCATCCCTCATTTATTTTCTTGTAATTCCACCTAATATTGGTCCTTAAGAATATTCTTCTTTTTCTTCATGCTCCAACAAGAATGAAATGGTTACCATGTCATTAGAACCACACGAACTATGCATCCCCAAAATTTATTCATTTTGAAGTAGTTGTACCACTTTATCATTGTTGAATTATGACTTGTCATTTTTCTTTAAGTCCTTCATGACCATTTTCCTAGAAAGATAGAGTGTCCAAGTCCTTGGATGTTGAATTTATTTTATCAAGTACATGGCAGATCCCTCCCTCGTTTCTTTTCTTGTAATTCCACCTAATATTGGTCCCTAAGCATATTCTTCTTTTTCTTCATGCTCCAAAAAGAATGAAATGGTTACCATGTCATTAGAACCACACGAATTATGCATGATGAGAAAATAGAAAGAAATATCACATTTCAATAGCCTCAAGGTTTGAAATCTACTTATAGGTTTGTAATAATAATTTTCTCAAAAACAATTCATATTTTAAATTTGACAGGGATTGTGGGTATCTATGAATAAATATTTACCAATAAGCTTTATCAGACCATTAAAATACTATATTTTTGTGAAATTCCATACTCTTAAGTTTGTATAGTTAATTATATCATGGTTGAGTAATATACCCAAGAAAATAAGAACTAATATAATTATGAAAATAATAATATTCATTAGCCTATGTTTAAGCTAACCCATTTCACCTCTTCCCCATTAAAATAATAAGGAACAAGCTAGTCAACAAGCTCGAAAATAAGGGAAGTAAATTTAATAATATCCCCCTTGATTCCCAATGGAATGAAATAATTGCATATCCTCTCAATTTTCAATGTACATACATTTCTATGGAGGACCATCCTCCACAAGGTGAGTAATTATGAAGTAAGGAAAAAAGGTAGTTAAGTGATGGAATGACAATTTTTCATGGAAGTATGATCCACCCCCTACTTGGAATTACATTTACTAGACACCCATGCATGCGAGGGATGGTATAGGGAAATCTCAAGCATGGTTTGGTGGAATAAATCAATGGATTCCTCATCACTATATCATATTGTGAAGAAGGTATGTTTATCTGGAAAGCTTTCATGGCAGAGGAAGGGGTGAAAACTTGGGAATATGGAACTCTTTGGAAGTTAGTAATGCAGAGTCCTTATGGGTATTGTTTAATTGGAACTCTATTTATTTATTTTTGAAGTCGTTTTAGCGTAAATAATTCTTTAGTTTTTGCATCCTTTTCTTATTTGTGCTCTGGTATATTTCTTTGGCTGGTGAAGTCTTTATTTTTTGTATAGGTGTCGTTTCCTTTATAGGAAGGTCCTGGCTCTAGCAATAATTAAGGTATGTACTTCAATTCTATAGACATGAAGGTCATGTTATTGAATCTTTGGAAGAATAAGTAGTGATCCTTAGTGGTATTAAGCTATTTTTGAAACTTCCTATTATAATGGAAACACTATCTCAACAACAATGCTTTCGGTCTCAGGTCTATTCTTAGCATGATTTCCTTGAACAAGAGGGACCTAATTTTAATACTATTTATTTTCCTTGTTTTTTGTTTCAAATTTTTTTTTTATGGGAGGTGCCTACACTTTTTGTGCCTTTTTCCTACTCTATATTTCCCTTTCTTCTTATCTCCCAATTTTTAGAATCTCCTCGGAAATAGTTATATGTTGTTTCCTTTGTGCTTAGTTTAGTGGAAGAATTATTTCAGTTTGGGTTTGTTTGGAAGATTTTGTACCATTTTTTCATTCAATTTTGGTTTTTTTTTTTGTCCTGGAGCACTTTTCATCTCTCTTATCTCCCCTTTTTAATCTTGATTTCCTCCTTTCCTATCAAGTCATCTACCAAATATCCTAGCCCCTTGTTTGTCCCATGTATTATGCTTGGTTATTTTAGGTATTATCATTTTTAATATGGTTCACACAACATGATTATGGGGATAGAGAGGGATAAGAGGCCATCATCATTCCTTTATCTCTTAAGCCCAATTCTTTGCAAAATGTTCAACCGATATCTATGTGCAATCTAGTCCACCTGAAATTTGAAGTTCGATACAAGATGGTGAGATGAAAGCCAAGCTAGAAAGGAGGTTCATTATATATGCTAACAAGGAGGATGATGTTGGGGGTTGGGTATTTAAAATAGGAAAAAGAAGGACCTAAAAACCAAGATCTACACAAATTGTTAATATTTGTTAGTAATTAAAGACTATCATGGACAAAGTTTTAGTCAAGTGCTTTGAAACTCATGAGGAGATCCTTTTAGTGCATCAATGAGATGAGAAAATAGACAAGAAAAATCATCAACATGGTCTCCATATTAGAAAATATTTCAAATACTTGGATTTTACCACCTTCAAAGAGGAGGATAAATTCCTTAATACTGTTCAGGTTGATTCTCTATCCAAATTGATGCGTTTTCTATTCATTTTTATAATATATAGTTCTGCTAGAAGGGCTACAATCCTAGATGACATTACTCCTAAGTTTTATAGTAAAGTTTCTAACAAACATAGACTTAATTATCTTACTAATTTCACGTTAACCCTCCTGAAATTTATCTTGCAAGCCATACCTCTTTACTTTTTTTCATCCCTAACAACTCCAAAAGTTATCATCAAGAAATTTGGATCACTCCAAAGGATTTTTTTGTGGGGAGGTGCAAGGATATAAAGGATGAATTCTCTGATAGCCCATGAAAAAGTGTGCAGACCAAAAATGAAAGGGGGGCTTGGTATATGTGACCTTAATACCCTAGATAGCATCTTCGCTACCAAAAATTAGTGGTATTGGATTCACTCTTAGAAAAATGCATGGAGAAACCTATGGAGAAATAAATACACACCAAAAATTGAGGAAACAAATTTAATACATGCTAAAGGAATCATTAAAGGCTCACATATTTGGAATGTTGCATGGTAGAATAAATTTCTCATTTCGAATTACAGTTTCTAGGAAACAAGAGAAGGTAATTAAGATTTATTTTGGGAGGATTCATGAGATTATATGCCAAAGATGAAGAGCTTAGAAAAAATTTAGGGTATTCAATACATCATGTAATAATAAGGGTGATTCATAATTTCTCAATACTGGTAAAATCCATCATAATAGGAAAAATGGAGAACTCGGTAAACCAAAGAGCAATGGAATCAGGAGGAGAACAACCAAGCATGGAGAACTTATAAGAAGAGATAGAAACTAGAATAATTAAAATCTAATCAGGTCATAATAAGATACAATAGGGATATAAATGTATGATCAAATACACTTTGAAAGAAGCATACACTTTAACTATCAGTTGGGACTCAATTTCGAACAACAATATTTGGAGAAATATTTGGAAGCTAAATCTATGGCCTAAGATAGATATTTTTATATGGTTATTGGTGCATGATAATACTTTAACATGAGATTGGTTAAAATGAAAAGGATTTCAAGGACTATGTCTTTTTCCTCTATGCAGAGAGAATTTAGAAAATTTCAAACATCTTCTAAATACACATTCCTTCTCCTACTTCCTCTTGTTAGAAAATATGAAAAGAATAAATATTTTCTTATAATTGATAATTAATTGTGATATTCTTGTCTTCTTATTAAATTTACTATGTTCTCCTTTTATTATTTCATCAAAAAATTACCAAAATAGTATCACACAGATCAAGGACGCTAGATATAGGCGGATAGCCAAGGCAAAACCCCACTCTAGGGGAAAACCCAGTCAGTAATTATTCTTTCAATAGTTTTCTAGAGATAATCCAAAACTATAGACTTTGACACAAACACCCTCCACACCAAGTCATACCTCTTTTTATTTTTGCAGATAACACTATCTTCGACCTGGTAGCAGTAGTAGCAAAAACACTATGATGCAACACTCTTATTCGACCTAGAAACTTCAATATTGCTCTAGCAACTTCGATCTTGACCCAATGAATTTGATCTTGACCCAATACTTCTCCTTAAGGTATCAAAAACCAATAATAGCAACTTCAACCTATTAACGATGAACTTGCCCTTGCAACAACTGGTAGTAGAAACTTTGATATAGCTTGAGAGACTTCGATCTCCCTAGAGAACCCACACAAGTGAAAGATAGTTGCACCAAAACTTGAATTTTGTCTTTCCCTTTCCTCTTGACCAACTTCATACTCCTTTAATCCTTCTTCTCCAATTTCGCACTTTTTCTAGCTACTTCTTGGTATCAAACATGTGAGAGAGTCATCTCTCCAAATGAATTCAATCTACTCAATATATAACCTTTAGGTGAGGTCTAATTTCCCTCCTTGAGGAATACTTGATCTTCTTGAGGCCGACTTGGTGTGGAGGTGAAATAATTCATATTTGACTAAAAAATAAACCTTTTTACATGATTCAATAGCCCAATAAGGTTCTGTTTAAAATTACAATGACTCTATTGACTTAGAATAAATCCTATAAGTCCTCAATGGCGAATTTAACCTAAAACATGATGACCCAAACATCAAACCCATGCTTTAATAAGTCATTGCAATAATAATAATATTTTTTCTTTATTATTTTGTCAAGTACATTACATAATGACTCAATGGAATTTATCAATATTAAAACTAGTTACATTTTTCAACACTCCCTCTTAACTAAGGAGGTATTCATAATAAGTAAAAGGAAGATCTCAAACTATATGAACTATGAAGAATTTAGGCATCTTAATTCCATGGAATAGATTATTGACTATCCAAGGTATCTCATTGGTTTAGGCACCACAATGCCATGGACTAGATTCTGGACCAGGGAAATCTATCCGGGTGGGACTAAGATGGAATAAATATTTCAGCCTCTCTAGGTACCATCAGGCTTACTTACCAACCATCAACCCAGGGATCCATGTGCATGTCAGAGCTCAATGACCAACACCACCTTTCCTACTTTGGGATCTAGACATCAACACATAGTGTCGACCACATGTCCTCCTAGGAAATGCTTCACTCACAAAGCCTCAACATTCCCGATTATTCAATCGGTAAAAATCCTCCCTGATCAAATAGATCGGTAACAAAAAATCTCTCCCGATCAAACTAATCGGTAACCATCATGTAAAACATGTTATCAAACCTTTGAGAGATTTACCTATATAAACACAACCCAAATCATTAATAAAATTTCAAAATTTCATAAGCAAATACAAACCTCTGGGTTTTTAGACAACTTGATGTTGCTCCTCAACTTTTGATAATAGGACTTAGAGCTTTTCAACTAAATATCAACAGAATATTCCTCAACCATACAACTTTATTTTCTAATTCCCATGTAGCAACATATTCTCCAACCAAATACTTCAAATAAATTCTCCAATTTCTTCTTTCAAGGCATTCCTCATTACTATAATATTCCCTCCCTCCTAACTAGGGAGATTTCTTCTACCCAGGCTCCCTCTTAATTTAGGGAGATAAACTTATTCTCTGACATTGGAGAATATTTCTTTGCTTACATCCTTGGCTATCATTATTCATATATCATACTTTATGAACATCTTCATCATCTTGAATATTATGTACCTGGACAACTTAGATAGAAAGTACAACACAATCTATAGAAGTATGAATTTAATCATATCAAAATCTTATAATTATGGAAGAATTTAGACTTCATAATCAACAAGAGACTTTACTTCAATATTTCAACTTCTTTGCCAGGTTTTGTTACAAACCCTAAATCACATCAATAACTTATATCTAGGGTTTCAATATCTTTTATATGTCAGTCCATAGAAACAATTCAAACAAGTGCAATGTATCTAACAAATTTTAGAATTCATATGTTAGACTTCACACTAGGATTTGGTTCAAACCCTAGATTTATACATGAATCTTTAACAATCAAAACCAATCACAACACAATTTCATACTTCAATAACTTGTCATTATATATTAGAGAATTTAGCTTCTACTAAGGCTTAGTTACAAAATCCTAGAATTTACTATCATCCTATATTATCAAACTTTGACTAGGGCTTAGTTCCAAACCCTAGAGCATATGACAAAAAATAATTGGGTCAACACATATATCTAGGATTATATCACCATGCATAAGAATATCATAACAACATATGTTATTCAAACCCAACGATACAAACACATTCAAACATTTGATTAGATGGACAAACATATAACTAGGGTTTCAATCCTAGGATAATATCTAAACAAGGGTCTTGATCAAAAATGCTACCAAATCCTAAATTTCTAGGGTTTCAACACATAATATAGAAAACCATAATTTAAAAAAATTTAAAAGGTTCAGGATTTCAGATGACACCATTCAAGCCTAATAGGTTAGGGTTTTCATAACCATACCAAAACCCTAAACATCAAAACCTTAAACATCGAAAAAAAAAATTCACCAATAACCCTAGGTAGGCTAGGGTTCATATATTATCATCGACATACCCTTAGGCTAGGGATTTTCCAGAGAACCTTTCTAGGGTTTCATAATAATAATAAAATATGTGAAGAGGGTATATTTATCTAATGACGAATCACCCAATCAAGAATCTTTAAGATTCAAGAAAGCTAGACACAACAATGTTAGTGATGTAGAATATAAAAAATAATGAATATGCATTTATTATGAAGAGATCAAAACATTATAGTTTAATGAATACCTTTGTTACTTTACAAAACTTGTAATCATGCGAGTCCTTCTTTCGTAATCCTTGACTATTTAGTAATTTTTTCCTAGCCAAGAATATAGAAGAAGAAATGTGATTAGTATTTAATATAAACAAACTTAAATAAGTAAGGGAAACCAAAACCGAAAAGAAATAAGGTACTTATATTTTTGGAAGTTGATGAGGGCTCCCTCCAAGATTTATGGGTACCTATAAGCTTATAAACAAAATTCAAAAATGTATTTCCAAAAATATGTTAAACCTAGAAATATTAAAAATAAAAATACAAAATGAAATAACTAATACTTAGAGCAAAGGACTTAGTAGTGTAAGTCCCTTACATTTGATTCTTCAAGTTTAGCTTTCTTGGGAGATCCTTATTCAACAACATTGGCTTGGTCACTTTCCCTTTTCCTATTCCTTGGATTGTCAGGACAATCACTTCTATAGTGACCCATTTTATGACATTGATAACATTCTATTTTGGACATGTCAACTTTCCTTCCTGGTCCTTTTGACCTTTTGGAGTTTCCTTTCTTATGCTGAGAAGTATAGGCATTTGAAACTTCT
The DNA here is from genome assembly GCA_034641835.2 of Pinus albicaulis. Taxonomy (NCBI): domain Eukaryota; kingdom Viridiplantae; phylum Streptophyta; class Pinopsida; order Pinales; family Pinaceae; genus Pinus; species Pinus albicaulis. The sequence goes on from CM076569.1 coordinate 305,004,329, forward strand.
TCATTGTTGGAAACCAATGTGATTCTCATTTACTCTTGGTTGCGAGCATTTCATAACTCTTGAAATGTGGGAGTTTCTTTCCAATTGTCCAGTCCTGAAGAAAATAACTCCAAGTTGGTGGCAACCCCAATAGTGTAGTTATCAGTAGCTCTTTGTCTGGAATAATTTCATCTATGGATAGAAGGTCATCTCTGATTCTAACTATCCTTACAAAGAAGGAATTCACAGTGTCATCTTTAGTCATTTTTGTAGTTCTTAGCTCATTCTTTAAATTTGATACTTGAACAATATTCTTGATAGCGAATAGCTTTGACAAAGCATCATACATTTCTTGAGCATGGTAAATGTTCGATATGTATGGGACAATATTTTCCTTTATGCCTTCTACTATTAGTGTCATGGACAAAATTTGTGATTCTTTGAACTTCACCTTATCTGCGTTTCTAGATTCTTTAGTAGGCTTCTTTACTTTTCCTTTAACCAAATCCAATACTTTGTTCTTTTCAAGAATGAGATGAATTCTCTTTTTCCATGACCTATAATTTGATGCTCCTTCAAGCTTGTTCTCTCCCTTTATTGTGTTAGACATTTTTCTTGAAGATAGTAAGATTCTTCCTCTATAAGGTATCCTTCTATGATACCTTGGTCAACTTCTTGAGATTCTTTCAATATATCATTAAGTTTCCTTTTCCTTATTTCTTCACCAAAGCTTTGATACCATGTAGAAAATTGAAAGGCATAAATATTTTTTATATATGATAATTACTTGTGATATTTTTCTCTTCTTATTAAATTTCTTATGTTATCCTTTTATTATTTCATCAATCAATTGCCAAAATAGTAGCACACAGATCAAGGACACTAGATATAGGCGGGAAGCTAGAGAAAAATGCCACTCTAGGGGAAAACCTAGTCAGTAATTCTTCCTTCAATATTTTTCCTGAGATAACCCAAGACTCTAGACTTTGACATAGACTCCTTCTGCACCAAGTCAGACCTATTTTTCTTTTTTCAGATAACAATATATTCAACCTAGAAGCAAAAATAGTAGCAACACTATGATGCAACACTCTTCTTCAACCTAGAAACTTTGATCTTGACCCAATACTTCTCCTTAAGGTAGCAGAAACCAAGAATAGCAACTTTGACCTATTAGCAACGAACTTGTCCTTGCAGCAACTAGCAACAATTGGCAGCAAAAACTTCGATATAGCTCGATAGAAATTGATCTCCCTAGAGAACCCACACAAGTGAAATACATTTGCACCAAAACTTTTATTTTGTCTTTGCCTTGCCTCTTGACCAACATTGTACTCATTTTAGCCTTCTTCTCCACTTTCGTACTTTTTCCAGCTACTTCTTGATATCGAACTTGTGAGAGAGTGATTGATCCAAATGAATTTGATCTACCCAATATATAGACTTTAGGTGAGGTCGAATTTCCCTCCTTGAGGTCAACTTGAGCTTATTGAGGTTGACTTGGTGTGGAGGTGACATAATTCATATTTGACTCAAAAATTAAACTTTTGTACATAATTCAAAAGCCCAAGAAGGGTCTATTTAAATGTACAATGACTCGATTGACTCATAATAAATCCTAGAAGTCCTCAATGGGGACTTTAACCTAAAACATGATGACTCAAGCATGAAACCCATGCTTTAATAAGTCATTGTAATAATAATAAAATTGATTTTCCTTATTCTTTGAACAAGTACATTACATAGTGACTCAATTACATTTATGAAGACTGAAACTAGTTACATTCTTCAATACCTCTAGGATAAAGTAGCCACAATATTTAGGAAATCATATAGATCCCACAACAATGTAAACACAATGATATCTAATTGGATAAGATCATTTTTTCTTATCCCATCATCAATATATCCAAGAAATTAAAAATTAAATTCATCCTCTAGGATATTTGGAAAGAGATGAATAGATGAATCTTAAAATATGAAACAATATTAGAATAATTAGTATGGAAATGGATAGAAAAGAATAAAAGAGACAATTCTAGTGCACAACTGGTCAACATAATATTAGGTATGCAATGGATGAGAGGTTAATACACTCCAATCTCTAGGTATCTCCTTTAGTCTTCAAATATTGTCAGACATTCCTAGCCAATTTTACTGCTCAATTATGGACATATAAAAATACACTCCAAAAGGTTTAATACAAATTAATTTTTTATTGTGTCTCAAAATTAAATCAATGGCTAGATAGCTTTGGTGGTATCCTCAAGGACTACAAGGGAACCATACTATGGGTTCATGTTGGGTTTTTAGGCATTAAAATAGAAAACACCACATAAATCTTTTCCTTTGATTATCAATTACAAGTAGTCGTAAAAAACAATTATAACAATATCGTTATAAAGGGAGACTCACTAATAATTATAGGCATGGTCAAAAAATTGCAATATGTTTCTTCCCCTGCCAAAGTTTTGATTTTTTGGATACTATAAAGTGGTAGAGTAAAAATTATAACACTCCTATTGAAAGTGTTAGATTTTATTGTGGAGCATGTAAGACAAATAGGGAGAAAGCTATCTAACATGTTGGAAAATGAGGGAAGTAAATTAATAATATCCCCATTGATTCTCAATGGAACGATAGAATTGGAGAGCCTCCCAAGTTGCAATGTCTCTACATTGTCATGGAGGACCATCCTCCCCATGGCATGTGATCATGAAGAAAATAAATTGAGTAATTGAGCAATGGGAAGGTAGTGGGTGGTGGAATATTATGTCACCTCCTACTTGGCATTAGCATTTACTAGAGCCCCATGCATGCGAGGAAGGGAATAGGGAATTATTAGGCATAGTTTTGTGGAATAAATTGGTGGCTCCCTCATCACTGCATCATAATTGTGAAGAAGGTATGTTTTCGAGACACATTTCATGGAAAATTAAGAGGTGCAAACTTGGGGACATGGAACTCTTTAAAAATGTATGGTAAGGAGTCCTTATGGACACTATTTAATTGAAGCTCTATGTATTTATTTTGGAATGCCTTTCGGAATTAGAAATTGCTTAGTTTTTTTGGATTTGTTTCATATTTTTGCTCTAGTGGATTTCTCTTACTAGTGAGACCTTTTGTTTTCAAATAGGTGTTGTTTCCTTTAGAGGGAGGTCTTAGATTTATCAATAATTAAGGTATTCGCCTTAATTTTATAGACAATAAGCTAAGGTTTCATATTTTTTAGAAGAATTAGAAAATGTCCTCAATGACATTAAATTGATTTTGAGACTTTATGGGACAATGGACACTCTAGCTCAACAACAACGTTTTGGCTCTTAGCTCTATTCTTAGTATTATTTCCTTGAATAAGAGGGGCTTAATTTTAATACTACCTATTTTCCTTGCTATTAAAAATTTCATCTTTATTTTATCGGAGGTGTTTGCACTTCTTTTGGCTTTTTCCTATGAATTTTCCTTTCCTCTTATCTCCTAATTTTTAGAATCTCTTCAGAAAATGTCATATGTTGTTTCCTTTGTGTTTGGTTTTGTGGGATCCTTATTTAAACTAGGGTTTGGTTGGAAGCCTATGTCCCTTGGTTGGAGTAATTTTTTTTGTTTTCTTTGTGTCATGACACACTTTTCACCTCTCTTTTTTCTCTGCTTCTCAATCCTCTCTTCCTCATTTCTTTTCAAGTTATTTGGTAGAAATCCCAACCCCTTACTCATACCAGGTATTAGGCTTGGTTCTTTTCATATTTATCCCTTTTAATATGGTGCACCTAGCATGGTTAAGGAGGCACAAAGAAATAAGAGGCAATAAACCTTCCTCTGGATACTGAGCTCAATTCTTCGCAAAATGCTAAGTTGTTATCTACAAGAAATCTACTCCACCTAAAATTCCATGATAGATACAGGTTTATGAGAGGGAAGCTAGGATAGAAAGGAGGTTCATTACATATGCTAAATTGGGGGAGGAGGTTGGGGATTGGGTACACAACATAAGTAACACAAGGACCTGACGGATTATATCTATACAGATTGTTGACATTTACTAGTGATTAAATATTATCATGGGTTAATTTTTAGTTGAGTTCTTGAAACTCAATAAGAGATCCTTTTGTGCATTAATGAGTTGCGAAAATAAATAATAAAACTCATTGGCACCATCTCCATATTGGCAAAAAAGCTCATAAGCTTGGAACTTACCATGTCCGAAGAGGAATATAAATTCTTTAATACAGTTCAGGTTGATTCCCTTTCCAAATAAATGCATTTTATGTTCTTTTTTTATTATATATAGTTATGGTAGCAGGGATGCAATCCTATATGATGTTAATCCTAAGTTTTCAACTAATGTGTCCAACAAACATAAGAATTATTATCTTACTAATTTTTTCATCAAGTTTAAACTATTTATTTTAATAGAAGATTTGTTATCATGCTACTAGTCTAGTTTCTTAAATGATAGACTAGTATGCACAACTAACTTTGTATATATTTTGATTTCTAAGTAATACAAATGCTACTTGACTTATATATATATATATATATCAACAAAAAAATTCCAATTTCTAAAAACCAATAATATTATCCCTTATATGGAACCATAGGGTAACCTAATCTAAATTACAACCAAATTGATGACATATATAGCACCAAATAACATCAACTTTAAATGCATGGCCATTTTTCTTTCAAAACTTTCTCTCCTAAGTTTCCTTATCACCAATATGTTAAAACTATTGGATGATTAAACTCATCTTAAATAAAAGTATGGATGAATTGAAGATAAAATTTTAATTTTAATCTTATTTTTTATATACTCAATATAATAATAATAATAATAATATATTTCAAAAAATATAAATATTAAAATTACAAAAATTTCAATATAATAAACATTTAAATATATATAAATTTTTAAAAAAAGTATTACAACAAATAAAATATACTACATTATAAACTAATCTTCATATATAACTTGAGTGAGCTTAATAATTAAAAAAATATATTCCAAAAAAACAGAAATTAAAAATTAAAAAAAATTAAAATTAAAATATTAAAAATTAATATCTATTATATTAAAACATATGATTCTAATTTATTTAAAATATTGTTATTGTTTATATATTAAAATATATAATAGGAAAAATGTTTTTTAATGAGAAATATACCGCTATTATTAATATTTTAAATTTAAAACACAATATCTATGCTATTAAATCATTTTTTCAATCTATTTACAACAATGTTATAGACGAGTGGAGTGACCAATTCGTTCAATAAAAATAAAATAAAATAAAAACCATCATTATCATTTAACTTTTCAAACCAACATTATATTTATGTCATTATCTATATAATAATATATTTATATATCAAAATAAATGTATTTATATAATAATATATTTATATATCTTTTACTCATATATTATTGATATACATTAAATATATCAATAATGTACTTTAATATTAGTCTTTGGTGATATATTTATAATATACCAACTATATTATAATTTATTATTTTTATTAATAATATATTGTTATGCAACTAAGTTCAATTCGGATCTAAATTTATTCAACTCGCTATCTAATCCATACCAAATATATAAATAATATAATATATGTCTATATGGATAATGTTCCATTATTTAAATAAATATTGATAATATATTTATATTAATAATAAATGCATCTCTTTACCGAAATAAATGCATCCATATTGAATGCAATAATATAATATATCTTTGTATCTAAAAAAAATAGTGTATTGTATTAATCATGAGTGTATCTCTCTATTTCCTTACCCGCAGAATGTGTGCATGCAATTATTTTTAAAGTGATTTAAGTGATATATGCCTTGCCATTTATTTGTGGTATTTTTTAAAATGGAGTAGTTTTTAAGTATGATTTTGGAGTTTTTATGGGTTTTGTAGAAATTTAGCAAAAAATGTTGTCAAATTTTGATTTGAGTTGTTTAAATTTTGATTATATATATAAATTCAAATTCTTCAAATTTTTTAGATTTTTAAATTGTGAAAATTCCACCTATCAAATTGCATGATGTTTTCTAAAGCGATCTAATTATTATATTATGCACTCATATTATGAATTCTCCGCTTAAAAATTACTCAAAATGAATTCCCCGTTTTGTATACACTTTGTTGGTAAAATAGAGTTCCCGAGTTTAATATTCTTTATATTCATTTAATTGTCGAGATCTTTACTCTTTGTCCATGGCTGCAATGGAATGTTAAATATATAAAATGTGTAAAATATTGATAATAAAAAATATATATATTATTTTTATTTATTTATTTGGAGGTTTAATGATTTAATTTTTGTGATTAAGTTATTATGGATCAATTATATATTTATTTAGCAATTCGGTGATTAAGAGACAGAAATCTAAGAGATTGACATTCCAAGTTATCTAACTATTTGTTCTAACAAATCAATAAAATTGATATGTATCATTCTAGTGATCCAACTACACATGGGTTCATTGGTAGAACTGTATGACAATACAATGATATAGAGTCTAATGATCCAATAGATTTGTTATGTAATAAAAAATCATTTGATATTGAATGATGGAGTGGATTTGAAATAAAGGTAACAAACATTAATAAATTGTTATATATAGTGGCATGGCTAGGCCACAGAGTGGAATGCCTTCTCCTCTCTTTCTTGGCATAGTTTTCATTGATGGAAAAGAGTCAGTTATTTTATGAATAGTTGAAGTTGAAGTTGATGGCATGCTTGTGTTGATGCAGGTGTTGTTATGATTATTATGTTTATGTTTTATGTTTGTTATGATTGTTTGACAAAGGTGTGGTCACTATATGTTTGTAAGTTGTGGTGTGATGCTTGTTACGCTTGTAATATATAGTTGATATAAGTTGCAAAGGAAAGCTATGTTCAAGGTATGTTGTTGAAATAGCTGAGGAGGTTTTCTTATTGTTGTTGAAGTAGCTGAGGAGGTTTGCTTATTGTTGTTGAAGCAGTTGAAAATTTTATGTTTCATATGTTATAATGGTCAGTGTTGAAGGTATGTGAATTCTTGTCAGCAGATGTGATGTTGTGATGTATTGCAATGCAACAAGATATATTAGGTCAGATTTGAAGAAGTCACTTGAAGTGCTTGAAATTATTTCAGGAAAATACAAAAGGTTTCCTTTTCACACAGTATATTTCTTGTTCATTGTGTTTAGTTTATATTCAAATGCTCATTGATAGTATGCTTAGTTACAAAGGTGTTGTAGAGGTGCATTGTTGTTGTGCTAATGTTGTTGACAGAGTTGTTGTGATGCATTTCTTGTAGAGATTCCTTCAGAAGTTGTGATGCAAGAGGATGCAAGACTGGATGATGAACTTTTTATTTTTCCCTAGTTGGGATGAAGTTATATGGCGTCAAAATTATTTTAGCTTCTGCAATCATAGTTGGCTGATATTTTTCTTTTAAATAATATTTGGTGGACCATTAAAATTTTTTTTATTGTTCACAATATGAAAAGGTTTGAAACTAATGAGTGGAATGCAAAAACACAAGAATTTTCACTTCATTTTCATGCATGGAATACTAACAACCAACAAAGTTTGTTTATCAAATATGTTATTTTGGAAAGTTGAAATGTTAGAGTGTATGTGGGAGAGTTGAAGTTTTTTGAGAGCTTGTCCGTGAGTTACATGGCATAAAGAGATAGAGGTAGAAGAGCATATTTGAGGAGCAGAATAGGAAAAAAAATATATGGAGGTATGCATAACTAAAGACTAGGTAAACCAACACATTATTTCTTGTATGTGTCATGGGATTGTAATCTCCTTTCAGGTTGTAGATTGAAAAAGAATAGGTTGGAGCCTATTGAAGTGGAAGTATGAGCTTACAAGCAAGTTGTAGCTTGTAGAATAAGTTGAGGTAGGAGCCTCTTTTAGGCTGTAACCACTAGAAAATTTATGTAAGTGGTAGTATGAGCTTCCCAGTAAGTTGTAGCTTGCAAAATAGAAGAGAGGTTGCAACTCTAAAATCTAATGTAATAGAAGAAGTAGGAGTTTTCTTTTGCATTAAAATGATAACAAAGTCATGGTTTTGTCCCTTTATTGGTTCCACTTATATTTGGCATCCACATGTGATTTATTTTAAGTGTTGATTTTATGTTTTCATGGAATGTTATTTATGTGTTAAATTTCTTTTTGTATAGAGGAATGCTACTCATTTAATAGTTCAGATAAATTTTAAAAATAAATATAAACATAAATTTAATTTCCATGAATGCACTAAATTGATTCACTTTTTTGTTTCATACTTTTTTATGCAAGGTGTCTACACATTTTGTGGATTTTTACTACTCAATATTTTCCTTTCTTCTTATCTTACAAATTTTATAATCTCTTCAACATCTGTTATATGTTATTTGGTTTTTGTTTGGTTTAGTGGGAACCTTATTTGAGTTTGGGTTTGGTTGGAAGCCTTTTTCCCTTAGTTTAAGTCCATTTTTTGTTTTGTTTAGTCCTGGCTCGCTTTGCATCTCTCTTCTCTCCCCTTTTCAATCCTCTCTTCATCATTTCCTGTTAAGTTGTCTAGGAAACATCCTAGCCCTTTAATCATCCAAGGTATTAGGCTTGGTGCTTTTAGTATTTATCCCTTTTAATATGGTTTTCCTACCATCCTCAAGGGTACATAAAGAGAGAAGAGGCCATCAACCTTCCTCCAACTCTTGATCCCAATTCTATGGAGAATGCTTCGTTGTTGTCTATGTGCAATCTAGTCGACTTGAAATTCTAGTTTAGATACAGGATGATAAGAGGATAATAAGGCTACAAATAAGGTTCATTCTAGATGATAACATGGAGGAGGAAATTTGGGGTTGGGTCCTTGATAAAATAAAAAACAAGGACCCAACATACAAGATCTATATATATTTTTGATAGTTATTGGTGATTAAAGACTATCATGGATAGATTTTTAGTCAAACACTTTCAAACACAAGAGGAGATACTTTCGTGCATCAATGACATGAAAAAATAGACATTAAAATTGATTGACATGGTATCCATATCATAAACAATTATCTATAAACTACAATGGGCATGCCATTGGATAATTCATCATAATATATCTACTAAAATATATTCAAAATTTGACTTCTACACTATAAGCATTTATATATCCTTAGATTTTTGGATATGTAAAACATTGTTTATTTCATATGCATGTAAATTATAATTATGACGAAAATAGAGAAAAATGAAATAAAACTCATAAACCAAAATTTAAGACAAGATGTAACTTGAAACCCTTTCGGGAGAAAACACAAGTGGAAGTTGAGGCCACTTTTATCTCTTTCTTAGAATAGAAAATGGATGCATTATAAAGAAGTGAGCCTTGTGGCATGTCGGTTGTTTCAATGTTAAAATACTCTCTATTATCTCTCTCCCTAGCCACTCTTGACTACTATGCTTGTATATGGAAGAAAATGAACTTGAACAAAATGGAAACCCATTTCCTCTTAGTGGCCCGATTATAACATAACTTGATAGCCTACTAGTGGTTAGGTTTGAATCCTTCAACTCTTCATATAGAGTTATAATACCAACTCTTATAGAGTCTTCTTCATCATGATAAGGTTATTAGCCACTTTTCCATGAATAATGGAGGTTGATGTGACATCCTCTTGAATTATGGTAGTCAAAACAAGAAGGTCAAATTCTTAGTGGAATAAATGTTGCATATGGAGTCCAATTAAGGTGATTCTTGCACTATTGTAAATGTTTGTGTGTAGAATTTCTACAAAAAAAAAAAAAAAGATTTGAAACCTAAAATTTCTCCTGGATGGTTTCATACCCTAATTTTCCAATCTGGGTCTCGCTAGAAAAAATGGTCCTATGGGATAATTCCTCCACTTTTTCCACTCTAAAAGCTTCAAGATGGATGAAACACAATATAATGATCCAATCTAGATAAAAAAGGTTATAGAATTGGATTTTACCACTTCCAAAGAGGAGGATAAATTCCTTGTTACTATTTACATTGATTATTTGTCAAAATAGATGCATTCTCTATTAATTTTTATTATATATATAGTTTTGATAGCGGGGATACAATCCTAGATGAAGGCAATCCTAAGTTTTCTAGTAAAATATCAAACACACATACTTAATTACACTACTAATTTTGTCATCATGTTTAAACTATTTATTTGGAAAAATGCTTTGTTGTTGTGTTATTATATTGGTTTCCCAAGGGAAAAACTAGTATGCGTAGCTAATTATATATATATTGATTGCTAAGTAATACAAATACTCTCCGACTTACCAAAAAAAATATTTATGTTTTAACTACAAAAGATCTAATTTCTAAAAATCAATAGTAGTATCATCTATATGGAAAACATAATGTAACCTAATATAAATTGCAACCAAATTGATGACACATATAGCACCAAATAATATCAACTGTAAATGCATGGTCCATTTCTTGTTGAATTCCTTCTATCCTATGTTTTCTTATGACCAACATGTTGAAATTATCAAATGATTATTTCCTTGTGGGATGACTAAGTGGTTAGAAAAATGGGATGTTTTCTCCTCCACACGGTTTCAAATCCCATGGGGGAACATATTTGTCGCATTGTAATAAGGGTCAAGGAGTAGATTCCCTCACCCTAATGGAGTCTCAACTCTTGCTAAGTCATAAATTCTTGATATATATAGCTTATAGGGTGTTAAATATACTCTTGGTGCTAGTGGTAGCTGCTAGAGTTGATCTTGGGCCTTGGCTAGACTAATCCAATAAATTACCCATTCACCATGGTAAAAAATAAAAAGAATAAAGTATTGAATGATTGAATTTATCTTAAATAAAAGATGCAAGATCTCATTAAATAGGTGGGTTGGAGATTAATTTTTAATATTGTTCTTCATTTGTATGTACTCAATAAATTCTTTTTATGCATATATTTCATAGACAACCAACAAAAAAATTAAAACATCTCCATTATCCATAAATTTATAACAATAATAAAAATAACACACACACACACACACATATATTTCAGAAAATTATGAATATTTGAAAAAAAAATCATTAAATAATGTAGTCAACACTAAAATATATAATCTTTCAAACAAGTATGTTACAATAAATGAAATATACTAAAATAAATGTAAAATTAAAAAAAATATACATTATAATAAATAAAATACAGTATATCCTAATCCCATCCTCATATAATATATTAACTGTAGTCTAACCAGGCTTCAAATTTTCCCACAAAATCATGGAAATTAAGCAATATTTTGATAAAATCTAGTATTTTTTTTTGTAAATCCATCTTATAGATATCAAACTTCAATATTTAAGGTACCCCAGAGGTTTTTGATGGTGTTGAATCAATTTCCACCATGAAAAACATGATCCAAAGAATCCTACTGCTAGATTTTTTGAAAAACAAATTGCCTGCTTCTGACAATTTTTGGTCGTCCAGGCAAATTTTTTGTCTTGTTAGATGATATCTAATATATTATAAGTAAATCCCCTTATTATGAATAAAATAAAATTGATATAATACAAAAAAAAAATTCCTTAATATATGATTTAAATATTGAAACATTGTTACAATTATCTAAAGCATTATTATGGTTTGTTAATGCTATTTCATTTTTTTGTGACAATAATGAGAATATTTGCATTAATTGCAAAATTTGTGTTTAGATCACAACTCTACATCGGGAGTAACATTACGATTTTATACTATCTTTAGTATAATCTATAGATTCCTGAACAAAATTGTTCTTTGAAGAGGGATACAACCAATACTAAGCATATATGGGTCTTTAGGGGTGAATACCTTCCAACAAAGCCCCAAAAATAAACAAAAATTTCACTAAATATAAACTACTTCAAAATATAGTCCTCGATTACAACAAATTTCCCCATATCCATGTTGATTAGTAGTCCCCCATACATTTTTTTATATTTAAACATAAAACTCATGCTTAATCCACTAAGGGATGTAGAATGGTCTTAATTGAGCATTAATCATCAACTATTCACACTTTAAATTTCAACTTTGGTTGGCACATTGATCTAATTCTTAGTTATTATCCCTTAAAATTTGCTTGAAACTCATCTTTGGGATATATTTTGATACCATTTTCATTCAATTCATGAGGTTATCCAAAACTTTGTCTCTAGGGGAATATCCTTTGACCAAATACTGATTTATTAAAAGGGAGCCACCCAACACAATTAGAGAAGAGGCATGAAATTCTTTGGCAAGAAGAATGCCTTGGATTAAACCACAGGCTTTTGTCTGATTATTTATCATCTTCCCCAAGTCACAAGAATACTCTAAAACTTTGATTTATTTAGTTCCATAAAGGCCCCTTCCCCTCCTACCACCCCTAACATTATTTTGAATATTAAAACACAATACCAATTATATTAAAATATATGATATTAAATCATTATTATAGTTTGGTTTGAACTTTCTTTTAATTTATCAATTACCTATAAAAAATGAAATAATAGATAAAATCCTCTCTATATGACATATATGATATTAAAACAATATTTAAAATATTTTATGGTGTGTTAATAATATTATTTAAAATACTAAAACATGTAATTTTTGTTATTAAAATGTATAATATTAAGTCATGGGGTACCTTGAGGTAGTGGTTAAACATGTTGTTACATCCAAAGAAACTATATTAAAAAATGATTTCGTGACTTGTGCACACATAAGTGTATCAATGCCCACCCTCATGTCCTTCTTAAAATTTAAGTCAAAGGATCTTAACTCAAGTGGTTGGGTGAATAACTCGTTTCCCTAGATGCATAGGTTCAAGTCTACAAACACATGTTGTTATTGACCCATTTGTGGCATTTAAATAATTACAATTTATTTAAAATACTATTATACTTTATCAATTAAAACATTATATTTTTATGATTCATAATAATAATATTATTATAATATCATCCCCATATGGGGTAACTAGATTGGAAAAGGAGGTGGAGGTGTGATGCCACTTCCCCCCATGTCCAATAGGTGGGGGAATGTGGCTCCTACCAAATGTTATCCACATGCAGTTAAATCATAAAATACCATCATTGGTTGGGATGAAAGATAGAGTAAATATGGTGCAAGATGGCATGGAGTATGAGAGGAGACGAACATTAATGGCATCCCTGTAAGTATGGAAATAATGACGAGGCAAGGGTACAAGTAATGAGATGGAAAATAAATGGGGCAAACATTATCTGGTGGAGGGAGAGCAAATGTTGTGATAAATTAAATAGAAGAGAGAGGGAGCCACTAGCATGGAGGATTAACTAGACATTGCTAGAAGTGTTGGAAGCATTGAGGCCTTTCATCAAGAAGCAATAAGGTGAAAGAACCAGAGAACAATTGGAAAGCTATAAAGGGGCTTAGGAAACTATGACATTCTCTCCATAATTTTTCTATAGGTAAATACTAATTTGATTCTACTTCTAGTGACTATATAATTGGTTACTACAACAATTCTCCTTGTTACTATATATGTTGGGGAGCTTTGTTGAACTCACTGAATTATGGAGAAAAGCAAGGAAAATTTATTTAATTTTTAATTTGAAAATTTCTAGGGGATAGCCAAGAGAGAGGCATGCAGGATAGGGTGTTGGGGGTGATTTTGGAAAACATAGGAAGAGGAAACTAGGAACTAGAGATAAAGTGGGTAAGTAGGACTTGGGTGCAAGCAACCATTGCTCTCTAGTGTGACTGGGCAACTTGGGAAACTAAACCAATCCATGGGGGCTTCACTGGGAGTAATACCATACCACATACATTCATATTGGGGGGTAAATATTGAGGGAAAAATGACATAATATATTGGGGGATATATAGGGGTAAAGGGTTTTTATATTGGCAGGTATAAAAAACGGAGTTCAAAGTTAATGAAAAAATATAAAGGAGTATTAAAAATGTTAATGAAAAAATAGATGCATACAATAACTAGTGAAAGTAGGGGTTTTCTAAATTGGGAAGGTGTATTGGGTTCATATTCGTAGGGGGTTAAATAATGTGATTTTTAAAGGTATTTTCCAATTTGTAGTTAAATTAAGGGTATTGTTTAGTATGCCACGAATGCACTTGATATTTCAAAGGTTCATTGAGTGAAGCCCCGTGAACCAATCACTGGAGACATAGGGAAAATGTTGGTAGAGGGAAAGTTTATGGTCAGAAGAGACATTTTCAGCAACGATGAGTGCTGGCAGCCACAAACACCATTATTCTATAGTGTGGGAAAGAAAGAGGCAAGGAAACCACCTCAGATAAATTCCACAAGCTAATAGGTTATCAACAAGCATATGATATAGAAGACAACCCCCCTAAGGCTAAACTTTGGTCCACATGTTGGGAAACTCTTCAGCTTACAGAGGGGCAAGGGAGCATCAGTGAGGATTTGGGAACAACCTAGTGCAAACCAAACTAATTAGCTCAGCCTGTTAGAATCAAAGCTAAAATTCCATGAGAAAGAGGTAGGTTGAGGAGGGTGTGATGTATTATGAGGAGAGAGGTCACAAAGGAAACTCTTGACTCCAAAGTAAGGTGGCAGGATTTTCCAATAGATATCAACAATAAATCCCTTTATAGGTACATGCATATATAACCAGATATTAAGGGGAAACATCATCCCAAAGAACCTCCCTTTTAGACCAAGGAGTGCAGGAAGAATGGTTGAGATGGATACCAGACACTAGCAACATGCACATTAAGGAAAGTCAATACATCAATGTTGTGTATGTCTATTGTAAAATGAAATACTTATTAAGGTGCTTTGCAAGATAGACAAAAGCATCGTCGAGATTTGCTTTAGACTTTGGACCACATGCATGGGCATATGAAGCCCTATGAATGCCAAATGGACACAATGGACTACAGTCAAGCACGAAATGAAAAGCATATCAAAATACCTCCAACCACAGTGAGACTTTCGAGAACTGTTGTAGATCCAATTCTAGTAGTTGGATTAGACTTAGAGCCTCATCCCTTTTTTTCAAATGTATCAAGATTGTGTTTTTCCTTTTGATGTTTATTTTGTGTATGGCCAGATAAGCTAGTGTCCAGGTCTAGGCATGGATGTCATTTTAAACTATATATGGTATCCCTACAAAGAATTCATTTTTGTTTATGGGTTGGTCTCCCTTGTGACAAACCAACATGACTTATGTAACTTTTTGAGGTAAACACTTGATTTTTAATTTAATGAAATTCACCTTACGAAAAATAAAATATTATTATAATATCATATTAAAAATATGATTCCAATTATTTCATATATATTATTATTATCCTATCATTTACTATATTAGATTATATTATAATATCTTATTTAAATATTAATAACTTTATAATAATTATACTATTAGATAATAAGATCAACATTATCAATTAACTTATCAAGCCATCTATCTTGATATGTGTATAACAATGTATCTCTACATCTATATAAATGTATTTATTTTATATATTAATATATCTCGACATTTGAATAAATATATTTCTATAATAACGTATGTGTGCATCTAAATAAATGTATTTATATAATTATGTATCTTTGTAGTTGTTCAAATGAATATTAGAAATGTACCATTAAAAATATAAATGATGTATTTCTATTTTAATAATATTTTTGGTGTAACTTAATATATTAATAACGTTTTAAAATGCATAAAATATATTAATAATGTATTTTTGTTATTAATAATATTTTATTATACAACTAAATTTAATTTGGATGTTTATGTTTTATTATACTTCTCACCATCTTAGTGATAACATCTTATTGATCATTTTTTTTATCTAATAAATAGACTTGCTCTAACATAAATTAATCACCCAAAAAATAAAAATAAAAATAAAAACAAACAAACTCCTTATCCTATTACGAAGAAAAATATACTTAATATATAATAATGTTTTTAAATACATTATATATATATAATTTGAGTATTTAGGATTTACTATGCCTATCACAATTCAGATGATAACGTAGACTTACAGAAAAAAAGTGCATCATATCCCATCATCTAGAGAAATGTGACAAATATCCAATTATTCTTTTAATTGATATTATCTCCAATCATATTATTGATATTATTCTTTTAATTCATCTCAACTTAAAAAGGCTACCCTAAACATAATGCGCTGTATACTCTTCGTTGGTAAAATAGAGTGGATTTGATATTGAATGATGGAGTGGATTTGAAACAAAG
This sequence comes from Pinus albicaulis, assembly GCA_034641835.2. NCBI lineage: Eukaryota > Viridiplantae > Streptophyta > Pinopsida > Pinales > Pinaceae > Pinus > Pinus albicaulis. The sequence continues at coordinate 305,020,560 of CM076569.1, forward strand.
GTAACAAACACTAATAATTTGTTACATAGAGTAACATGGGTTTTATATGTAACACGTGCACAAACCGATTGGAAAATGTAGGGATAAAATCTAGTCAATGATCACAAGGTACTGTCCCTTCCTACGTGTAGGGATAAAATCTAGTCAATGATCACAAGGTACTGTCCCTTCCTACGTGTAGGGATAAAATCTAGTCAATGATCACAACTTCCACATATTTGTTTCTTTTTGGTTTTCTACATTATTGTAGACTTAAAGTTGTACTTTATGGAACCCATGATTACACTTGGAAAAATTGTCCAAAACTTTGAAACCCATATGGATGTTACCTTCATTGTCACATGTATTGAGTACATTACATTAATCACAAAATCTTTAGTATATGCTCTATATCTCTTTATAAAAAAAGAATTGATGGTTCTGTTTTTTCATGGGCTTTTTTCATCACCTTTCAATTGTTGATAAACTAAATTTGTAATCATTTTTCCACCAATATGAACTAGGAATGCACTCCCTTTTCACTATCAACTAGGGTTAAAAGAAATTGAGATTTGTCTTTATTTAGATATGGTGCATATATGTCTATTCTAAAGATATAGTGTCCAAGTTTTTGGATATTGAATTTATTTTATCAAGTACATGGTAGATCCACCCCTCATTTATTTTCTTGAAATGCCACCTAATATGGGTCCCTAAGAATATTATTCTTTTGATTCATGCTCCAACAAGAATGAAATGGGTGACAATGTCATCAAAACTACACAAACTATGCATGAAGAAAAAATGGAAAGAAAGATCACCTTTCAATATCATCAAGGTTTGAAACCTATTTCTATGTTTTTTAATAATAATTTATTCAATAAAATTGCATATTTTAAATTTTACAAAGCTTTTGGGTATCCCGTGAATGAATACTTTACCAATAACCTTTATAAGAGCCTTAAAATACTCTATTATTGTGAAATTTTGTACTCTAAATTTTGTATCTGATGAAATCATGCCCGAGTAGTCTACCCAAGCCAAGAAGAACTAATATGATTATGAAAACAATCCAATTCATTAGCGTAAGACTAAGACTACCCCATTTACCTCTTCCTTATCCAAATGCCAGGGAAAAATCTAGCCAACAAGATGGAAAATGAGGGTAGTAAATTTAATAGTATCCACCTTGATTCCCAATGAAACAAAAGCATTGGAGAGACCCTTAAGTTGCAAGGTCTCTACATTGCTATTAAGGACCATCCTCCCCATGGCAAGTGATCATGGAGCAAGGGTAACATGTAGTTAAGTGATGGGATGGAAGTGGGTGGTAGACGTGATCTTGATTTATGAAGAGAAAGGAATGGAATATATATTTATAACAAAAACATAGAGGCACAGTAAAATTTGACTTCTATTAATAAATATAATATGTTGAAACTGTAAAAAGAATGTAGAATGAAACAAACTCACTCGAATGGTGGTAGCTTATCTATGAGAAGAAAAGTGACGACTATGCGCATTCGCCAGAGCACATTACAATGACGTTGAAAGGTCATTTTTAAATAAAGAAACAATAATATTTGTGGCCTCGGTGGGGTTAGTTGGTACATAACTTCCCAGGGTTAGTTGATATGCCAACTTCCTGGGGTCGTAACTTTTACATAAGATATTTTTTTGGTGCACTCAATAAGTTGTTGGAAATCTCTAGCCAAGAAGTACACATTTTGACTGGCCCAAGAAATAGCCCATGGCTAACTCCTAAGCCCCTATCATGTCAAACAAATTTCATTTAGGGTCTCAACATGGCCCAATACGTCTAAGACCCAAAAAATTGTAAAACACCACTGCCAAGTTGGACAACTGTGCTTTGAGCTAGTGGATTATGTGGGTGACCACTAATATCCACCTGGATTACTCCTCCATTGATCAGGGGCTCATTTTTATGCTCAAAAATTAAATTTCTCATAATGTTTTGGGACTTGAATGACCGCATAGTGCTCATTGTTCTGAATTCTGTGCACTTCGTTTCACGAAAAATGGACTCTGTATGCTCCTGGAAACGAGTTATATTCGTTTTGCTAAACAGGAAAAAAAAAAGGATAGGTAGATGCCCAGTCATCAGTTCGTACTACTAACGTGGCATGCTAACAATGCAGGGTCGATTTTGGCATTTTCCTATGGTGAATGGTGAACTGCCAAGTGGTGGCATGGTTTTGGTTGAATTTATGGGTTATGTGGTGAAATTGTATTGGTTTGTAATCTAGAAAATTAGGTGAGGACACGTGGTGTAATCTGGGGCTGCCACGTTCCCCCCATCCCCCATGGTTTTATTGTAGAGTAAAATTTTTGGTTAATTCTGGGTGGAGGCGTCGGGGTTCGACCTTGTGACCTCCCACAAGCCAATGCAACACGTTACCACTCCGCCTACATGATAGTTCTTACTATTAAGGGTTGTTGCATATATTTAAGTTTTCAAATCTGTAAGGTGGGGGGAGAGGGGGCTAGCCCCCTATGCATAGGATCCCCGCGCATAACCACCAGTGGAGCCAACGGATAAGCGCGAAAGTTTAACAATTAAACCATGTTTAATTAACCTTAACATGTACTTATTTTCATGTAATCCACATATTAATATGTGGGGTTAATTGTGGGTTATGTTAAGAACGGGTTTGGCGCTAAGCATCGCTTAATTAGCACTAAACACTATTACTTAACTTAATGATAGATTAAGTTGGCGAACCCCAAAATTAAGCGAAGACTGTTGGTTTAGCTCTGGTTAGCTACTTCAGGGCCTGAAATAGTGGATAAAATGTAAATGGTCATAACTTTTGTATTTTTCGACTAGTTCAGGGGCAGAAAGAGGCTATATGGCCATTTTTGGGCATTCTGGCTCATTGGTGTAGGTTACAAGAGAAAAAGAGCATTGTAAACAGGTCATTTTGACAATTTGAGCATAATATAGAGGCCCAAGCCATGGAAGCTTGACCAAGGAGATGTAGCCCAAGAGGGGTGAACTCCTTCATCAAATACCTGTATTGATGTGTTGTATGGTGATGTTCTGTACTTTATTTTTTGATGTTCATCCTTTTCTTTGTGTCAAATTTTTCATTAAATTGACATGAAAAACATTCATGAGACTTGATAATTTTCAAGGGAACTTGAACCCTTAAGCACACATGAAACATTGATTTCATAACCTGAAAGAGTAATTATCACAACAACACTAACATACTCCATTCATATCATTTTTGGTATTAGAGCTCTTGATTCATTAGGTTTTGTTGTGCAAGAAGGGATATAATTGTTTGCAAGTTTGTGTCATGCTTACAAGGTTAAAACTCAAAAGAGGATAAGGGAAGCTGGTTGAGAGCCCTGTAATTGTGTCAAGAGGAAGAAGGGCAAGGTCGCCAAGTCTTTAACACCAACATATCCTCAAGTTGAAGTTTAGTCTTCAGTGAGCATGTCCCATGAAGGAGAACCTACCATGACAAAAGATGAGAGACCATTCAGGAAATAATTATTTGATATGACTGAGATGGTTAAATTCCTCTATGAGGAAATTAATTTAAGGATGCAAGGAGAAAGTTCAAGGCCTCGAAGAGGAGAGGGTTCTCGAGGAGGAAGAGGCCATGGAGATGGTAAAAATCCACCATCCACTCCACCATCATACTCACCACCATCTTCACCTTCCTCATTATCATTTTCCACTACCACAACTCTTCCATATGTTCATACACTTACCTCAAAAGGAGTTGGTAAATCACCCTTACTTAAACTTGATGTTAAATTTGAGCTTCCAATGTATAATGGTGAAGTGAATGCATAGAAGTTGGATAATTGGATTCATCAATTAGAGGTTGATCGTAGAATTTTGAACCTTTAAGAAGATGACATAAAGATTCAATTGGCTTCCTTAAGAATGGAGGGTTCAACACTTGTATGGTGGGAAGAAAAGACACAAGAGGAGATTAAGAAACATGGTAAGGTCTCAATGTCTTGGTAAAATTTTATTGCTGCCATTAAAAGGAAATTATATCCTCTAGCTTACATGCAAAAAGCTATTATGAGTTGGAAAAATTTTAGACAATTAAAAGGTCAAAGTGTGCAAGATTACACTCATGAATTTAGGAGAAGAGCTCTTATGTTAGGAGTTGATTTGCATAGCCAAGAAAATTTGTTGAAGTACATAGGTGGTTTGCATAGTTACCTGAAACATACCAACCTCATGTTTAATCCCACTAGTTTATATTAGGTCTGGTGTGTGCAAGCTACACACCTTGAGGCAAGAGGGAAAAATGTACAAGAAGAAAGTAAAAAGAAACCGTTCAAGGGTGGTGAAAAAGGAAAGGGTTTCAAGGGTAAACAAAAGATGAATGCATCCATTAAGAAAGAAGGGGATAAAACCACATGTACTCGTTGTTCCAAAGAGGGTCATGATGAAACCCACTGTTGGAAACTTCATCCATAATTGAGGCCTAAGAAATTCAACAATAAGATGAAACAAAAGACAACTGATGCCACACAAAAAGATCTTGGATCCGACTCAGGAGATGAGACTAAAATTGCAGCCATGGTCACAAAGGGAAAATAAGCCATAGCAAGGACTAGTTCATCAAATTGCCACAATAACACTCCAAGTGAAGAAACAAGAATAGAGTTGTTTCATGTAAGAGTGATCTCAAAACCAACAAAAATTGACACACTATTTGATAGTAGGTCTCAAGGAAACCTAATATCTGAATACTTAGTGAAGAAGCTACATCTTCAAACCCTACCTCATCATAAGCCTAACCCTTTGGGTTAGATAACCAAGGATACAAATTTACAGGTTACAAGAAAATGCAATTTTCAGTTTGCAATTACCGCAAACTTTATTGATGAAGTTGAGTTAGATGTACCGCTTGACATATCTGGAATTGTTTTGGGTAGCCCATATCTCTATGACATGAAAGTAGTCTTGTATCGCCATGAGAAAAAGTACCTCTTGTTCAAATATGGAGTGGAATATATTGTGAGAGCTCATCACAAAAAGCTAAACCTCTCTTTAGTTAATGTTGGGCAAATAAAGAGACTGGTAAACTCAAGCAAAAACTTTGTGCTTCTTATGATCAAACAAAAGAATGATAAGGATTTTGAATCATTTGAAGGTTGTGATGATAGATTAAAATCTGATTTGTTTGATGTGGTAAGTCAGCATGGTGAGATGCTTCAAGAGCCAAAAGAGTTACCTCCCAAGAGGGCAATCCAACATGAGATACAACTGCAACAAGATGTTCCACTCCCTAACATTGGCGTAAATCACATGTCGATAATGGAAATTGCAGAAGTCAAGAAGAAAATCCAATAATTGTTGAATAAAGTTATCATTCGTCCATCTACCTCGCCATGTGGTTCACCAATTTTATTGGTGCCGAAGAAGGATGGAACATGGCACATGTGTGTGGAATTACTTGCACTCAACAAAATCAGGATAAAGAATCATTATCTGCTCCCAAGGATTAATGATTTGCTTGATCAACTGAGCTATGAAAAATATTTCACTAAGTTATATTTAATAAGTGGTTATCATCAAGTTAGAATAGATGAACAGGACATATGGAAGACTGCATTTAAAACTAAACAATGATTTTTTGAGTGGCTTGTTATGCTTTTTGGTATTTGCAACACTCTAGCTACTTTCATGAGAGTTATGAATGATGCATTCAGGCCATTTATAGATGAATTTATTATTGTCTACTTAGATTATATTTTTATATTCATCAAATCACGAGAAGAACATGTCATGCATGTGAGCAAGGTGCTTTATGTCTTGAGAAAAAAACAATTATTTTTTAAGATGTCGAAATGTGAAATTGGTAAAACTTCTTTAGTGTTTTGGGACATATTGTTGGAGGAGGTGAGTTGAAGATAGAACCCTCTAAAGTTGAGATCATTGTGAATGGGCCTACACCCAAGTCAGTCACGGAGGTAGGAAGTTTTCTAGGAGAAACACAGTGTTGGAGGAAGTTCATTGCTATTTTTTCCTCTATTGCAACTTCATTACATAATTGACTAGTGTTAAGAAAGTCTTCCAGTGGGGAGGAAATCAGAAAAAATCATTTGATGCTTTTAAGAAGAAGATCATTTCAGCCCCAATATTAGCATTACTGTACTTGAGACAACCCTTTGAGATTCAAACATATGCAAGTGATTATGCCATGGGCACAGTCCTCTTACAACTTGGTAAGCCTATTTCATTCCATTCAGAAATGTTTAATGGTGTAGTGATAAAATATCCTACATATGACAAGGATATATATGAGTTGGTTCAAAGTGTGAAGAAATGGAAACATTATTTGATGGGAAAGGAAACCATCATTCACACCGATCACCAACCATTGCAATACTTGCAATCGTAAACTAAATTGCAGTGGTCAATGTGCTTTCGGTGGATGGGATTCTTGCAAAAATTCCACTTGGTCATCATGTATAAGAAAGGTATACACAACAAGGTTGTTGATATAATTTCTAGGCCTATTATTAATGCATCTACTTTACTCAAGAATACTTATGTTTTACATGAAAGTTATATTAAACAATATGCATTTGGAAATGACTTTCAAGATGTTTATGCAAACTTGAGTCAAGATTGCCAAGTTGAGGAATTAGCTTATCATGTTCATAATAAATTTTTGTATCATTTGGGAAAGCTTTGTATTCCACGGGGTGAGAGAGTGAATGTCATAACGGAAGCACACACTTCTCTTATTGGGGGATATTTTTATGTAATAAAACTAGTGGAAAATCTTTAGAGGTGTTGTTATTGGCCTCATATGCTTGAAAGTGTGTCACGTTTTATTAAAGGTTATTCATTATGTGCAGTAAGTAAGCCTAGTAATAGGAAGTTAGTATTGTATGTTGGAAATATTTTCAATGATGGCAAAGGAACAGAAAGGAGCAGCACTAGAATTATCATAGAGAACAAAGGAGCAGATCAGGATCAACTGGAGTATAAAGGAGAAATAAGGAAAATAAGGAAAAATTTAAGTGGAGAAGCTTAAAAGAGAGGTAGAGGAGAAGCAAAGAGAAAAAGAGAGGCATAGGAGAAGAAAAGAGAAAAAGAGAGGCAGAGGAGAAAAACTAGAGGTAAAGGAGCAAGGCAGAGGAGCATCAAAGAGGCATGGATCAACAACGGAATTATCATTAAGGAAAAGGAGTAGAGAGGAGCAGTAAAATGCAAGGAGTAGCATTAGAATCTTTATCAAGGAGAAAAGGCAGCAAAGGTAGCAAGGGCAACAAAGGCAAACAACTTGGGTCAAGTTGTGAACGTATTGAATCGAGCCGTGAACGTGCTAAGACAAGTAATGAACACGTTCAGAAAATGGATAAAGTTAGGCTAGTTTGTGTTCAGAGCAGTGCACAAGGGTGCGTACAACGCGTGTAATTCTACGTTCAGAGTCGAGTAATTTACAAAGGAAAAGCGTTCAAAACAGTGTTCGACGGAGGCTTCACCGCAAATTGCAATCGCAACAGAAGACTTGACCCCTCAAATTGCAAATAAATCTTAATATGCATGTTGAGATGGATGGTCAGAATCTTATCGAAGAAATAAAGGTTGAGAGATGGATGGTTAAGATCTCGTCACAAATTAAATTGTGAAAATTCCAAACTGGACATGTGTCGAGCAAAGGTCCTTGCGCATATCGCATAGTGCATGCGTATGGTATAACAATTACGATAGAGATGTAAACTTGTGAAGTTACGATAATGTGCAGAGTTTGCGATGCGGTGCGATCGCATATCACTATCGGTGTTTTTTATATGTTAAGTTAAGTTGCGATGCGATAAGACACATAAATTGTGAAATGCGAAGTGCTGGAGATGACATGGCAAGATGACGTGGTAGTGACGTGGTGATGATGTGGCATTGATGTGGTGATGACATGGCAGTGACATGGAGATTACATGGTAGTGATGTGGCGATGATGTGGCAGTGACATGGCAATGATGTGGTAGTGACATGGCGATGACATGGGAGTGACGTGGCACAATAACGTAGAGATGACGTGGACTTGGCCCGCATATCGCACATCGCAAGCTCAGGAGGATAAGCACTCAAGAATCATTTAAAAATGTCGAAGTACGAAATGCGATAAGATTATCAGATTCGATATGCTTCAAAGCTAAATTGTAGAGGATTTAAAGTCTAGCATGGGACCTATTTGCATATCACACATCGATATCGGTGATTATTATATTTATATGTTAAGTCATCGCAAGTTAATTTTTTTATGTTGCAATGTGATAAGAAGTGCGGTTTTCGATGCGATGCGATCACATATCGCATATGATAAGAGGAAACTTGTTATTTCTATGAGCTAAATCTTGTGACATGCAATAAAGGAACTGGATGCAATGCAGCTCAGAACTACCATTTAACATATTTCAAATCCGGTGGTAAGAGTTTTGTCTTTTGATAAATCGCATTAGAGAATGGAAGAGCAATATATAACCAAATAAAAAAAGAAACCCCAATATGCGAAATGTGAAATGGGCCCGGATGCGATACCTCTCAAAGGTAAATACTAATATATTTCAAGTCCGGAAGTATGAGGTTTTCCATTGTTAAATCACATCGGAGAGAAAAGGAGCCTTATAACGGAGATTGTATGAATGCCAAAATGTGATGGAAAGTGAATGCAATGCATTATTCAAAGGAAATAGAATATATTTCAAGTCTAGTCTTATGCTTGTTTAAGTGGAAAAAGGTCTGAACACGGATAAAGCAGACTCGGGTAAGGGACCCGACATAGAGAAAAGGTTAGAGTAATCTGAATGTCACGATAATAAGGAGATAGACACCATGGGTCGAGTTGGGCTCAGTAACACTCTAGGCAGAGTCATGTGTTGAGACAAAGGTGAAGGTTGAATGCTGCGGGCACAAGCAGAAGAGGCAGAGTCTGGCAAAAGGAGATATGGTGGCACTGTGGAAATGTTCCAGTTGGGTCAAGTCAAGAAAAAGGAATTTGTGAAGAACTTTTATGATATAATAGCAAAAAAAAAGGACAGTGATAGCAGCAGAAAGGACAAATGCACAACGAGGTAAGAGCTGAAAGGGTTAATACATTTATTGTAACTACAAATGTAAATTCATTGATTATTTTATATTGTTTGTGATGCAAAGGCAAGTCTCTGTAAGCATACGAAAAACTCCAATGGGTGTTGTAATGATTATTTTTATGTAATAACCTGAATTGAAGTATAAGGAATAGAATGGATGGAAGCCAGAGAGATAGGCTTGTTCACTTCGTATTCCCTATTGAATGCAAACAGTCAGGAGTTATTTGTATAAGAGATGTAATATTAGTGTGCAGAATGAGGTTAGAAAGTTGTAGAATGGAAGAGAGTGGAAAAATGTAAAAGAGCTGCAGAAGGTTAGAGAGCGGAAGAATCAGAGAGAGCTGATAGAGATGTTGTGCACATCAGGAGCTGATATGAAGCAAAAATGTTGGCTAAAAAGGCAGTAGTGAAGAAGGAGTAAAGTAGATTTTATATCCAGGTAAATCAACATATGATTTTTATTGTAGTGTGAGGGAGTTGGAGCTTCCATATCAAGTTGTAGCTTGATAGATGTCCAGTTGTAGCTAGTTGAGGTAGGAGCCTCTTGTGGGTTGTAGCTTACAGAAAATATATTGGATTTGGAGCTTCCTTGCAAGTTGTAGCTTGCAGAAATTGAGGTAGTAGCCTCCTGTAGGTTGGAGCCTACAGAAAATAATTTGTGAGAGTGAGTTCGATCTTGCCTTTGCATCACAACAATAATAAGATGTGGTTTTCTTTCTTATGGGTTTCCACTTATATCTGGTGTCAATGTACTTTATTATTATGTGTTGATGTGATGTTTTAATCTGATTAATTACTTGTTTTCCACACATTCAATTTTTTGATTCATTATGTATTAATCTTCTTATAAAATGAAGTAGTTAATAGGTGTAAAGAAAAGAGTTTAAATTTCCATGAATGTACTAAATTGATTCACCCCCCCCCCCCTCTCAGTTTAGCTAAGGGTTCATCAATTGGTATCAGAGCAGGTTCCTTTGGTGTAAGCCTAATAGGTTGAGTCATGGTCTATCAAAATGTACCCATGTTGAGTACAACAAACTTTCCTGAATGGAGAGATAAGGTTAAAACAGATTTAATGGATTATGAACCTGAGGTATGGAAGCTTGTATGTGATGGTTACTGCACAGACTCTCCCTCTTTGCAAGAACAACAGTGGAATGCCAAAGAAAAATGTGTGATATATAAGAGTCTTCATAACAAGGATCTTGATTCAATAATGGATTTAAGTTCTGCAAAATGAATCTGGAATAGATTGCATCTCATGCATGAAGGAGACACTTGAGGTTGCATTATCAAGAAGGAGAAGATAAACAACAATAAGAAGAAAAATTCCTTTCAAAAGGAAAAAGGTCAATCAAATGAGATACTTGCTAGGGTGAATGGATGTGATTTCCATGAAGAAATTATAGTTGAATAAAAATCCAAACCTGACATATCCTTGACTGAAATAGAAAGATCGAAGAATTAAAACAAAGATCAAGACACTGGTGAAAATATGTGATGCGAGAGAATATGAAGATAAGGAAGATATTGTTGGCCTGAAGGCACAACTTGAAGAAGAAAGGATTTTATGAAGAATGATTGATAACCAGCTCAAGGAGAGTGAGATGCAATATGAAAGACTAGAGTCTGAAATCATTTCAGCTAGAGGACAGCTAGATGAAGAAGAAGCTAAATTTGTTAGAAGATTGGATAGAGGCACATGAAAATACAAAGGTAAACTTCCATTCAAGTTCTTTAATTGTGGGAGAGTGGGGCACTATGCCTCAAAACGTCCCAATAAGATAATAAAGAATCAGTCTGAAGGCAAAGAGAAAAGTAGCTCCTATAATATGTAGAAAGGGAAGAAATTTAATAGAAAATCATCTTATGCTCAGCAAGACATCAGTGTGTCTGAAAGCCCAGATGAATCCTCTATTGAAGAAGGAACCTCTAAATTTGTCTTGATGGCCAAGGAAGAGCTTGAAGATGATTTCACGGAATCTGATGAAGAAGGTGAGGTGGACCTTGAGGGGAGTTGATAAGTTCCCTAAAGGAAATTGAAAGGCTTAAACTTAAGAGTAAGAAACATAAAGAGATGCTTCTGAAATATGCAAAGACATAACCAAATCCAGAAGACCTTATTAAATTGAAATTTGAACTAGAAGAATCAAGGAAAATAGAGGATATTCTAAAAAGGAAAATAAAGGAGAAAAATCAGGAGCGTGATAAGCTGGAAAAAGAAGTGGTAAGCCTAAGGAAGAAATCAAAAAAGGCCCAAATAGAATTAACTATGAATATTCCATGAATGAAAAGCTCTGAATAGTTGGAAAAAATAGTAAATGCTCAAAGATATCCTCTTATAAAGGTTAGGATAGGCTATGAAGGAGAAAAAAATAAGTCCAAGGTTGAATATAACAAGGATATCACTTTTGTGAAAGCTGTAAGAGAAAAAGATAACTCTCAACAATCAGAGATTATTGCAACTAGAAGACTAATATAAGAAAGGAGCAGGTTGTGTAAGAAGCTCAGAGACGAGATTACCTCCATGGATAACTCAGAGAAGGCATACATTGAAAGATATGATGAAGAAACCCAAAATAGATCCAAAGAGTTAGAAGCCAGCAAGACCATTATGGTTAATGAAGTAGATAGAAACAAACAATGACCTCAAGCAACAAATAAATAAATAAATAAACAGTCAACTACAAAAGGCTCATATGCTCCTAAGGGTGAAATAAAAAAATTCAGAAGATGTTAAAGGAGGTTCCTTCCTCCTGTAGAAGTATCACATGCTTTGCCTGCCACAAATAAGGACATATTGCAGCATACTGTAAGACAAAGAAAATCTAGTCCAGCTAGCAAAAGATGCAGCCAATAAAAGTAATTCCTCAAGAAATCAGATGGAAAGGAAAATCTCTCACCAGATACACAAATGAGTTTTATGGCTACTATTATTCATGCAATGACTATGGACATGTAGCAGCTCACTGTAAGACTAGGAAAATTAATTTTAACCAACAAAAGATGCAGCAAATGAGAAGACCCCCTCAATCAAGCAAAAGGAAAGGATAATCTTTCACTAGGTACACAAATAATTTCCATGGCTACTGCTATGCATGCAATCAATTTGGACATAAACTTGTTGAATGTAAATTATGATAAAAAAGGAGCACACAATGTTATACATCAACTCAAACGTACCTAGGTAAAATAAGATTTTATGTGTGCCACAAGCCTGGACACAAATCAAATGACTATAGGCTGCCATATACATTAAAGGACTCTAGATAGAAGATGGAACCAAATCAAATTAGACCAAACAGTGAATCAAAAAGAAATACAGACATTATGAGGAACCCCCAAAAAGTATGGTAGAAGAAGAACAAGTGGGAGCCTGTTACTTTAATGACACTATGAATCCATCATAGTCTCAGGGGTAGCTGCTCTAGGAAGAAACATATATATCCAATCAGTGATAGACAAGAAGCGACATCCTAGGGGGAGAGCAATTCATAAAATTTCCCCATAAGAGTTGTCAAAGAAGAGCTGCTTGGAATAAGAACAGCTAAAAGTTAAGGAAGTGGAAGGACAATTCCTCTAGCAGAGAACTATAGAGGAAGAATGACACTTGAAGCATTCAATAGCCAACATGTTGATGTAAGAAGAGAAAGCATCAAGTAGCCATGGTGGTAAAGGGAACACCAGTCATGAACTTGTATACTAAGAGGATGATTACACTGTGTGTCTCACTGCAAGTGTTGATAATGAAATAAAATTATTTTAAGAAGGATGAATTTGAAAAATGTTATTATCATTATATCATTACAAATATCCATCCCAGGTGGTATTATTGGAGCAGTGGTATGATACAGGTCCTCAGGATCAGAATATTATGGTATGCATGATGGTGGCGGTATGGTAGAAATACATCAAGGAAGTAGTCCCAATTTTATCAACATTATAATATGTGTGGATTAAGTTCTGGTTGCTCTAATTAGTGCAAAGTATCTTCTAGTTACAAATGTTGGAGAATGTCAAGTTGCGTTATCAAAGAATGGAAAGGTCAGTAAAATATCAAAGCATCATTATCTTATGTTTGTTGATGTGTTATATTGAACGCTGAAGAATCACATAGTCTTGGATATGAATGTCTTCCTTTTCAAGTTAGTATTGATATAATTTCAAGGCCTCTTTCTTAAGTCATCCATAAGTTTGTTGAATTCTGTCTGATGAAACTTCAAGTAGCCAAATTGAAGATGTTTCCTGAAGAACATGGGGATAGAACAGTTGAAGTGTCTAAATTATGATGGGTTAGTTGTGTTAATATTACTATTGAAGGTCAAGAGTCTATTATTGATTCATCTAAAACTTACTTCAACAGAAAGGAATAATTGATATTTCACCATTGCGGAGAGTTGATCATTGAACTACATACCCCCTTCTGTCATAAATAAAAGTGTATAGTTGATAGTAATATTGTCCAATGCATGGAATGTATCAAGCCTCCAGGGTTTTATGTTTAAATATGTAACTCTTCAGTATTAAAATCATTAGGCCTTTTAGATTGAAAGATATTGTCTAATCTTACAATAAAGTGTAAGCTATGTTTGAACTCATTGTTCACATCAACATCAAGGGCTTTTGACTTGTAGTGATTACATCTTCATCAGAAGTCTAGCACATATCACTATCATCAAGCAGCAAGGGAAAAAAGAACAGAACGTTATATGGTGACATGCCCTCCAACATTCTCATGAGTTGTGACAGCATTTGTTTGTTGTGTATATTCATTTAATAACAAAATAACTGAATGAAGGATTATTATACTGAACTCAAAGAGGATTTTCTCTTGGAGGAACCCAAGCATTATTATTGGAGTAGCATTGGTATTGGAGCAAGAATTACTAATGTGTTGAGCTTGCGTTGAAGTTGGGCATGTTTTTGTTTTGGAGGTAAGCGAATAAATGAATGATAAAACTGTGAACAATCTATCTTTGAGACTCTGATTAAATAAATTGAAAAGGTCTTCCTGAAACGCATTGTGATAAAACATTTGATTGATCCCATATCTCCACCAGTACAAGAGGTTAATGATGCTAGAATTACATTCTGTATATTGTTTATTGTTGTTGAGAACAGTGGAGAGATCAATGCAAATAACTGAGAGTAACAAGGAGTATGTGCTTTGGGATGGTATCGGCTTACTATGTATATACATACAAGTTCAATGATTCCAAAATTGTTCTCCCAACATTTCTTATACACCAAATGGAGCAGGAATCTGAGCCAGGTATGTGGAAAAAATGAAGAATTATTATGAATAACTCTAATAAGGAAATGATGGAAAATATAATGGAAAAAGGTGTACCCCTTTTCCATTGACGTCAAAGGGGGAGGAAAATCAAGCAGAGGAAGATAGACACTTCTCAGAATGAAAGGGGGAGGAAGTGTTGGAGGAAGTTTTGCCTTCAATGCCAAAGGGGGATACTGTTGGAAATAATGTCATTCATAGCAAAGCAATAGAAAGGAGAAGCACCAGAATTATCATAGAGGACAAAGGATAAGATCAGGATCAGATGGAGTATAAAGGATAAATAAGGAAAAGAAGGCAAAAGTTAAGTGAAGAAGCATAAAAGAGAGGCGGAGGAGCAACAAAGAGAAAAAGAGAGGCATAGGAGCAACATTAGAGGCAAAGGAGCAAGGTATAGGAGCAGCAAAGAGGCATGGATCACCACGAGAATTATCATTAAGGAAAAGGAGTAGAGAGGAGTAGTAAAAAGGCAAGGAGAAGCATTAGAATCTTTATCAAGGAGAAAAGGCAGCAAAGGCAGTAAAGGAGAAAAGACAGCAAAAGAGAAAAGGCAGCAAAAGCAGCAAAGGAAGCAAGCTTGGGTCAAACTGTCATGAACGTATTGAATCGAGTCGTGAACATGCTAAGATAAGTAATGAATGCATTCAGAAAATGGAGAAAGTGATGAACGCGCAGTTCAAGTCAAGCTAGTTTGTGTTCAGAGTAGTGCACAAGGGCACGTGCAACGTGTGCTGTTCTACGGGTAGAGTTGGGTAATTTCCAAAGGAAAAGCGTTCAAAATAGTGTTCAACGGAGGCTTCACCGCAAATATCAATCACAATAGACGACCTAACCCCACAAATTGCAAATAAATCTTAATAAGCATGTTGAGATGGATGATCAGAATCTTATTGTAGAAATAAAGGTTGAGAGATGGATGGTTAAGATCTCATCGCATATTAAATTGTGAAAATGATGAAGTGGACACGCGTCTGGAAGAGGTCCTTGCGCATATCACATAGCGCATATGATATGGTATAAAATTTAATGGCAGAGATGTAAACTTGCGAATTTGTGATAATGTGCAGAGTTTGCGATGCGATGCGATCGCATATCGCTATCGACGTTTTTTATATGTTAATTTAAGTTGCGATGTGATAAGACACAAAAATTGTGAATTGCGAAGTGCGGGAGATGACATGGAAAGATGATGTGGCAGTGATGTGGTGATGACGTTGCAGTGATGTGGAGATGACGTGGCAATGACATGGCGATGACGTGGCGGTGACATGGAAATGATGTGGCAATGACGTGGCAATGACATGATAGTGAAATGACAAGGTGATGTGTCACGATGATGTAGATATGACATGTACCTAGCCCACATATCACACATCGCAAGATTATGAGGATAAGCGCATGCGATATGGTATAATAGTTAACGACAAAGATGTAAACTTGTGAAGTTACGATAATGTGCAGAGTTTGCGATGCGATGCGATCGCATATCAGTATCGGCAATTTTTATATGTTAAGTTAAGTTGTGATGCGATAAGACACAAAATTTGCGAAATGTGAAGTGTGGGAGATGACATGGAAATACGGCGTGGCAGTGACATGGTGATGATGTGGCAGTGATGTGGCAATGATCTGGCAATGACATGGAGATGATGTGGAAGTGATGTGGTGATGATGTGGCAGTGACGTGGAAATGACGTGGTAGTGATGTGGTGATGATGTGGCAATGGCATGGCAAGGTGATGCAACACAATGATGTAGAGATGACATGGACCTGGCCCACATATCGCACATCGCAAGCTCAGGAGGATAAGCACTCAAGAATCATGTTAAAATGTGATAATAATATCGGATGTGATATGCTTCAAAGCTAAAGTCTAGAGGATTTAAAGTCTGGCGTGGGACCCATTCACATATCAAACATCACTATCGGTGATCCTTATATTTATATCTTAATTCATCGCAAGTTAATTTCTTTAAGTTGTGATGTGATAACAAGTGTGGTTTATGATGCAATGTGATCTCATATCGCATATGACAAGAGGAAACTTGTTGTTGTTATGAGCTAAATCTTGTGACATGCAATAAAGGAACTGGATGCGATGCAGCTCATAACTACCATTTAAAATATTTCAAATCAGGTGGTAAGAGTTTTATCCTTTGAGAAATCACATTGAAGAATGGAAGAGAAATATAGAACCAAATAATAATAAAAACGTCGATGTGCGAAATGTGAAATGGGCCTAGATGCGATACCCCTCAAAGGTAAATACTAATATATTTCAAGTCTAGAAGAATGAGGTTTTCCATTGTTAAATCGCATCGGAGAGAAAAGGAGTCTTATAACAGAGATTTCTTGAATGCCAAAATGCGATGGAAAGTGGATGTGATGCATTATTCAAAGGAAATATAATATATTTCAAGTCCAACCTTACGCCTATTTAAGTGGAAAAAGGAATGAACGCGGCTAAAGAAGACTCGAGTAAGGGACCCGACACAGAGAATAGGGCAGATTAAGCTTAATGTCACGATAATAAGGAGATAGACACCATGGGTCGAGTCAAGCTCAGCAACACTCTAGGCAGAGTTGGGTTTTGAGACAAAGGTGAAGGCTGAACGCTGCGGACATGAGCATAAGAGGAAGAGTCGGGAAAAGGAGATATGGTGGCACTATTGGAAACGTGCCAGTTGGGTCGAGTCGGGCAAAATGATTTTGTACATAACTATTATGATATAAAAATAGAAACAAAAAGGACAGTGATATTAGTAGAAATGACAAATGCACAACGAGCCAAGACCTGAAATGGTTAATACATTTTTTGTAACTGTAAATGTAAATTCATTGATTATTTTATATTGTTTTTGATGCAAAGGCAAGTCTCCGTAGGCATAGGAAAAACTCCAGTGATTGTTGTAATTATTATTTATGATGTAATAACCTGAACTGAAGTATAGGAAATGAATGGGTGGAAGGAAAAGAGATATGCATGTTCACTTCGTATTCCCTATTGAATGCAAACATTTAGGAGTTATCTGTATAAGAGATGTAATATCAGTGTGCAGAACAAGGTTAGAAAGTTGCAGAGTGGAAGAGATTAGAAAAATGTAAAATAGATGCATAAGGTTAGAGAGCAGAAGAATCAAAGAGAGTTGATAGAGATGTTGTGCACATCATGAGCTGATATGAAGTAGAAATGTTGGCTAAAAAGGCATCAGTGAAGGAGTAAAATAGAGTTGATATCCAGGTAAATCAACATATGATCTTTATTGTAGTGTGAGGGAGTTGGTTTTCCATATAAATTTGTATCTTGATAGATGTCCAGTTGTATTTGGTTGAGGTAGGAGACTCCTATGGGTTGTAGCCTACAGAAAATAAATGGGAGTTGGAGCTTCCTTGCAAGTTGTAGCTTACATAAACTGAGGTAGTAGCCTCCTATAGGTTAGAGCCTACAGAAAATCAGTTGTGAGAGAGTTGAAGCTTGCCTTTGCATCACAACAATAATAAGATGTGGTTTTCTCCCTTATTGGTTTCCACTTATATCTGGTGTCTATGTGCTTGATTATTATGTGTTGATGTGATGTTTTAACCTACTTAATTACTTGCTGTCCACACATTTAGTTTTCTGATTCAATATGTAATAAGCTACTTACAAAATAAAGTAGTTAATAGGTGTGAAAAAAAAAAGAGTTTAAATGTCCATGAATGTACTAAACTGATTCACCCCCCCCCCTCAGTTTAGCTAAGGGTTCATCATTGTACACACCACTCTTGGTTCCTTCACGTCCATGGGAGAGTATTTCTATGGATTTTGTAGGAGGCCTTCCTTTGTCAAAAATAGTTCATGACTATTTGTATCTAGTTGTGGATATGTTTAGAAAAATGTGTATTTTGATGCCATGTAAAAAGCAAGTTACAGGTTAAAAAAACAACTCATATTTTCTTTCAAAATGTTTGGGTTCATTTTGGGTTGCGTACATCTATTGTAAGTGATCGAGATTCTTGATTTCTTGGGAATTTTTGGTAAATTTTTTGTGACTTTATGGACACTAAGTTGAATAAAAGTACAACCTTTCATTTGCAAATATATGGTCAAACCGAGGTGGTCAACATAAAAATCATTCATCCACTTAGAGGATTTTGCAACAAACATCCTAAGTTGTGGGATGAACAGTTGCATTACAATAAACATGCTTACAACTGTGCAAAACATTCATCTACTAAAACATCGCCCTTTGAGGCATGTCTTGGTTACTTGCCAAAGTCACCATTTGATTTCATCTTTGGGAAAGATGTAGCTATCGATGGACATAACGACATAGATAAAGCAAATAAATTCATACATAAAATTTAGTTGATTCATCAAACAGTGCAATATCAACTAGAGAAAAGTCAAGGCAAGTACAAAGCGAGGCATGACAAGCATTGGGTGGATCATAAGTTTCAAGTTGGTGAAAAAAATTGGCTTCACATTAGTAAGGAAAGGCTTCAAGGATAAGGTAAAAAGGTGAAACCAATATGTTATGGTCTTTTTAAAATTCTGGAAAAGATTGGTAACAATGCTGTTGGTCGGCTTAATTGTCGGATTAAACCTCTCAATATTAATTATCAATCTGGGAGTCGTAAACACGATTTGTACTGCGTATTGGCTCAACTTAATGGTCAGAGTATAAATATTCCTTTGCAATGATAAAATAAACACTGGAATGAAACACACATTTGATGGCAAATAAACAATCTTGAAAAGGAGACCTACTTAACCAATTTCATTCACTGCAAACTCCATAATGCAATTAAACTATAATGAAATTCAAGGCAATCCTCAATCATTCTCGTACTCAAATTTAAATCCCCTATGATATCTTGAAAACCTTAATCTAATTATTCCTCTCATTAACTTAGAAACTAACACTTGAAACTAAGCTTGAGATAACCAAAAGACACACATTATCCTAATGACAACTCACACTTGAAACTAACTATCTAAACTACTCTTGATAACAAATTCAAGATTTAAAGCAAAAAAGGACAGTTCTAACTATTGCTAGAAGAAAACCACTCAACCTCATGTAAAATAACATCTAAAATATCCTATTGAAAATCCTATTGCAAATGAATTATGAGAAACTTGCAATCTAAATATTTTAATCTAGGTGAAACAAATTATTCAAAAACAACTCACTCTTCAAAAGCATGCAACTCATAATGAAAACTAAATCCAACCCATGCCACTCGATAATGAAAACTTTAAATCACCACTACATGCACAATTAAATCTTCACTCAAAATTATAAATAAATAATTATAATATGAAAAATAAGAGAAACTCTAATTAAAAGATATCTAATTACCAATTGCAGCCCAAAAATATATATATACAAATTAAATGCGCATTAAATCCTGCAACCTTCAAAGAAATTACATAATGTCGATCTTGAACTAATGTTCTAATTGGAAGTGTTAACATATTCAAATCCAAAACATTAGAAGTTGTTCTAATTCTGATCCAACTAAAAAACAATCATTATATTCCTAGATCTTGGATTCTCCAATTGTAAATATAAATAAATTCGATTCAAATAGATAACGAGAGCATGGCTCTGTGTTAAAATGTGAACTGGGTTATAAAACGAATCAGAGATCTTGAACATAGGAGAGCAATCCTCAAATTATATAATCTAGCTACCTCATTGTTTAATGAAGCTTATCTCAAGAGGTGGTGGGCGCTCCCATGCCTGGAGTAAGCCTACTTAATGCAATAAAATAAACAGATTCAAAACATCAAAGAAAAAATTCAAATCTAATCATGCACAATTGCTTCTACTCACAACATCACTCAAAGGAATCATGTATTGTTAAGACAACATCTGGGAATCGATCACACCAATCATGGAAACAACAATTCTTCCTTTTTACACAGAAATCCCTACATCTCTATTAAATTGCTCCTGCAAAATCGAGGCCGGATCTGCATCTCCTTCTATGCCCTCTACATCTGAGAAATCGACTTCACATTGAGAAATCTCCCTGTCCAATTGACGAACTCAATGATTCTGCACCCTCCCTAATTGATGGACGAACTTAATGATTTTGTGCCCTCCCTAATTGACGGACGACTCTCTCTAATTACATTTCTGTTTTCTCAATGATGGATTAAATTCCTCCATCTAATTGACCGACTACCCCCCTTTAATCGATTACGACAACTTATATACATAAATTTTATTACAAACTGGAGCTTCAACCAAAAAATATAGAAGATTATTAGTTTTAACAACTTTCCGGAATGAGAATTGGTTTTTAAACAAAATGTCAAATCAGGAAATCACTCCTCTTTTTGTGGGATGCTACTATTGCTGGAAGGTGCATTCTAACTTTTCTTTTCCTCTTTGCATGATGATGATCTGCTCACATATGTATCGTCCATAGATTTCAGAATATCCATATCGTTTTGAGGTTAACGTTGTTGGGAATGAGACAACATAATTCACATATGTCTGAGCAAAAATGTTTCTAACAATCACGACCATCATCGATGAATACTCTGGGTTGATAAACTTCTAAAACATATAGGATTGACATTTTCCAACTATGTCTCCGTTTGTGGATGCTGGAGAGGATCTCTGTATACCTCACTTGTACTGGAAAGCAAGAGGTGGTCTCCAATTAGTTCAGGTAGCTTAAAAGAAGAAATTTGTCATCCTTGTTTAGGAACTCTAACTCCTTATGGAATTTTGGAGTAACCATCATTGTCATTTGCATCATTTGACTTGGATAGTATCTGTCGTCGTGCTTCTTGATGCCATAACCCAAATACACCTTTTCGAATGACTTGATATCTGTCACGACTTCGTTCAATGAATAAATGTGCCTTCCCAAATGAAAGAGAAGCTCAACAATGGCCGTCCTCTCCACCTGGGGCTTCAGTAGCAGTAGACAGTCATACAGAGGCATTCTCGCACCTCAAGCTTTCCCCGCAACTCTTTTTTTCCTTTTCACCCCTACGAAAACTATATAGAAACCATATCAAAGTATTCATTTGGAACCATTAAATATTATGTTCAAGACTACCAGGTGAAATTGATGCCGATTTTGCATTGTTTAACGTCGATTGAGCTCGTCCTTGCATTGGTTGTAATGTTTGGGCTCAACTTCAGGTCCTAGTCCAAAAGGTACGGCCAATCAAAAGATGCGGCCACTTCCCGTGCATGTTAGCTGAGGCTCAATCGAAAATATGAAGTGCGCATATGAGTTTGTCTTCAAGACATCCCAAATGCAACAAAGCATAAAGAGATTCCTTCAAGGACTTTCCATCAAGAGGTATACTGAAAAACATCAATATCTTTGAATTTCTTCCCAGGCAAGTTGGGGAAAATGTGTGAGTTTTGAATTCTTGTATGGTACATCTTGCTCCCAGTTTGGAAATTATGAAAACTGCATCTCTGGACATGCCAAATTTTATTAATAAATTGAATTTCTTTCAGGCGATCTCCAGTAGAGCCACTATGGAAAAAGGCGTTCACTTCTAGCCAGATCAACCAGATGCAGATTCTTGCTTGAATTCTAGCTGTGATTTCAAAAGTACAGATCTTCACGATAGAAGTTGTTGCATAACCCATGACCGCATCATCTATCTAATTGAAGGTTTTGACAAGCTTTGCATTGTGCAGAGTTACTAAAGGGAAACATCGAAGTAGATGAATCCGTACTCAAATACACTTCGAGGATCATTCCGACACTGCTGGTGCTAAACTTATTCACCTGCTGCCATCATGAAAACCTATTATTAACGATATTATTACACAAACACTTATTTAATTTAATTAATAACAATAATTTATAATTTAATTCTAAATGCTTCGAATTATCGAATTAATAATATGAAACAGATCAAAATACTAGGTACAATCACAAAATTATCTGGAAAAAAAAAAAAAAAACCATAAAAATTTGGACAAAGATGCAGCTCAACAAGTGCCTTCAAGCTTAATTTTCCTTCATACATGCAAATTTATTCAATTTTTAATGTTGAAAATTTGAGATTGTTTGAGCCTATTTTGATTAAATATCAAGAAGAGAATGTTCATTAACTACCATCAATTCAAAAAATTTCTCCATATTTCTTTGCTGAGCTAGAGCAAGACACCATACTTGACAGGAGGACAAGGACATCGACAAGAGGAAATTTCAACTATATTTGAGTGGGGCTTAAAGGAAAAAATCCTTCAAAGTCCAAATGGATTGAGATTGGGAAGGTGAGGGAATTGTACCCTCATCTTTTTAGCAACTAAATATGATGTTTTGGGGTCCACAAGCTTCTAGTGGGGAGGAATGATCAGGGGCTCAGTTTTATGCTCAAAAATAAAATTTCTCATTATGTCTCGGAACCTGAATGACCTTGTAGTTCTTGTCATTCTGAATCTTGCGCACTTCATTTCACAAAAAATGGACTCTGTATTCTCCTGGAAACGAGTTTTGTTCGCTTTGCTAAACATGCAAAATTTAAAAAAAAAGGAAAGATAGATTCCCAGTCAGCAGAACGTACTGCTGACGTGGCATGCTGACTATGCAGGGCCGATTTTGGCATTTTCCTCTGACAAATGGTGAATTTCCAAGTGGCAGCATGGTATTGGTCAAATTTCTGGGTTATGTGGTGAAATCTTATTGGTTTGTAATCTGGCCAATTGGGTGAGGACATGTGTTGCAGCCTGGGGCTGCCATGTGTCCCCCCCCCCCCAATGGTTGTATTTTAGAGTGAAATTTTGTGTTAAGTCTGAGTGGAGGTGTCGGGGTTCAACTTCGTGACCTCCCATAAGTCAACGCAACACGTTACCATTCCGCTCACATGATAGTTCTTAACTACTAAGGTTTTCTGCACATATTTAAGTTTTCAAATGTGTAATGGTGGGTGGAGAGGGGGCCAACCCCCTATGCACAGGACCTCAGTGCATAACCACCAAAGGAGCCAACGCATAAGCTCATAAGTTTAACAATTAAACATGTTTAATTAACCTTAACATGTAATTATTTGTTCCCAATCCACATATTAATTTGGAGTTATGTTAAGAGTGGGTTTAGCGCTAAGCAACGCTTAATTAGTGCTAAACATTGTTACTTAACTTAATGACGGATTGAGTTGGAAGACCCCCAAATTCGGTGACGACTGCCAATTTAGCTCCAGTTAACTAATTTAGGGCCTAAAATAGTGGATAAAATGTAAATGGTCATAAATTTTGGATTTTTTGACTAATTCAGGGGAAAAAGAGGCTAGATTGCTATTTGTGGGCATTCTGGACTCAATGGTGTAGGCTACAGGAGAAAAAGAGCATTGTAAACAAGTCAATTTGACAATTTTAGCATAATATAGAGGCCCAAGCTATGGAAGATGGACCAAGGAGATGTAGCCCGGGAGGGGTGAAATCCTTCATTAAATACCTATGTTGATGTGTTGTATGGTGACGTTCTGTACTTTATTTTCTATTGTTCAACCTTTGTTTTTATGTTAAATTTTTCATTAAATTGACATGAAAAACACTCATGGGACTTGATAATTTGTAAGAGAACTTGAACCCTTAAGCACACATGAAACATTGAATTCATAATCTGAAAGAGTAATTATCACAACAAAACTTACATACTCCATTCATATCATCCACCATTAGGAAGCAACAATTAACATTGCATTGAGTGCCCCCATCATATGGGGGAACTTTTTATAAACTTGGCCCTGGGTGAGCCTCTTTCCCTAGTGTAGGAGATGCCCTAATTTGACACCCTAATAAAACTAGATCCTTTACTGGTGAGTGAACTTGACCTATGTGTCTATGATGAAATCAATGGTTTCTTGTTCCATGCAATCAAGTTTAATCTTGTTCAGTGTCAATAAGTCTACTATCCAGGGCATGCCCAAGAATGGCGGAAAGTATGGGCGAAGGAGGTCCACATTGAACATTGGGCATAATTTAAGCAAGGGAGGAATACTTAGCTCAAAATAATTGCCACCCACAACCTTGGTGATGGTGTATGCTCCAGATACAAGTGCAATTTTTTTTTGATGTGGTCCTATAAGGCACTCTTTATGGAAAAGCAACCAAACCTTGTATCCCACATACAAAGTGTGTGACATTAGGTGTTGATCATGACATTGATTATACTTAGTATTGTATTTCTATAAAATATCGTGGACCTATTGATAGATGTACACAATTTAGTCAATTAATTTGGTTGTTTTGTTGGTCCCAGAGTGAGCATGCAAAATTTTTTCCTATGTGGATGCAAAGGGTAGTGCTACATCAACAAAACCCAATGGTTGAAATTCTAGGCCCACTTAGAAAGGGTTGTGGTCTATTGAGCTATAGATGGATTTTTTGTAGCTATGTTGAACATATGGGATACATTCATCCCTTGTGTGTGGATTCTTGGAGTTATATATGCATAATATTTCCACGATCATCCTGTTAACAACCTCTATTTGGCCATAGGTTTGTGGATGGAAAGCAAGTGGATTAGATAGAACGTAATTCTTCCATTGGTGGAATGATTGTATAAAGATATAAATTTATTTCTCATGGGTGGGGTATTTACAAATGGCATCTGATAGTGTCTCACTATGACGGACCACTAGATGATTATATTGAGTAAAAACTACACCCACAACATATTGTGAAGCATATGTCTCAATCTCAAAAGGTTGTTGCATATCAGGTAAGGAGAGCACTAGGGTTGAGAAAAAACAATGTTTTAGATCATGTAAAAAAAATTTATGACTTTTTCCACATGAAATTTTCTTTTCCTTCACCCTTAGTCACTTGGTTAAGGGCCCATGCAATATGGGAGAATCCAAACATGAACCTACGATAGATGTTGGAAAGGACTAAGAAACTCTCAAGCCAAGTTAGTGTGGTTGGGGATGTCAAATCATGAATGAAACTAACCTTGGATGGATCCACATACACACCATGTTGATCAACAATTTATCGTAGGTATTGGACTCTATTCATGAAGGCGCATTTTTCCAAGTTAGCATGTAGTTTGTGTTGCCATAGGGTGTGAAGGATCTATTGAACATGATGCAAGTGTTCTGATCCACTCTTTTTGAATATGATCCATACAATTCTATGTATATTCCACTTGATATTTTTCATAATAGATTTGATAAAATTAAGCTTAAAATCTGAAATCTGCACTGTGAGGGTTTATTTATCCTTAGATTTATGGATCTACTAATTTTTTTGTATTGTATATCCATGCAAATTATAATTATGTAGAAAATAGAAAACAAAAAAAGAAAAAAAGAAAAAACCACAATTAACACAAGACATATCCTAGGAAACCCTTTCGAGAGAAAACCTAACTGGAAGGTGAGGTTTCTACTCTCTTTCTCTCAATAGAAAATTGATGCAAGTACAAAGTCGTGAGGCCTATGGCCCATGGGAAAATAAAATGCACTAATCCTTTCTATTTTCTCTCTTCCTAATTGCCCTCATCTAGTCTACTCATCTATGGAAGAAAATGTACTCAAATAGAATGGAAATAATTTTCCTCCTAGTGACCTAGCTACAACATAGCTTGATAGCTTACTAATGGTTAAGGTTGACTCCTTTAGCTCTTGACTAGAGTTAAAATATTAACTCTTATAGAGTATTATTCATCATGATCACATGGATATCCCATTTTTCCATGATTATTTAGGATTTAAATGGAATCCTCTTTAATTATGGTGGAAAAAATAGGAAGGTCAAATTTCAAATGGCATCCTCTCGAATTATGGTGGCCAAAATAAGAAGACCAAATTTCAAATGGAATAACTTTGTCATATAGAATGCAATTGAGGTGGTTCTTGTACTGTTGGAAATGTATCTATGTGTTGAATAGGAAAAATAGGTGCATGCTAATGTAGCATATATTACCCCAAAAAAATGTTATTCAATGCCTCAAACTACTCCAGGAAGGATTTAGACCCAAATTTTCCAATCTAGGTCATGCCCATAAAAATGGTCCTGTGAGCTAATTCCTCTAATTTTTCCACTCTGAAAGCATTGAGATGGATGAAAAAAAATATGATGATCTAATATTAATAACATCTCCCCATTTTAAAAGGATTTTGGTACCAAAACAATTCTACTTAATGAGGTGAGGAAAATTTTCCTCCACCTTCTCTCAGGTGTACTATTATCCTTGCTTGGAAGTTGTCCTTTCAAACAAATTTACTAAATGTCATGTTTACCTATCTTGTAGTTCTAGAAATCTCCTATAAAAATGTATCATCTGTCAACTTTTCTTGAGAATCTAGTGCCAAATCCTCTACAAAAGGTACTACATGTTCATGTTCTTAATCTAACATGGAAGGCTCAAAGAGCTTTAGATTATCTACATTCACTACTATGTAAATGTATATGTATGGGGGTAGAAATAGTCTATAGGAATTATACCCCACATTTTCTAGTATCTCAAAGTAGCATATCACAAAGCCTTTATTTTATTACCAAGACCCCATAGCCTCTCCTTGTTCAACTGTAACAATACTATGTCTCCCACCTTAAACGACTTCTTTGTTTTGTGTTCATATTACCTGACCATGTATTTTTCCTGTGACTTATGCAATGTATCATGTACTTATAAATGGATTTTCCTAATATTCTCAAAAAAAAAAAATATCCCTTAAGGCATTTCTTATAAGATCCTCCCTCACTCCTCCATGCTGCCCATATGCAACATCCAAAGATGAAGGTGGAAAATACCCAAAAAAGTTTCAAATGGGGACTTAATAGTAGAAGTGTGGACTTCTTGTTATAAGATTGATGTATATATACCAAATTTTCATCTGAGGTCTTCATATGATTTCGATTATAACCCCTCAAAAGTTCCACCAAAGTCTATTGACTACATATGTCTACCCATTTGTATGTGGGTGGAATTTTGTAGACCGCTTCAACTTTGTGTCCATTTTATTCCATAATGTAGTCTAGAATGCATTTACAAACCTTTTTAAATTTTACGAATATCATTCTCGGATTTCTTTGGTTTGATTTATTTTTGGTGATTTTGACTTTCTTCAGTTTTTATTTGAATGACTCCATTGCTTTCAAATCCTTGCTAGATTTTTAACAACTGAAATTTCACTTGATTCTGCTAAACAATTTGAGAATTGTGATTGGTCAAAGATAAGTCATTTTCATTAGCTATGCATAAAATATGTATATATGTATTTTCTAATTTATTTTATAAATTTATAAAAATTAAGTAATAAAATTTGTAAATAATTTTTTTAATTATTTAATTAATGTAGTTAATTTAAATATTTATTAATTTAATGTAAATATAGTTTTCATTTAATCATTTAATAATTAATTTCATTTTATTATTTAATTAGTTTTAAATATTTATTATAATTATGTAATATAATTGTAATTCAAAAAATTATATTGTAAAATATATATGTAAACATATTATTAATTATTTAAACAACAACAAAAATCTATAAAATATATATATATATATATATATATATATGTGTTTTTTTACAAACTCCTTCCCCACACGTTGTATCAAACCTACATAAGTAAAACTACAGCCTCTCTTCACAACCTATGTACCATGTGGGTCATAGCATTAGAGTCTTAGTTGTAAAAAGAAATATATGATTGTAAATTTTATGAAACCCTCATGAGCATTAGAGTCTTAGTTTTAATTTTAAATAAAAAATCGAGTGGAGGCCTACTCTCCACCCACGTCGGGCCCCACTCTCCACTCAGATCCTCGAGGCCTCTCCACCTTATATTAAATGTTTAACCTCTCATATGTTTAAACCATGAGCCACCCCCATTTTGTAAATTTTTTTTTTGTTTCAACATTTATTTTTAATTTTATTTAATTAAAAAAAAAATTAATAGGATGTGCCCCGAATTTTGTAAACAAAATTTAACCATATTTAGAACTCTAATTTAAGAAGATCATATCTCAAGATCTGATAAACCAAATTAGGCCCATGAAGGATCGTTAGAAACGAAATTTAGAGGAGAACAATCTGGTGACAGTTATTCTACCAATTTTTTTTTTTAAACAATGTTGGGTGCTAGTTTAAAAAAGAAAAGGAAAAATTTCCTTGTTACATGTAAGTGTTTCTGAGGAGTAACAGAGAAAGTAGCTACAACAAAACGCTTACATCTTCTTTGTGTCTATAGTTCAGAAAATACTGAAATATAGATAATGAGTAGATTCGAACAAACTAAGAAAAAAGAAGAGAAAAATTAAAATCCATGCTAAGAAGAGAAGATGACAGATCAGTCGATGCTTATTGGGTGCCCGGTTGAAGCATCCATGTTGTCCTCATTGCCAGCATTTCTCACATTGTTGGAGCTGGAGCTTGGAGCTGAGTGTTTCTCAAGGACATATTTGAGGATTTGGACAGATTCTTCTGCATGGGCGCACTGGTTGGAGAGTTCATTGAAATGTTGTTGAAGAGAGGTAACCCTGTGCAGGAAGACTTTCACATCTACTTGCTGCTTTTCGTCAAGGATTTTTTGATGTGAGCGAATTTGCTCCAACTCTGCCTGAAGATCAGCACAGTGAAAGCATGCCTCGCTGCAAGCCATAATGCAAGGAAGGAGAGCTAAGAACGAAGGGTATATGAAGGGAGGGTGCACAATGAAGGGAAGGTGGAAGTGCAGAGCAAGGGGCCAACAAAGGGAGGGGGACGCGTGGAGCATGAGTTTAGCAGTAGAGAGAGAATGCACTACAGGGAAGAAAGTTGCGAGAGTGAGAGGAAATGCATGGAGGATGAGGGGATAAATAGCATAGAGTGATGGGAAGAAGGCAGCGTGGGAGAAGACCCGAGAAGATAGGATCATGAGAGAGAGGAGGGAGGAGGTACGGGAGGGCCTGTGAAATTCAGATAATTCAGAGGGGAGAATCCAAGAATATATATTATTTAGCTGAGATAAGAACATGGCAGGGGAATCATAGATAGGCCATCATTGCAGAATATTTGCCCATTTGTTCGAGCACATGCCTTGTTTGCTAGAGCATCTACAACCTTATTGTTTCTTCGAAGGATATGAAGAAAATATATGTCTTTCATGTCTTTCGAAATGCTGCGACATCTGCTAACAATTCTGTGGAGGTCTATGTTGCTGACCGGTTGTTCTTGGATCATCATGTTGATGATGATAGAAGAATCCCCGAACACCATTGCATTGGAGATATTGCTTTTTTTAACTGCTAAAGATCTCGAAGGAGAGCGTAAGCTTCTTCTTTGTTATTGGAGAGGCAGCCAAGACCCCATTCGAAGGAGAGAAGAGTTCTGCCACTTTCATTTTTTATAATGCCTCCAACACCAGGAATGCCTAGGTTTGATTTAGATGTATCGTCGAAGAAGAGAGTGGGCCTTGAGAAACTTTCCAACCATTCTATAAATTCCTTTTCTTTTAGACAAACCTTCCATGTTTCATTTTTGTGTGGATGATTAGCTAGAGGCTTGAGGAAGCCAGAGTTGTCCAGTAGATTGCCTAAGAAGTTCCTTTCTTCCACTTGGAGGTCACTAATATTGATTTTGTTGGTGTTTTTCAAGGCTATTGTTTCGAGAGTGACGCTCCACGTTTTGCTACAAACCTTCCTATAGGAGGGCTCTTTGTCGTTAAAGATCTTTCTGTTTCTAGCAAGCCAAATGTTCCAAAAGAGCACGTATGGAAGGGTGTCCTAGACCCTTCTAGCCAAATTGCTTTTCTTTTTTCCCCATGGGTAATTTTTCCTCCAGTTTTTAGTCAAATCAGAAATGGCACTGTTGGGATCCAAGTGAAGCTGATGGGATGAAGTAAGGTCTGTCCAACATCAAGCAACAAATGGACACATGAAGAACAGGTGATGTGTAGTCTCCTCTACACATTGGCAGTTGGGGCACGTGGATGGCCCTTTCACACCCTTTATTTTAGATTTTTTGAGGTGAGGATTTTGCCTTTGAGGAGATTCCATATAAAGACCTTTATCTTTGGGATGGCTTCCGACTTCCAGACAAGTTTCCAAGTTGGCCAAGGAGGAGAGGGGAAGTGATCATGGCAGAGTTGACAGTAAGTAGCTTTGATGGTGTATGCAGAGCCTATGGGATCCCAACGAAATCTATCCATACTGTCTTTTCGCAAGGGAGCAGCGCCATGTAGCAGAGTTTGGAGTTTGGATAGGTCTGCTTCCAAATAATAAGGGACAGAGGGAAAGATCCATCCAATATAATTTTGATTTTGTTCATCCCATTTAGAAAATTGACTTAAGAGATTTAGATTGATATTCTGAAAATGGGAGAGGATGTGTTGAGTGTCAAGCCTGTCCAAGAGTGGATTTTGCCCCATAATTTTGTCTTTCCCAATATTGATGTTGTTGCCCCCAAATGGGACTTTGGAGAGATTGTGAGTTAAGAAAGGAATGGATTTCTTACAGAGGGCCCAGATTTTGGAGCAAGGTCTATTTGGGATGTCTTGATCAAGGATATGTTGACGGGGAGATTTAAGATATTTGGATTCCATAACTCTTTTCCACCAAGCTTGTTGTCCACTGATTAGCCTCCACACGATCTTCCCACCAAAGGCATTGTTCAGAAGCTTGAGTGAGAGAATTACAAGCCCTCCATGTTCATAGTCTTGAGTGACCTGCCTCCACTTAACAAGATTATATTTTTTCTTCTCGTTTTTTCCACCCTGATAGAGGAAGTGCCTTAGGATTGCTTCAAATTTGTGATGAATGCTAGTAGGGGCTTGAAGGAGAGTGAAATGGTACAAGGGCAGAGATAAGAGGGAATATTTGAGTAAGACTACTCGCCCTGCAAGGTTTAACCAAGAAGAACCCCACTGTTTTACTTTTCTCTTAATTTTGTCTAGGGTAATGTTCCAGAATTAAGACTTTAAAGGCCCAGCACTGACAGGAATGCCTAAATAATTGAAGTGATCCCAGTTCAGTTTGTAGGAAAATCCAAATATTTGTGCAATGATGTGAATGGTTTGGTTGGTTGCATTCCAACCATAGATGCAACTTTTGTGTAGATTGATCAGCCCTCCAGAGTAAAGCATGAATTTTTCAAGGAGAGATTTAAAATTGTGAGCGATTATGCTAGTTGCACCACCCATCAAGAGAGTGTCATCTGCAAATTGTGAATGATTCATATTTTTGACACCGTTGCCAAATTTAATTCTAGTGATGAGGCCTACTCTTCACATATGATCCAAGGCCCTACTGAAGGATTCGACCATGAGGATAAAGAGGAAGGGAGAGAGAGGGAAACCCTATCGAAGGCCGCGGGAATACTGAAAGAAGGATGTTGGCCTGCCATTAATGAGGGGGGAGATCTAAGGGTTTGTGATGCAAGATTTGATAAGGGCGATGAAATCTGAGTCAAAGCCCATTTTCTGAAGGAATGAAAGGAGAAAGGAGTGTCTGACCCTATCAAAAGAATTGGCTAAGTCGAGTTTGAGAATGAAACCTTTCTCTTTGCGAGTCATACTTGAGTGGATAGCTTCTTGTACAAGTATTCTATCAAATCTAGCCATTTCATTTCCCAAAACATTAACAGAAATCAAGGTTGTGAATTTGCAACCAACATAAATTTTTTTAGTGTGTTTTTGGAGAAATTTCATTTGCCATGAGGTTTTTTTCTTTTTGTTCTGGTAATTCATTTCTAGACTTCTCATTTTCATGCAATATCACAACAGAAAACCCTCATAAGTTTAAATTTATCTTTTATTAATGAATTAAATAAAGTTTTAATTAGATTGTTTGCTTTCATCAGCTTTGAAATTTGGTTTTTGTTTACATATTTAATAATTTTAATTATATTTTTGTGAATTTGTTTGTAGAATTGGTTAGTACTATCATGACATGAAGCTTCAGAGGAATGGGATTGGAACAAAAAAGAAACAAGAAGATTTTTTCCCATCTCTCAAATTGGATCTCAAAATTTTTATTCAACTGTCGTTGAAACAGATTCCTAATTTTGGATCTGATTTGTAAAATTATAAATAGAAGCTATGAAGATGAGCGAGAGGTTCCAATTTTATGCAAAAATAGATTTGTTTCACTACTATATGGGATTGTTTTTGTAGAAAATTGGCTAATTGTTCGACCATAAAAGAGAGAACTCTTTTTTGTAACCATTATGGTGCACTACTCCATTTTTGGACACTTAATAAGTAGATCATTTAGTTCTTATTTATCCTCTGTATGATTGGTATGGTTATATTTTCAGCACTAGTATTAGATTATAATAATTCATGGTTATTTTAATCATTGTCAAGCTATCTTGTATGGTTGAACAAAGATATATTTAGAGTAGAATATTGCATTAGAGCAAGCTTTTATTGTATTAAGATGCTAGTTATCTATCAACTTAATACCTTATTCATTATATTTTATTCTTGTTGTTCTATAGAACTATTTATGTAGTTTAACATGATCTATCTCTCAAATGCAATTCTCACTTAGATCTAAATATATGTGCACAAATATTTAATAACTATTTATCATATAAATATATGTGCATATTTTTTTGAACAAGTATCAAGTCTTAGAACTATTTCTATAACATGTTAGATTTATTTTATTTTAGGTTCAATATGGTCCATGTTATTATCTTTTACTCTTTATTGGAAGAAAGACTAATCCTCCTTTTAATTGAGACATATTAGGTTATATTTTTACTATTTGCATCTTATATTAGATCACATTTGCATCTTCACCTAGGAATTCATTCCGGAAAGTCTCCTTACATAGGATAAAACATCTTTGTGGCCTAACTGAGCCTTTATTTCAACCCATTAAAAAGTATAACTTCTTCAAGTGGCTACAGGTAAAGGCAAGTATTTATTTTTTCCTATTAGTACAAGCAATTGATATCATTTACCGGTAGGCAAAAGAATTATTTTATGCATCTAGGTTAGTTTTAGAACATTTTAGGCATATAGTTTAGGTTAATTTTAGGTTGAGACACCAAAGCCTATAATTGGGTGAAATCACCATCCCAAATAGGTAAGGGTCTAATTGGGGCCCTGACTAGGTGATTTATTAAATGTTGATCATGGTAAATTTTGGCCATGCACATTTTTGGTGCTAGAAGGAGGGCATAAACCTCCAACGAGTTGCCTATTTGGAGTTTTTTATTTTAAGTTTTTAATTATTTTCAATGGCTCCTTCAAAAATACCTATTTAGAGTTTCATTTTTGGTCGCACATCTTCCAACGCTCTGATGAAAATTTCAAGACTCTTGTTGAAGGTAAAGTTTGATGGTAAGGGAAAGGTCTTTGCATATGAACACATTTTACAATTTATTCAAATTTTTACAAATTGTACTTTTATTGATATTTTTTGTTGCCCTCCATAAGTTTTCTGAAGAGGCTGAGAATCATTTGTAAGAACCATAATCTTAAGACAATTACATCAACGATGGGGGCAACTATTAGGGGCTAGGGCTATAGTAGAGGGTCTGAAGGCACAAATACTGCTCATATGACCCCTATTAAAAAAACACAAGAAGACGGAGAGACATTTTTGAACGAGTGCGCATTACTGGTTAAAGGTCAAGCGGTTTCCAAGTGGATCGTCGTTCATCCCCACCCGACAACCACTAGGAAGCATTTCAGGGGGTAATTTGCGTGAGTGATAAGAAATCACCCCCTCAAAGTTAAAAAGACAAACCTAGATTCGATGACCTAGATTCATTTTGGCGGTGAGCACGGGATCTAGCCTTCCACTATATGACCTGCTAACGATGGTGGGGACCACCGCCATGTGGGCCAATCCGCCAATGCCTTTTCAAGCGAGCGCAAATTCAAAAGGTAGAAAATTAATTCGACTGCCCCCGCTTCCGTCCACCTATCCCTGACATCATCAAATCACATCAATCCACGTGTCCCTCTCGTGACATCATCCCACGTCAGTTAACCGTTGTCCCCTCCACCTATAAAAAAATCCTTCCTTTCTTGCATTTAAAAAAATTCTCACTAGTTCCAGGTGCAACTCTCCTGCTAGTTGTCTGGCCAGAACGTTGTTCGAACTCTTAGATAGCCAATAACCTCCTCCCAACGTCATTTTCAACCTGCTCGACAACAACTAGGTAGCTAGTCACTCCTGTCCACCTGTGAATTGTTCAGCTACTCATAAAATATAAATAAGGTGGATCATGAGACCCCAAAGGAATGTGAGACCAAACCCTCCTCCAGTGTCGATCCCCTCATGGTGACAAAGGAAAATTTTTTTGACCCTTCCCGTGCCTACCACCTTTCTAACCTCTGTTTCAACTTGTATGGAAACCACATCAGGGGGGGAAGACCAATTCCAGGTAGTTGAATATGGCTTATATTATAAAATTACACTCTCCATGCACCATTTTCCTGAATTCATCTCCTATTTGACTGCAACCTACATTGAGAATAACAATTTCTTTGTTTCTTCCTTTGGGGCCAAAATCCTCGAGGTAACCCCAGATTTGATTCAAAAGGCCTTGGTTTAACCCAGCTCTCTTTAACCCCAAAAATTTACTGACACCACACTAGTATATCATTACTCTTCCCTCCTAGCTAATGAGCAACAATATTTCCCACAAATGGTCCTGACCCCTAGCCTCTAATATCTACTTGTGGATGACAACTTCCCTATCACCCTCTTTTTTGAACCCATCCAACCAATCCTATCCCTAATTTCTCATGATGATGTTAATATAGAAAAAAATCCACCTTGGGTTTATGATGCAACTCGACCATTTATTTGATATTCCACCTTAACTATCTGAGGCATTAATATTTCATCTGCACCATTTTCCCACCACATCCTTTTCAGATACTATTCAATGTTGTTCTATTTGATTGTGTATACTCATGTCGAGGAGTTTGAGTGCCTCGGTCTTAATTTGGTTGTTGGTAACATACAAAGTAGCTTTATGTTCAACTAGAATGTCATTGTTAGGAAGAGGTTAGATTATGATGATTACTCTCAGTTTATATCAACTTATATGGCCATTGCACATAATTTTATCCATGGTGTTTCTCCCCCCAGAGTTCTCCCCCAAAAAAAAGTGATTCTCCAACTTAGAAAAGACACCAGGGTAGGGGGATGGTACCTTTTGTAGGATCACATAGAGATCAAGGTTTATGGGTGTCAAGTCCACCCTTACCACTTACCTGTGTTCATGCCCATGAGGATATTTTTTCTAGAATTCATTAGGAAGAGTCTCAATGCATACCACCTCCACTTTTTACTTGAAAATAAGGGACATATGTTTAAATTGGGAAGGCCCATGGGGCCTTTTTTTGTCAATTCCAGGTAGGACTTCAAGGTAGTTCAAGAATTACTCAAAAATATGATTTTTGACCTAGGGGATGTCTGGCATTATGACCTTCACAATGTCATTTCCCGAAGGATGGAGAAGATAAAAGATACAACTTATAAACATGAATATAGGCCTAAGATCAAATGGAAAGATAATATTGATTCATGGCCTATGAACAGGGAAAATTTTAAGAACCCCCTTAAATTTATATGTATAATAAATGGGCGAATCCCCATGATACATAGGAAAAATGGAAGGTGATTTTATTAATAATATAATATGTATATATAATTTTTTGGCGAATCTCTCACAAGATTATATTATCTTGTAAAATCATTGCGAATCACCAGTACAAATGGCGAATCACTAGTACAAATTGGTGAATCGTTGTCTAGTGGAGTTTGGTGTGTTGGTTCCAATGAAGATATGGTAGTTGAACCAGGAGTTGAAGGAAGCGAACCACCGAGACCAAGCATGGCACATGGTCACTCATGAGGGACGTAGTTCTTGTGCAGTTTGGAAAATGCATTCTAGTTCTGCTAAGTGTATTTTTGTTGCTCATGCTACTACTAGCACTGATATTGAGGTTGGAGAGGAGTTTGAGGAAACATGGAAGGTTGAGTGCTTTTTTCTTCAAGCACTCAAAAAGGAAGAAGATATATTGATTGATTGAAGCAGATAACAAGGAAATTCAACTCAAAAAAGAAGAAATGATTGATATGGCCAAATAGGGAGACACGCTGAATGTGGATGCTATGGTTCAACAAGAAATTGCCACCATTCATCAGAAAAGAAAGGATCATAAGGACTCTTTAACATTGGATGGAATCAGGGGCTCAAAGAGAGCTCATGTCTCTGAGAGCTTGGATTCTAACAAAGGATTCCCACAAGTGGGGCGTGAATTGACTTTGGTTCTTGTTGAACCAACTTGGAGACAGTAAGGGAAAGGAAAAAAAATGAAAATATTAGCTCTAGTTGTCATACTCTAGTTGTCATACTTTATTTTCTTTGTTTCTTTTGATGTTATTTTCCCTATAGTACTTAGTCCTAAAAAAAATCTTTCTTTTTCCTTCTATTCTTTTTAGCTTCATCATGTACTTTCTGATCCTATATGCACACACATTATGTGTGTCTACAAAATATAATTTTTATACCATTAACAAAATTTAAGGTTTTTTTTTTCGAGGGAAAAAAAGAAAAGAAAAAAAAAAAGAGAGTTGAAGATGAAAAACAATTTCTATTAAAATATTTTGTGTACACCCATATTACATCACAATTTCAAAATATTTGTCACAATACCAACATTCTTAAATCTCTAATTTATCAAAATTATATGAATCTTAGAATTTTTTTTTTACTATTTAACAAAAAAACTGAATAATTCCTTATCTTTATTAATATCTAATGAATAAAATATAGTTCCAATAAATATTAACTACCATCATCTAACCATAACCATATTATAATAAAATTTCTAAAATAATAAAATTACTAAAATAGAATTATATGACAATATTAGTAAAAAGAAGTCCACAAAAACAACATAATTAATTTCAATGGATATTTAAATAAAACAGTCATCATCATCCTAAAATATTTAAACCATAATCCCCACATACCACCATAACATAATAGAATTTACTAAAATAAAATATTACATAAAAGATAGTCTAAGTTGTTTGTCATTATCATAACTGGTCTAACATTCTTTATAAAAGCCTAATGGTCACATAACTGGACCCCCTTATGACAAGTTTTCTCAATTTTATAATTGTTATTTAGTGATTAAATATCATTTTGAAAGGGCAACAACCTCCCACATATCCTTTACTAGCAAGCAAATCTTTGTTACAATGTCGTGGTCTATCACACAATTATAAATACTATTTGTACATTCCTTCGGTTAGGAAGTTTATAATTTATTTATCAACCGCCATTTTAAACAAATTTATAATTTATTTATAAATCGTTGGCACAAACACTGAGACTATTCTCAACAGATCATCTTATTGATTCTAATTATTTTATTGGAGAAAATGCCATTCAAATTGAAATGTCAAAAACAAACAGTTATCAATTTATAGTGGGAATTAGAGGTGGAGAACACATCTCAAGCAATTGCCTGCCAACAAAAATTCAAAAGCTTTGTTGATCTCTGAAAATGGCAACTCATGGGTAATAACTCCTCCACTCTAATCTCCTACAACCACATGTACATATTCAGAAAAAAATGCAAGAGAAAACCATGATTAATTGGTCATCAAATGGAATTGAGAGTTATGTTGTAATACCTTATTCATAAACATTTCTACCAGGCATGGCAGTTTGAGTTTTAAACATTTCTTATTCATAAACATTTCTACCTTATTCATGGAATTGTAAGTTTGAGTTTTATAATCTACACAATTCAAGTGCCCTAGAGCCTTTCCAGGCACTGAATCTATTTATAAATTCAAAAACACATTTTAAACAACAAAAATTCACAATCTCCCAA
Organism: Pinus albicaulis; assembly: GCA_034641835.2. Lineage (NCBI taxonomy): Eukaryota > Viridiplantae > Streptophyta > Pinopsida > Pinales > Pinaceae > Pinus > Pinus albicaulis. The sequence goes on from CM076569.1 coordinate 305,058,724, forward strand.
ACAAAAAATATCACGAATTCCAACCAAAAAGTAATAACATGAAATGGTTAGTATAAAAAATTCCAACCAAAAAGGTAATAACGTGAAATGATTAAGATACACCCCATCGAAAACATTGTTGCAAACATCCCAATTTTATCACTATTTTTTGGCCTATTTGGTGGTATCTTAATTTTGCCAATTTTTACCAATATTTTCTCAATTTTTATGTTTTTTTACCAATATTTTCTCGATTTTTATGTTTTTTTTGGTTTTCTAAAATTATTTCTGATTTTATCCAAATGTTTGCAACATTGACCGAAAGCATAAGATATAGTTAAAAATTGGAGAATACCTATGCTAATTAAACTAGATATTTGAAAAATTAAGAGGAGAAATAGAAGTCTCAAGATGAGGGAAGCCAATAGATACAATAGATACAATGGGACAAATAATACATCAGAATTACAAGCGATAAGAGGAACCCCAAAAGGAAATTGTGCTATAAAATGGATGCAGACAATGATCTGGGTCTACTCGTATTGGAAGATGAGAAAATCTTTCCAGAATGAAGAACAACATAGGTAGTTGCAATACAATTTGAAGAAAATGTCTTCTCAAAGAACTGGTTATCAAAATCAAACCACCTAAAAGCCCAAAAAGCATACCACAGTAAAAGAATTAGAAAATTAGCCAAGGATAAGCTGAAAGAAAGTGATCTCCTAGCCAACTCAGGGAAGACTCGAACAGGATTTGTGGGTTATGTCACTTACAAGAAACTGAGGTAGAAATGCATCTCATAATCAAAAACCCTTTTAACTATGAGATCAAATGTCATTTTTATTGTCTTTTACAGGATTCAGGGGATCCCTTTCCACTTTCTTTGCTATCTTGACCAAATGTGCCTTGCTCTATTCGTGAAATATGGTACTTAGAGACAAATCTGAATCTTTTCTCATCTCATATTGGCCCGAGGCTCCCTATCCACTTTATTTTTCTATCCTGACCAAATATGCCTTACTCTATTTTTTTAAAGAAGCACTCAGAGACAAATCTCAATCTTTACTCATCCCATATTATTGGCATGAGAATTTTAGGGGTATCATTTCATAGTCCCAGGTCATCCCCTCTGATCAGGTCAAAAAGTGAAAGGAAAAGACCCAAAATACTTCAGACCATAGATTGGTTGGGCCTTGGGTCTCTTCTCAACCTCCCTCCTCAATGGCTGACTGTTATGATCCATGCCTATGAAAAACTGGCACTCGATGCCACATATTATGCACCACCAAACACAAACAAACCATTTTTCGAGACAGAATTTGGACCAAGTCTTGGAATCCAACATATTGGCCCAAGGTCGCAGCCTTCATGTATACTAACATGAAAAAACCTATGCATAAGTAGGATACATTGGGCCTTTGAGATGCAAACTCTACCATACCGCTTAGGGAAATATCAAGAATCAACCACTTGTTTCTTCATTGTGACATCTCTGGATGCTGCTGAGAGTCAAGACACGGTACCAAAGATGAGAAGCATTAGGAAAATATATGAGATCTAAAGTTTCATTAGGCACTAGCCCAAGGAGCTTTTAGACCTGAACTTATGAGCATGCCATGGGGACATAGCACTTGGTTTCATAATATGGAATACATGCAAGGGGCATAACAAAACAAGTCTACCATAGAATCGAAAGAAATATAAAGGTGAACATTGAAGGAAAACCTTAGGGAGAGCAGAGTTGCAGATCTCACCTGCGCATGGCCAAAAACTGGCAGAATGGGGCATCTTGGTTAAGGACTCAGTATAGATCAGCAAGGAAAAGATAAACATGAAGGAAACATAGAATCCCCCTCCATTCCTCCTCCCTCAAATTCAACTTTGACAACATCTCCAAAGGCAATCCCAACAGACCTGGAATTGAGGCTTCATCAGGAATCATGAGGTGAACTTTGTCCATATGTACACCCATAACATTGGCATAATCACAAAAAATATGGCCACAATTCTGACTGTCATGAAAGACATCCTTACTAGAATAAATTTAGGGATCAAACATGTGACCGTAAAAGGATTTTCTAACATAATCATCAACATGCCACATAACTAAAATCCATGGGAGTACCTGATCCGTAAATGGCTTTTGGTTACTCCTCTTGCAAAGACAACTAGATTAAAAGACTACCTGCAAGAAGTGGATTTCAATCATTATATATGGGCTAAAAATAAGGCTACAAATATATTGTAAAACATCAATGCAGACTCTAAATGGGGTGATAAACCCCTATCTTCCATTAGGGTGATATAGATGTAGGAAAGGGAAAGGGAATGAGCTTCATTTCTTGATTGATGATAATAGGAAACTTCGTTTAAGAAATGGTAGTTCCATTCAGCGTAGCTTGGCTCCACCATGTGAATGCCAACTCATCATGAATGAGGTTCTGACACAGAGTAGAGAAGCTTATTGATGGGGAGAGAATGACCTGATAGCAGAGAACCTGGGAAGAAAACCTCAGGTTGGGATGGCTAGAGTTGACAGTATTAACATTGCTTGAAAGGGAAAGATGAGACACTATACTGAAAAGCTTTACATCCCAAGGAAATTAATTAAGCATCCTAGAACAGGAAAACCTTCTAGTACTTTACTTTTGTAACCCAAAATGGGAATTTATTCCCTGAAACCCCTACCATGAAATCCCAAGGATCATCCCTTGCCCACACCCCTAACATGATTTCCCAAGGATTTCCACTTGCCCACTACCATGACTTTCCCAAGGATCACCCCTTGCCCCTTTTATTATTTTCTTTTAAAGTATCTATAAATTCACCCTCCCTAGTTGCAGGCCATTAAGGAATCACCATCACATTTATCAACAGTTCATTTATATCACTTAGGATTTCCCACTATAGCCTCTCAGCCCTAAGCTCGAATTTTATACTGAGAATTTCTTGAAGATTGCTCATGGTCTCATTATCCATCCTGACCACCTACAACATTGTTATCATGGCCTCAGGTCTCCCCTCAGTTGACAATGCACTTGCACCATCTACAGATAAAGACAGTCACAAGATTCTACACAGGACATGATTTGTTGGTTTTTCTCCCTCTCAGAGGTGAAGACAGGCACATTTATTTTGAATAGGTTATTATAGCTCATGTTAAGAAAGCCATTTTCCTCCAAATACTCCATATAGCAGGATTATAGTAGCTTGAGGACTAAATTTATTTTTTTTGCCATCTTCTTTGAGTTGCAGTCTTTATGACGATATTACTTTTATGAAACTCAGTCCCCCCCCTATGATAGTCAATGTCACAGGACTTCATTATGGTAATTTTTTATATGGCCTGTGCAGGGTGAAGAATTTATGGGACACGAGAAAAGTTAAATTGCCCAAGGGATACATGTATGGTTGTAATTGTATGGCCTACAACAATATACTGAAAATATTATTGTTTACCACAAATAACGAAAATAAAGTCAATTTCTTATATTACAAGGGCAGTGACTGAATGAATCATTTTCAACTGGCAGATACAAGGAAATCTTTGACTATATAATACGAACTGAATATTACTCAATCAATTGCAAGATATTGAGCCAATAGACATGTTAACACATGTCACCAGTGCAGAAGCCAATAGAAATATAGATCCACATCGATTGGACTAGTGCCTCTTTGGCATTCACAGCTATTATTGCCATTTTATAAAAAGGTTGTTTATGTAAGTAGACAAACTCTAGAGGTATAGAAGCTACAACTAGGACAACATAATTTTTTTTTTTAAATTGATAATACAAAGGTTTATTATTGAATGACAAGTTCATAAGCTTCATTTGGAAATTGCAAATGATATGTGATTACAGGCCCTGGGGGCCCTGCCAAGGTTTGAAAATTGATAATACAAGGATTTATTATTGAATGGCAAGGTCATAAGCTTCATTGTGAATGGAAATTGCAAATGATATGTGATTACAGGCCCTGCGAAGGTAGAACTAAAGCAAACATTTTGATCAAGTGCATTCTCTTTCTGCTAATAGGAATAGTTTATTTGTTTACTAAGTTTGATTTTACCATATTGTAGAAAATAATAACAATTTTGGTAAAAATATTCGTGGCTATTGACATTTGGAAGTTTTAAGAAGCTGTTCGGTCATATGGAACATGTTTCATGGTGGCATCGTATCATATATCAAATTGTTTGATGATATCATTATATCATGACACATGTTTGATTTTTCCATCAGATCATGTAAATAACATTTATAATTTTAGCCACAATTGTAAATTTGTGTCAAAAAATAGATGGGAAATTGTCAATTAACTTAGAAACAAATACAGAGTGGTCACAATTATTGACCTTCACACTACTGAAACATCACAAATCCAAGGTGTTATTATCACATCCACTTAATACACTATTATTTTACATAAAGCACTTGACTCCATTAGTAAATACAAGTCAAAGTGAAGCCCTTTACCACTTCTCATTTAGAAATTCCTATTAGCAATGTCATTAATTGTTCATTTATCTTTGTACATTTTACAGATTTACTCAATTGAAAGATAAACGACAATGTAATGTCCCAAACAAATTATCAACACCTTGTTCAAACTAAATACACACTGGTTTATTTATCACATAGAACAAAACCATTCACATGTGAATTCACATCTCAAGCAGATCAAAACACATGAATACAATAGCTTGGGTAAATTGTATTTTTCTACTATTTAATTATAAGTTAGAAAATTGCAATATTAAAATATACTTCCTCTTAAAGTTAGAGTGGTTGAGAATCAGCTGAGCTGTGGTCTATCAGCGACATGGAGCTAGGGAAATCTTGACAGGCATGCTCCCTCCTTGCGTTTGGTTTGTGTATGTTATTGATATTGATGTGGCCTTCATGTAATTATCAAGATAAAAAAATGTAACATTCTTCATTCAAGTACAGGAAGGTGAGAAAAATTATTCCCAGGTCTACCATTTATCCAAAAGATGGATTGCCACTATAAAAAATTAAAACCAGCTGAAGGAAAATAATTTTGACTTTGAGCTTGCAAATCTTAAGGCTCATGCATAATTCCATGCTTATTTGGTACCAACATTATCGCTAGGGCTTGAAAGGTCAACATCACATTTTTTATCAAGATTCAACCACTTAAAATATTGCTCACAACTAGGTTCTAGTGATCTAGGGTAATTTCCAAACATTTTATCTTACAAGTTAAGAGATACATGCAAGTTCTTAACATACCACAAAAACTCAAGGGCATTTGCCAGTGTTTCCTCAACAATAAGATGACACGCCAAATTGGATGCTAACACTAAATGATAAGCCATGTTTGGAAAAAATGAACAAAATTAGTTGGACTAGTGTCTCTTTGGAAGACATGGCTATAAATGTGATTAGTAATTTTGAATAATTGATGGATATTTCAAGCACAATAGTTACAAACCAAGTAGTCACTCTAATCGGATGGTTAGCAGTAGCAGCAATTTAAAAGGCCAATGACTAAGTAAAATATCTTATTTATAATAGGTGTGAGGTCATTAGAACAATCAGTCAAGCATGGGTTCATGATGAGAAACAGACCTTTCCTCATGCATTAGGCAATCACATTGGAAGTTGCAAGCATATTAAATTGCTAGGGGATTACTCCATATTGAGGAATGCTAATAACCAATATAATCCAAGCTATCAAGATGTGCAAACAATTTAATATCAAAGAATCCATGAGTCAAAAAAATATATCCAAAGGTGAGAATATTAGATACCATCTACTACCAATATACTCTACATGTACATTATTGCTTCTACCATACACCATTATTACTCCTGCAACTATTGCCGCCATTCACAACTGCAGTTTCCACCATCACTACTCCAAATGTCCATAGTCACTGCTCCTACACTCCTACACTTCACTGCCTAAAAACATTATGCCGATTAGCCTATCTGATTTCTATTGCTCAACTCATCAAGCTCTCTTAGTCATTAAAGTCAAAGTTACTATATTATTGATTACTGTCATTGTCACTCTCAGTGGTGCCTCTAACGTCTCTGTTCAAACAAACTTAAAGTCTCTAGTCAAGTTATATCAGCTAGTATCATACATTGATCAAATGCATTTGAAGCAACCTACCTACTATTATCTGTTTTGCATGTGTCAATGAGAATTATACCTTAAGTGTGATGATGCCTTTTTGTTCTGAAGCTTCTTGCTATCAACAATATACCGCAAGGTTTAGGCTTGTTGATGCATTTTAGGATCCCTTTAGGTTGTTGGCCTTGTTCTGCAAACCACTCATTCAAGACAGTGTCAATGAATATAATATCATGCCAACAAACTCTAGAAGATCTTTGTGCTTACCGCAACTATATGATCTTCAGAACTTACTCACCGTAGGTATACTTCAGTTAGGCCCACTGGAGGACTATCATGAAGAATTTAGGATTATTTTCATAAAAAGGTTATTGTCACAAGGGTGTTGTATCAAAAAACCGCAATGATAGTCATTTAATCATGCATTGGAAGATCAGATCGTGGATTCTCTATGCACTCTACTTGAATTACTACCATATCCTGCCCTTTTTGCTTTTAATTTCATTTAGAATACAAGGCATAAGCTTTCTTATTTTTCTGAGAATTGTAGTAATGAAATTGTAGATACTTTTTAGCCTTCCAACATTGACGTGAATCCAAAATATTCTTTTGAACACGGATGATGTGGATACTATTAAGATTTTGAGTTCATGGTTACAGTTCACCACAGAAATATATGAAACCCTGAAAGCTGACATGGAATACTTAGAGAGAACTCTAAAAAATATATGCTATAACCTGCAATACATCATATTAAAAATATAAAGGACAAGATCTAACCATCAAATCCACTACTATCTTCACACCATGTCTGAAAGAAAACTCTGCTACGACCACTATAGAAAATCACTTTTTTCACAGAAGCTGCAAAACTGACCTAACTAAACTACTCCCTAGTCTTACTTTTATGAAAGAAGCAAAGTGCAAAGGTTTACGATCAAAGTGGACCTAATAAAACAATTAGATGCCTAGGAGAATGCACCCTGCTTGCATGAGGAGGAATGCCTAGATTATCATTAAAGCACCCAAAGGAAAGAATGCACCACCCTTCATGGGAAAGCTTACCAAGTATAATAATGGCCAACCTAGGCACAATACCTCCTTTAATTGTCATTCTTGACTTAGTCCTGCCAGAAGAGAAAATATGCTAAAATAAGCAATCAAAGAGAAATATAACTTCTGTTCTAAAAATAAGAAGAGATATTATGGGAAAACTTCAGATCTGATGCATGCATGCTCTTCTAGTTTTCTGAAAGACAACCAATTTGCCTCTAAGAGGCTTAGTAGTGCACCCTAAATAGGCGATATATGAAACCTCGAAAGCTGACATGGAATACTTAGAAAACTCTCAAAAATGTATGCCATAACCTGCAAAACATCATATAAAAAAAATATAAAGGGCAAGATCTAACTGTCAAACCTGCTACTACCTTCATACCATGTCTGAGTCAGATTAGGAGAACCAGAATCTGCAACAATGGGATTATTAGAAGAAGTGGTGGTAGCGGCAGTGGCCCAGGGTCTTGAAACCCATGGTCCAGGCCCCCATCCGGCGGGAGGAGGAGGAAAGTAGGATCCAGGAACCATGGGCCAAGAAAAACCAGGCCAACCAGGGGAAATAGAAGCAACAGCGGTATTCCATGTTGGGTTTGGAAAATTCCACCCATATGACCAGGCACCTCCAAAACAATTCAACCCCATTTGCCCCATTTGCCCAATTTGGTGGAGGATCCATCTGTGGCCGAGGTGCTGCTGAATTGATATGACTCAGATTGATTTACAAGTCTCATCAAGGATATCTATTAGGTCATCGAGCCTTTATAAAAAGTGGGAATGAAAGGAGACTTGATCCTTTTATTCAAAGATGCCCATGCACATGGTGGCTCGGGACCAAAAATGGAAGTTCTGGTCCTATATAGCATCAAAAGGGTGTAATAAGGTAAAGAATATTACAATTCTAGATTTCATGATAGGAGAGATAGTAGAAAATAAAAAAGAACATATGGACAACCATCTGATTTGGAGATTTAATAGGTAGTCGATCTTGAGTTTCAGCAAATGAACTAAAAGACCAATTTTTTAAATGGGTTGAAGCATGTAAGGTTTTATTCCATGCTCCAAATTTTATTTATTTTTCCTTTTGAATATTTGAATTCATAAGAGACACTAATATGGGAAGGTTCATGGCTCTATGGTAATGATGGATTAGCAATAAAGCCGTGGTTTCATTGATTTAATCTGGAACCCATGAGCCATGTGCCATGAAACCAATAATATGGGAAGGGTCATGGTTCTATGGTATTGTTGGATTAGCAAGGTAGTGGTTTCATGGTTTAATCCAGTGGAAATGGAGCTATTTTTCAGTCCTAAGTCCTAGTTATAGTGTTGCTCCCAAATCTCCTTTTAGCTTCTAGGAGTTGCTTTGGCACTCCCACAGTATGTGACTATTGGATGGTATTTTTTAGTCCCGTTGACCTAATTTGTTTGGTCATTCGTAGACATTAATAACATTATATTATTAATTACCATACATAATGGGAAATGAAAAGATATTGGGAACCCTGGAGTCTATTGGTAGCTTTTTCTCTGTAATATTGTTAACGTAGTGGTATGGAGCCTTTTAGTAGAAATGTTTCTACAAATGGGTTTTATTGTTGTTAATACATCTACATATTTATCTAATTCAACCTATATGAGAGCGAAGTTGCTATAGATCGCAAAATATACTTATATGAGCTCATCACAACTACACAATATTTCCTATATTTATTAAACAAATTTTTGCAACCTAGAATTATAAAAACATTTTCTTAATCCTTTCTAACATGGTATCACTCAACTCAATACATACCTTAAAAAATCTCTCTATTTTCACTTCACCTACAAATAATATGGATTTTATACAAGATGGGAATCTTCTCTCAGAGATAATCAGAAAGCACAATGCTTAGATGGTCTTAACAAGAAAAAAATATCAGGTGTTTTGTAGATGTTTTGAATCAATTTCATCCCACCTTGTTAGCATCAACACATAGAAGTGTTTGAATCCAATTAGCTTCTCTTATACTAGTCGATAAGAAAATTACATCATGGATGTGAATCAAATCTTTAAGCTACATACAATCCTTCCTAATATTCGATAGTTCATCTCTTGTCACAAAATTTCCAAGCATAGGAATGGTTATAGAAACACCCTCTACTTCGTGCTGAGTAAGGTTTGAACCAAATTTTCTTAGCAAAATACAGTCATGTGGATCTCAAAATAAGGAAAAAATAAATCAAGCCAGTAAAGGATATAGAAACTACCATACCAAGAAAAATGCGCTGCAAATTCTCTATTGCTGCATTTCCTTTTAGTTGACCTCCATTCAAACAATCATCATGAGTATATAAATGTTGGCACAGAGGATTCGACATAGCCACATGATCATGGTAAATTAACGTAATATTTCTAACACCCCAAGCCTACATATTGAAAAAAAAAACACATTACCTTCAAAGAGAAGTAGTGACTGTAAGAGTGCCTTCTTAGATTAACCTAACCTTTTTTACCTACATTAAAATCATCATTAATTATTTTAAAATGCATGTCAACTAATGATGCATCTACCATTAGGTTCTTTTGCACAATAGCTTCACTTGTAACAATATATATTTTAGATATCTCATTTCTTCATATCAATTTTTGATATTGGATAGAAGTGGAGCCAAGTGAGAAACGTTGAAGGGTTCTTTTAAGTGAGCTAGACACCAAACTTGCTCTAGTGAATCAAAGAGCATAATATCAACTAACTTTGTATTAAAGCTCCAATTTTTAACAGAATTCCTGTTAATCTCATTCTCTTTAAATAGTGAAGGCCACTCTCTTTATGCAAGTAACTATGATATTTGTATATAGGGTTACCTAATCATCCTAAGAAGGGCTCCAAGATACAAATGCACCACTTATAACTAGGGAATTTTCAAATAAACACTCATTTATGATGGGACACTTTCAACATAGAAATCAAGGATAGCATGTACTGTACCTAGCTCTACAATTTGTCTTGCCTGAGAGTAATACCATTTTGCCTGAACATAGATGCCTTAACAATTCCCTTAAATATCTCAACATATGCTCATGAAGGAAGAAGTGGCCTTCCGCTCAAGGATTCCTCGTCCTCATAAGAAATATCCTTTTGGAAATTTTTATACTGATAGCAGTTGGCTAAGAAAATGTAAATGCAGAGATTGATCGCACTCAGAGAGGCTAGATGCCAATAAAATTAGTCTAAATGAGCTTTGTTCAAGTTTTTTGTGAACTAGCAACCCCCCTTGCTTATGCAACTAACCTTCTCAGTAACTGAAATAAGGAAGCTGCTAATGAAACTAGAAACTCCTACAACACTCAGATTCACAGCAATACCCAGGCTTTTCATAGTGTCTGGCATCTGATCATAAAAGTATTCTTGCATTCCTACCATTGAAAATACATCTACTATGCCAAATAGCACATATTGTGGAAGCAGCAAAAAAATGCTCGAGGGAATTGTTGCATTGGTCAGGTCTATCAGTCCATTGTCCTTTGCTACCTTGATTCTTCTAATCTCAATCAATGCAGAAAAAATCTTTGATATAATGGAGAAAAAAATGTCAATGCCTATCCTTTGCAGCATAGTAATCCCCCGTTCATTCCCTGTCAAGCCCCTTGAAATTGGAACAACGATGCAGTCATAAATAGGCACCAATCTCAAAATGGATCTCAAAATGTTTTCCAATATTTCTATCCATTGTGCTCCCCTATTTTGTGAAAAATGTTGAAGAATGTGCAAAGAAAACCCCATACATCAAACATGCCATCCAAATTGGTAACAGCCCAAGAACATCTTTCACCTCTTCAACCTCTTGAACTATGCATAGTCGCCAATTGAAGGTTGTTTTACACTCATCGTCCAACTCATCTTCAACTGTAGCTTTGTCAAGAAACCTAAAAAAAGAGAATGAGGATATGCATCACAAATATCTCAGTTCATCTAAAATTGAATATGCTCTTTGATACCAAGGAGATGGAAGCAAGATGCTTCATATGTATGGGTTTGTTGATAATGAAAAATCGACCAGTGCATATCTATTTACATTGTTTGGAGTTTTGAATTCGGTGTAAGAGACAATAAGTGGATGCTTGTTCCTAATCGAATTAAAGTACATTGCAACGTCAAATACTTCCAAGCACATTTTTTTTTTGTCACAATTATGCACAGATATTGGACTTTGAACATGGACCCATCCCTACTTGTTACAATTAGAATGCAATTACCTTGGGAAAGAATCACAAGTTGTATCTGTGGAAAAATCATATCATGGTGAAATTATACTATTTTAAGAGGTTTAATTGAGTCTAGTGAGGTATAAATACTCAAGGCTAGGACTTAAGGTAATGAAATACGTTCTTCAACTAAAGTAATGAATAGGAGGAAATTTGCTTGGTGTAGGGGTAAGTTGGGTATTCAACCTTGAACAATGTATTTTCAAGTGGGAAATTGTTAGGGTATTCCCAATTACATAACATGTCACTGGTAGATTCTATTTGTAAACAAAATGCGCAAAGAAAATTTTGGACTGCATTCTTGTATTTTAGAAGTGAAGTTGTTTCCAAAATGCATTTAGAATTTTAGAAGCAACATCACTTCCGTGTTTTCAGATTCTTTATAAAAGAAGACAAATAAAAAAGGTGAGCAATAATTTGTTCCCGATGAGAAAAAAATCTTGGTTGTTGTATGTGCTTCTCTGCTATGGTTGTTATATTGATTAAATTTCATCTTTATGTTGAAGATATTTACATCGTAAATTATTTGTCCATTTTTTATAGGTTGCACTCAAAGTTTAACAATCATAACTCATAATCATCCTTTTAGCCTAAGTGAAACCTAGCAATAGTGCATGTTACTCCGGTTGTGGAGACCAAAGACCCAGGTATAACACAATAAATTCTAATAGATAATGAGCATGTTGACAAAATCGATAAATGAGAGTTATATATTGTAGTTATTTAAATTTAACAAGCTCATAGCTATTATTGAACCATGTGATTTAACTCACCCAATCAGAACCAACTAAGATGGTGCTTTCATAACAAACACATGTATCCATGTGAAGAGTGCCTTCTTAGATTAACCTAACTTTTTTTAGCTTCATTAAAATCATCATTAATTATTTTAAGATGCATGTCAACTAATGATGCATCTACCATTAGGTTCTTTTGCACAATAGCTTCACTTGTAACAATATATATTTTAGATATCTCATTTCTTCAATATCAATTTTTGATACGGACTAGAAGTGGAGCCAAGTGAGAAATGTTGAATGGTTCTTTTAAGTGAGCTAGAAACCAAACTTTCTCTAGTGAATCAAAGAGCATAATCTCAACTAACTTTGTATTAAAGCTCTAATGTTTAACAGAATTCCTGTTAATCTCATTCTCTTTAAACAGTGAAGGCCACTCTTTTTACGCAAGTAACTGTGATATTTGTATATAGGATTACCTAATCATCCTAAGAAGGGCTCCAAGATACAAATGCACCACTTATAACTAAGGCATTTGCAAATAAACACTCATTTATGATGGGACACTTTCAACATAGAAATCAAGGATAGCGTGTACTATACCTAGCTCTACAATTTGTCTTTCCTGAGAGTAATGCCACTCTTCCTGAATAGAGATACCTTAACAATTACCTTAAATATCTCAACATATTCTCATGAAGGAAGAAGTGGCCTTCCGCTCAAGGATTCCTCGTCCTCATAAGAAATATCCTTTTGGGAATTTTTATACGGAGAGAAGTTGGCTAAGAACATGTAAATGCAGAGATTGATCACACTCAGAGAGGCTAGAAGCCAATAAATGTAGTCTAAATGAGCTTTTTTCAAGTTTTTTGTGAACCAGCAACCCCCCTTGCTTCTGCAACTAACCTTCTCAGTAACTGAAGTGAGGAAGATGCTAATGAAACTAGAAACTCCTACAACACTTAGATTCACAACAATACCCAGGCTTTTCATAGTGTCTGGCATCTAATCATAAAATTATTCTTGCATTCCTACCATTGCAAATACATCTGCTATGCCAAATAGCACATATTGTGGAAGCAGTAGAAAAATGCTCAAGGGAATTGTTGCATTGGGAAAGTCTATCAGTCCATTGTCCTTTTCTACCTCGATTCTTCTAATCTCTATCAATGCGACAACAATCATTGATATTATGGAGAAAAACATGCCAGTGCCTATCCTTTGCAGCATAGTAATCCCCCGTTCATTCCCTGTCAAGCTCCTTGCGATTGGAACAAAGATGCGGTCATAAACATACACCAATAGGAGAATAGATAGGCTAGTAAAACATTGTAAGCTTGCAGCAGGGATCTCAAAATGTGTTCCAATATTTCTATCCATTGTGCTCCCCTATTTTGTGAAAAATGTTGAATATTGTGCAAAGACAACCCCATACATCAAACATGCCATCCAAATTGGTAATAGCCCAAGAACATCTTTCACCTCTTCAACCTCTTGGATTGTGCATAGTCACAAATTGAAGGTTGTTTTACACTCATCGTCCAACTCATATTCAATTGTAGCTTTTTCAAGAAACCTGAAAAATGAGAATGAGGATATGCATCACAAATATCTTAGTTCATCTAAAATTGAATATGCTCTTTGATACCAAGGAGATGGAAGCGAGATGCTTCATATGTATGGGTTTGTTGATAATGAAAACTCGACTGGTGCATATCTGTTTACATTGTTTGGAGTTGTGAATTTGGAGTAAGAGACAATAAGTGGATGCTCGTTCCTAATCGAAATAAATTACATTGCAACGTCAAAGACTTCCAAGCACATTTCTTGTTTGTCATAATTATGCACAGATATTAGACTTTGGACATGGACCCATCCCTACTTGTTACAATTAGAATGCAATTACCTTGGGAAAGAATCACAAGTTGTATCCATGGAAAAATCATATTACGGTGAAATTCTACTATTTTAGAGAGGTTTAATTGAGTCTAGTGAGGTATCAATACTCAACGCTAGGAATTAAGGTAATGAAATACGTTCTTCAACTAGAGAAATGGATAGAATGAAATTTTCTTGGTGTAGGGGCAAGTTGGCTATATAACCTTGAACAATGTATTACCAAGTGGGAAATTGTTAGGGTATTCCCAATTGCATAATATGTCACTGGCAGATTCTATTTGTAAATAGAATGTGCAAATAAAGTTTTGGATTGCATTCTTGTATTTTAGAAGCGAAGTTGTTTCCAAATTGCATTCAGAATTTTAGAAGCAACATCATTTCTATGTTTGCACATTCTTTATAAAAGAAGAAAAAAAAACAAGGTGAGCAATAAATTCTTCCTGATGAGAAAAAAATCTTGGTTTTTGTATGTGCTTCTTTGCTATGGTTGTTATATTAATTAAATTTCATCTTTATGTTGAAGATATTTACAATGTAAATTACTTGTCCATTTTTTATAGGATGCACTCAAAGTTTAACAATCATAACTCATAAGCATCCTTTCGACCCAAGTGAAACCTAGAAATAGTGCATGTTACTCCGGTTATGGAGACCAAAGACCCAAGTATAACACAATAAATACTAATATATAATAAGCATGTTGAAAAAATCGATAATTGAGAGTTCTATATTGTAGTTCTTTAAATTGAACAAGCTCATGGCTATTATTGAACCATGTGATTTAACTCACCCAATCAAAACCAACTAAGATGGTGCTTTCATAACAAACACAAGTATCCATGTGAAGAGTGCCTTCTTAGATTAACCTAAACTTCTTTACCTTCATTAAAATCATCATTAATTATTTTAAAATGCATGTCAACTAATGATGCATCTACCATTAGGTTCTTTTGCACAATAGCTTCGCTTATAACAATATATATTTTAGATGTCTCATTTCTTCAATATCAATTTTTGATACGGGCTAGAAGTGGAGCCAAGTGAGAAAGGTTGAATGGTTCTTTTAAGTGAGCTAGACACCAAACTTTCTCTAGTGAATCAGAGACCATAATCTAAACAAACTTTGTATTAAAGCTCCAATGTTTAACATAATTCCTGTTAATCTCATTCTCTTTAAATAGTGAAGGCCACTCTCTTTATGTAAGTAAATGTGATATTTGTATATAGGGTTACCTAATCATCCTAAGAAGGGCTCCAAGATACAAATGCACCACTTATAACTAAGGCATTTGCAAATAAACACTCATTTATGACGGAACACTTTCAACATAGAAATTAAGGTTAGCATGTACTGTACCTAGCTCTACAATTTGTCTTGCCTGAGAGTAATGCCACTCTGCCTGAACAAAGATACCTTAACAATTCCCTTAAATATCTCAACATATGCTCATGAAGGAAGAAGTGGTCTTCCGCTCAAGGATTCCTCGTCCTCATAAGAAATATCCTTTTGGGCATTTTTATACTGATAACAGCTGGCTAAGAACATGTAAATGCAGAGATTGATCGCACTCAGAGAGGCTAGAAGCCAAGAAAAGTTGTCTAAATGAGATTTGTTCAAGTTGTTTGTGAACCAGCAACCCCCCTTGCTTCTGCAACTAACCTTCTTAGTAACTGAAATAAGGAAGCTGCTAATGAAACTAGAAACTCCTACAACACTTGGATTTACAGCAATACCCAGGCTTTTCATAGTGTCTGGCATATGATCATAAAATTATTCTTGCATTCCTACCATTGCAAATACATCCGCTATGCCAAATAGCACATATTGTGGAAGCAACAGAAAAATGCTCAAGGGAATTTTTGCATTGTGTAGGTCTATCAGTCCATTGTACTTTGCTACCTCGATTCTTCTAATCTCTATCAATGCAGCAAAAATCATTGATATAATGGAGAAAAACATGCCAGTGCCTATACTTTGCAGCATAGTAATCCCCCGTTCATTCCCTGTCAAGCGCCGTGTGATTGGAACAAAGATGCAGTCATAAATAGGCACCAATAGGAGAATAGATAGGCTAGTAAAACACTATAAGCTTGTAGCATGGATCTCAAAATGTGTTCCAATATTTCTATCCATTGTGCTCCCCTGTTTTGTGAAAATTTTTGAAGATTGTGCAAAGACAACCCCATACATCAAACATGCCATCCAAAATGGTAACAGCCCAAGAACATCTTTCACCTCTTCAACCTCTTGGACTGTGCATAGTCACCAATTGAAGGTTGTTTTACACTCATCTTCAACTGTATCTTTGTCAAGAAACTTGAAAAATGAGAATGAGGATATGCATCACAAATATCTCAGTTCATCTAAAATTGAACCTAATAGAGTGCAACCCACAAGAAGCAACAAGGACAAGACTACGATAAAATAGAAATATGACTTGCGGATAGACTATACCTTACCCATGGTCAGGAAGTAGCTATATCCTATATTATATCCTTAAAAATAAATTTTCAATCCACCCTCTTCCTACAAAATATTATTTCAATTACCAAGAATTTCAATATTTTCCATGTCAAATGGAAAAACCACTGTGACTCCAACAAATTGAGTCACGACATTGGCCACTTTTAGCAATGTACAACAAATTTTGTGGCAATTATTTCCCATAGGTTTGTACTAATAAATGCAATATAACTAGATGTAAACTGAGCAAGACTAGAGAGGAATTACCTAAACTGATCAGTACACAATTGTTGTCTTCTTGGTCCAAAAATCAAAACTTCTTTTTCTTCAATGCGATTTACGTTCTTTTCTTCCTGATAGGTGGAAACGTTCCATTTATAAAATGTTGCAACAAATACATGGACAATTCAAGTAAGAGGACTACCACCAGGTAGTTTATGCCGGTAAAATTTGTCCCACACAAGAAGATAAGCAGTGCTATTGCCATAGTCACAACAGGAATGCCAAATCCTAGGCCCCATCCTATGTCATCTTGAATATATGTGAGCACAGTGAATCCTGTAAGAGTACCAATGCAAATACTAAAATACCACCAATTAAAGAATGAAATCTTATACTTATTCTCTTCCGGGTCATCCTCATCAAACTGATCGGCACCAAATGATTTTAAATAGGGTTTGAAGCCTCCTTGCCCCAAATCAACCAAATAGATTGAGATGAAGAAAATCCCAGCCTGCTTCAGACTCGTCAAAGAGGCAGACAAAGTGACCAAAATAAATCCCTGTAACAATCCATCTCATGTAGTGTTTATTAGTAGGATTCCATGCATGAGATTAAAGCAGAAAAGGAACAATCATTTTCAAACCCTATTGCCCTTTTAAACATGGGTTCAATTCACCCAAATATATAGAAAAATCTTCCTGTTTCCATCGAAATTTGCATGAATCCACTGGAATTTTTTTATAAAGATACTAAATTATCCATTGTTTAATGCTGGAACACCAAAAAAAATATAAGCCAATGGGATGTCATCAAGCCATAAAATCGTGCTCAAGCCGGTAAAATCCTGATCAACCCTAGTGGTTACAAAGGGCTTGTACTTCAAGGTAGATTTTTCGAAAGTAAGGTCCTCGTTGCCTTTAATGTGCTGGTCTTGACTTAAACTAGTCCTAAAGCAATCAGGTAAGGTTTTGTGCCATCAATCTTAGGTGTAAAAATTACTGACTGTTTCACTATCCAAGATTGTCCCATTTTTGTGTGCTATGCCCTCGCCATATGGCATGAGTTTCAAAGGGATAAGGTTCAGTACAAATCCTCGATGGTTTTCATGTAACATAGATTTATCAAACCTGGCACCTAAACCCAACGAAGTTCACTTGTTGCAGTCTAATTGCTTGGGTATGCGGCCCCCAAACAATGAAAAAATGGGGCGAATCACTCCAAGCCCTCCTTTCGACCCAGTAAATCCAGGCGAATGCCATTGAAGTCTCCTCCAAACAAAGAAAATCGGGAGCGAATTCTATTTTTTCAGTTTTATTGACATTTAATTTGGTGGGCTAATATTTAATAATTAATTATTTTAAAATAATTATAGGGATAACTTTATAAAACTATAGAAAATGGGTTTTATATAAAAAAAATTCCCTATCAAAATTTAAAACCCCTTAAAATTCGCCTTTGGGCTAAAATTCACCCCTAAAATTTTCCCTACTTGAAACCCTTCATTTCCCACAACCAAAAATGTAGGCATGGTAGAGCGTTGGGAAACTTGTGGTTGATGCACTGGTTGATCATTCCAGTGGTGAGACATGCCAGAGCCTTCTCCATGATGAAATAATTTAGGGGATTCCTTGATTCTGTCCATTCTCATCTCCTTGATCTCTCTAGAAATGTCTTGCATGGCTTTAAGAAGGATCTTAGGGAACTCCTTCTCTTCTTCTTCTCCTCCAGATAAAGGGGCTTTACCCTTGTCTTCATTATCATTTGTATAATCAAACTTTTTGTGCCTTCTCTTTTGATACTTCTTTTCTCTTTCAATAAGAGGCTCTCCTTCTTCAGAAGACATATTGGCTTTTAGAATGCACATGCTGTGCCAAGATGATGCTCTAATACCACTGTAATATTCCCAAATGGGTAATGCAACAATACAATGCAGAATGATAGGAAAATAATGCAGATCATATTTTATATAACAAGAGGCCAATATGAAGAACTTCCATTTGTTAATACAACAGCAAAATATGTTTAAGAAGTGGCCCATAAGATGCATAACAAGAAAAGAAAGTGTCCAATGAAAGAAATCCCTCAAAATGAAGTGATGCAACCATATATAAAGACTGGAATAGCCTTAAAATGCTATTTTATTAGGTCTACAATAGTTGTAGATTACACATCATATCTAGAGAAAATATGTGCATAAAAAGTTAGATCTATATCAGATCCATGCACTATAGAACCCCTTTGGGGTTTTCAGCAAAACACCAAGTAGAAGTTGTAGATCTGAGATCTAAGACTGCAGATCTACTAAAATATTCAAATTCGGAAAGTGTGGCTAAACTGATATATGCAATAGAATAGCCTCCTCCAATAGATCTCCAAAGTGAAGGGCAGATCCCCAACACTGAGAAAATCACTCTCCAAATGGTGTGTTGAACCACCCTACAACTGCTCCTACAGGAATAACGCAGATCTGGATCTGTACTGCACTGTAGGGGTCAAAACATGGTTGCCATGATGCCAAGATCTGAAAATGATGCTCAATGCCTTCAATACTGTCCTCCCAATGAATTAGAAACCTCCTCCACTGAAAAGGAGCACTGAAATGGCCTAGATCTAAAATGTCTAGTCTCCACTTGCTACAGCTTGCAAAAACAACCAAACCCTCAACATGATCTGTGCTATAGTTGAAAGAAGAAGCTTGGCCCAAAGCCAGATAGTGGAAAATGAAATAAAAACTCTCCCAAGAGCTACTCAATGGGAAGAGGTGGGATTCCCGATCAGGAACACCCAATGCTAAACAACATTCAATCTCAGCTAAAAATCAAGAGAAAACAGACCATATGTTCAGAAAATATCATATACATCGACAACCTTCTAATGCTTCCATCCCCTTCCTTTTATAAGACAAGAGCTTGCAAACCCTAAACAACTTCTAATAAGATTGCTTCTTTCATACAAGGCACCTCCATCTAAAACTGTGTTGCCCCTCATTGATGGCCACTCCTCCATGACAGTGTTGTAGATTTGGTCAAGGTTGACCCAGTCAAAATGTCCAACCCCTTTTACACCTAAGGGTGCTTGATTTTACAGCCAATATTTAGCCTTTTCATATTTGGCATTGATTTATTCTTTATTAAGGAGTTTTATGGACCTCCTTTGCTCTTTTATTCTTTAAACAAAGTAATAAAACAAAAATGAATATTCCAATTAGCTCATGACTAATTGGGAATATTACAAGCACCTACACTAGGTGGGGCCCGCATGCTTTTTTTAGGTGTATGTCTATTTTTAGAATGTTGAGAAAAGTCTATTTATAGCGGGACTCTATTTATAGATTGTTGAGAAAATTCTATGTATGGATGGGTGTCTATTTTTGGAATGCATGTGCGAAGTCTATTCGTGGATTGTCTAAAAATAGAATGCACTTAATAATCTATTCTCTTGAAGCACTCGATTTCAGTTAATTGATGTGGAATTCCAGTTGACTGAAGGAATTTCGAGTTCTAAGGTTGGTTGGTGGGACATGCTAGTGGAATTCATTGTAACTGAGTGATACAAAGTTGTAACAGAGTGGGATGTGTAGTTATGTGAGTTGTAAAGTAGTTTAACTCAGTTAAGTGAGTTAAACTCAGTTGTGCTAGTTGTAACTAGTTGTAACTAAAGATGCACTAGTGAGAGGTCGGTGAATTAAATATTAAATTAATTCACATGGAGTGATCTCACATGCAACTGTAGATTTACTACTGTTAACTACATGCATATGAGATCTAGTGGAGACCCAGTTGAGAGATAGGTGAAAGGGACAGTTTGACTATCAATTGTGACTAAAGTGGGTGCACACTTGCAACGAAACACACATTGGATATGCCAATGAGGATTTTGCATTCAAGGCAAGGCAAGATCAAATTCATTTAGGGATTGTGTAATGGAGGCAGACTATCAGGAGGCAGTAAATTGGTGCATGTATTTGCCAATTTTTGTATGACAGTGTGAGACGATTGTATATTGTACTGAGAGCTCTTGGATTAGAGTTTTGTATGAGATTGTTTCATGATCCATGATATATACATAATATATGATAGTGGGCTTTTTAGCTTTATGATTTCCCCGTAAAAACATATATGTTATGTGTGATTGATCTTTCTTCATGTGTTTGCAATTGGCGATTAAATTTCCGAAATATTTAAGTAGAAGGATTATATATTTAACAGTGGTATATAATTGTTAGATTAGGAGAATCCAGGAAATACATAATTGTATTAAAATTTCTACAATCCTGACCATCTATTTTCCCCTTTACACTTCCTCAAAAATGCTTAAGTTTTTAAGGTAAATACACCAGTTCTATGTCTAAGGGAAATCTGTATGATTTCTTCAATAATGAACACTATTTCATTCAACAGGTCCGCATACGTTCCCTTAACGAATAAATGATCTTAATTAATAATTTTTTTTTCTCCACGGTGTAACCATCCTGATCTTGGATCTAGTTCATATATAGAACTATCTGACCGATGTACGCTTCTCAGCTCACTGTCTAGCTTTTCTTGAACTCACCTGCACACCACTACAATTTGACAACGACATTGTCATCTTACAACCAAACTGAAAAGGCGCATTGATTACTTGGAGAATGATGACCAAACTTTGAATATATTTGAAAAATTGTAGTGCTAACACTAGGAAAACTTGGATAATTGGTCTCTAGAATGCATGCAAGGCTTGCTGCTGGGCATGGTGAAAGTTCTTTGATCTCACGTTCAGCTGGATGATCCCTGATGGGCCTCTAAATTAGAAATAAATTAAGGCCCATATAAGCTTTATTAAGCACATGAAGGCTATATTAAATATCTCATTCTACACATAATAATGTTTTTTAATCTTTAATATGTTTTTAGGAATGTCGAGAGATAATTGCATATTCGTGCCTGATATTATTTATTTTTGAAGAATATTGTGAGAATATTGGGAAGATTATGAATATTTGGAGAAGGATATAATTTAGGGACTTTATCCCTACTACAGGAGGATCAATATTGGAGAATAAATGAACAAAATATCATGAAAACATTGAGATATTTTGGAACTCCGATGATTGAGAAAATCTAGGAATGTGTTCCCTGTCATTTACTACAAACTCATAGTGTTGGGAACCAAATCCACTATTTCCAGGATTTTTTCAAGTAACAATTCGAATTTTCCTCTAGGGGCATGTATTTCTTAGTCTTATTGTGGATAAAACTTGTTGTTTAGAAGCTCCACTTTCTTTTCTTGTAGGGATGTACTTGGACTGATTCAATAATGAAGGTTGGTGCCATTTTTAGCTTCTAAGGCTTGGTTTCTTCAATAGGACTCTGAGTCTCCTTGGGCTTGGCCATCCCAGGAGCCTCAGAGCCCTCTTGTACAATTCTTTATTTTCATTTGAATTCTTATTCACATGTATCTGTCATCTCTGTTTTGCATATTTCTGCATTTAGTATGGTTTATTTTCTTGCTGTAGGATTGAGTTAAAT
The DNA here is from genome assembly GCA_034641835.2 of Pinus albicaulis. Classification (NCBI taxonomy): domain Eukaryota; kingdom Viridiplantae; phylum Streptophyta; class Pinopsida; order Pinales; family Pinaceae; genus Pinus; species Pinus albicaulis. The sequence continues at coordinate 305,080,948 of CM076569.1, forward strand.
GATTTAAGTGAGTTATTTTGCAGGTTTTTTACAGGTTCAAAAGCATTATTCATCCTTGGAATTACCTTGGAATGTCATCTTAATCATTAAGCTACTTGGATTTGGTTACTAGTTCTCAAATATAAGATTTCTGGAAATGCCTTGTAGCGAAATAGTAGTAAATTTCTGCTATTTTTAAGAATGGGTTAATGAGCTTAATTTGGCTTGATTCCACTTGTATTATGTCATACTAATGTTAAATTTAATAGAAAAAATTACCCCATTGCATTTTCACTTTATTAGGTTAGGAATTTTATAGATTAACTATCTCACTAGTTCTTGAATTTCCAGATTTTAGAGTAGTAATTTTCTGTTATTTTTTAGCACGTGTGAATAGGGGTATTTTGGACTGATTCTACTTGGAATGGAGACATAAGACATCATAATTAATAAAAAAAATTGTCCCATCCCATATTCATTTGATTTACTTAGTCATTCGATGAGTTATTTCCAAAATAAAACTTGTTGTAGCAAAAACATAGCATCATGTAGCACTCTTGGAACTTGTGTAAACTCGACCAGATTTACTCCCAAAGGTTGGTTTTTGTCTCTTAGGCTTGAATCATGACCCATAGGATCTAAATACATGATTGAGGAAGAATAAACACCACTTAGGACATTAATTTTTGCAAATTATATTAGGATTTTTTATTTGAATTCATGCTCTTAGGATTTCAATTACAAATTGTTCTTCTTTCCTAGGATTAATTTATTTTCAAAGAAACACTTCCATTTCTGCAATTATTTTAGGCTTTGATTTCATGAAATTCACTCCATTACATTAGATCAACAAAATAAGGGCATATTGTATGCTGCACATACAGTGCGGATACCTCTTAAGTTTGTACGAACCCCAAGTTGATAATTAAAGTTGGTAGCCTTGGGAGTTGCAACATTCTTGTTGCAATACTGAGGCTCATCACTTGTTGGCGCCATTGTCGGGGAGGTGTCAAAGTATGCATTGTTTTCTTCCCTAGTTGATTCATTTCTCTTTTTTTTTTCTGCAAAAACAAAAAAAATTGCATTGCATTAGCATATATATATATATATATACTTCTACAACACAAACTCCCCCCCCCCCCCCCCCATATGATCAAGTTGTGTAGTAGGAACCACATCACCATCCACTTTTGCAGGCAGAATAAGAAGAGGTGGCATTAAAGTTTGAAGAAATGGATGGAGATGATGACAATGAAGAAGATCCTCTTGGATTTCCCATTCAAGATACTGATTTTAGTGTGCATATGAAGAGAATGTTGAAATTTTCAACAAGAAACAATGAAATTGGAATCCAAAAATTAAATCCAGAAAATGGCACCTAGAAATGGCTACCATGTGAGGATTTTGATTTAATTATCCCTTAATTAAATTGAAATTAAATTGTAATTTCATCTCATAACAACTTGTATCAGTTAACTATGTGAGATAGACTTATTTAGCTCAATAATTTCAATTTGAGGGTCAAAGGTGAGGCATGTACAGTGATTCTATTATTTTCAGGGTCTAGTTGAAGTTAATGCACTAGTGTTGTGTGAGTACAGTGAGTTAACTCAAATTAATTGAGTTAAAATCAGTTTAACTAGTTCTAATTGAGTGATGAGCTAGTGAGAGGTCAATTGAATTAAATTAGATTTAATTAACAAGTAGTGATATACCAAGTAACCGATGATTCACTATTATTAGCTACATGCATGTCAATTCTGATGACGACCCAGTTGAGACAAAGGTTAAAGGGAAGTTAACTATCAATTGTATTATAAGCGAATTGGTCAGGCGCAATTATAAAGTTAGAGGAAGGATCCATAGGGATTTCGCATTCAAGGAAGGCTGATTATCCTATTTAATATGGATTAATTTCCTAGGGATTGAGTGAGCAAGGCTGGGCTAAGAAGCGGCTGAGAATTGGCTAAGTGTTGGTCAATTTTTCCTGAGAATTGCTAGTTAGTTTTGAGCAGGATCAAGGTGAGACGATCAGTAGAGTGCATGATTTTCTCAGTGTGAGAAAGAATTGTATTGTTTCATGATTCTTTGACAATTTAAAATATATGATAGAGGGGTTTTGAGCAGGTGCTTTCCCCAAGAACATCTTGTGTTGTGTGATGATAATTTCCTTTCTTTTACTTGCATGTGATTGAGCGATCGTGTTTTATATTCCACAAATATAGTAGAAGGATTCATTATCTTGTTTTAGTACATTACATAATTGGATTTAATCCATTGGTATAGAGTTTCTATATAATTTCTACATGGTATCAGAGTGCCAGGAATCACAATAGTGGAGAAGAATTTGATTTTGTCTTGAACAGGTTCAAATTTGCAGATTTTTTCTTCAGGATCCAACATTAGATCAATATATATTTCAATGGCTTGAGACTCAAATTTTCACTAGAGAGAAATTCAAATTATATTTCATGGAAGGATAAGATGGAAGTAGTGTTGTAGGGCAACGGGTTGAAGGAATTCATAGATTTTGATATTCCCAAGGCCGCAGCAGCAGATTCCCAACTTCTTGATGCATGGCATAAGAAGGTAGCAAAGGCGAGAAGGATCTTGTTAGAGGGGGTTTGAGATCATATTTCCTCGAGTCTCCATGGGAAGGAAACTCCATATGATATGTGGAAGGCCTTCACAGATCTATTTCAGAATACCAGTGACCACAGGAAGTTGGCGCTGAAGGACAAGCTCATAAATATCAAGATGGAGGAGGACGAGACGGTACCAACATACTTAGCGAAGTTCACTCAATGTCGAGATGAGAATGGAAGTGTTGGTGTGACCATAGCCAAGATGATTTTTTGAGCCTAGAACTTCTAGGCCTTCCCAAGAGCTGGCATAGTTACCAGGACTCTGTGAGTGGGAGGGAGAAGTTACTAGATTGGGAATGTTTGTGGTCCGACTTCGTAATAGAAGAGATAAGGCGGAGCACTAGAGACGGGAACTAGAACACCAAAAAAGAAGAATATTGTGCATTAGTTGGATAAATAAAGAAATCCAAGGGAAAGAAGTCCCAAGGCGAAGAGGGCAAGAGAGACTTTTCCAAGATCAGGTGTTTTCACTTTCACGAGCATGAGCAATATGCCTCAAATTTTCCACACAAGAAGGCAAGCAAGAAGGAGCCTGCACTTGCAGCGGGTGAAGAGTTGGCTTCACAATTCATGCTTGATTTTACTCTCATTTCATGCATGACTAACACTGTAATGGGATGCATGTGGTATCTAGACAACAGTGCCCCGTTCTGTATGATGGGGAATAGAATTCTCTTCAGTGTCTTGGAAGAGAAGGAAATCCAACATAACATAGAGTTTGGAGATGACAGAAGGTATAACGCGACTGGCATAGGTATAGTTACCTTTTAGAGGGATTATGTCTCCCCTCTCAGACTATAAGATGTTTTTTATGTTCCAGGCCTAAGGAATAATCTTGTCTCCCTAGCGGTATTGGAAAACTGTGGTTATGAGGTGACTTTTAGAAAAGGAAAGGTGTACCTTAAACACATAGCCACGGGATAGGTGAAGTAGATCAGTTCAAGTGTCAAGAACTTGTATGCTCTCGAGGTTGAGGATGCATGCAAGGCTTTGAGGAGCAAAGAAATGGTTAATGACTTGGTGGTTGAGAGGGAGCAATTATCTCTCAACATGTAACCTCAGAAGTAGTCTCAGAAGGTTGTGGAGTAGCCACAATTGGAGAAGCAGATAGGAAATCAAGTGGAAGAGTCCACTCAAGAAGAGACCTCCAGGAGGGGGAAATTTTGAGCCAGATGGGCAGAGGGAGTACATGTATCTATACCTCCATGTGTGAGGTGGGGCGATGTGCATATATAATCCCAAGAATAAATTTGGGCAGGGTCCATTGAGATGGCGTGTCTCATGGATCAAACCTGGTTACGAGGAGCCCACAGTAAAACAGTAGCAAGAAGGATCAGTTATATTGATGCAGTCATATGTCAGGAGGACATAAATCAGAGTGATAGATGTCGAATACTGGAGTGCAGATCAGAGTTGGCAGCAGTGCAGAGTGCATGGATGCAGATGTCAGCAGCGGTGCAGAGAGTCCAGTAGACATGTGTAGTAGCTAGCAGAAGTCAGAAGACTCTAATGAAATATGCATTATATTGATTTAGTTGTTTGGAGGCTACTCAGTTTTAGGAGAGTTGCATGTGAAAACAACACTAGAGAAGTGTTGCATGCAAGAACATTCCAAAGGTACCGAATCTGGATAGATTGATTCCTTTCTTATTGAGAGGGAGTGTTAGAACTTGCAACAAGAAAGAGTGAAATTGGCATCTAGAAATTAAATCTAGAAAATGGCACCCAGGAAATGGCTACCATGTGAGGCTTTTGATTTAGTTATCCCTTAATTAAATTGAAAGTAAATTGTAATTTCATCTCATAACAACTTGTATCAGTTAACTAAGTGAGATAGACTTAGTTAGCTCAAGAATTTCGAGTTGAGGGTCAAAGGTGAGGCATGTAGAGTGTTTTAGTATTTTCAAGGTCCAGTTACAGTTAATGCACTAGTGTGGTGTGAGGGTAATCAATTAACTCAAATTAATTGAGTTAAAAATCAGTTTAACTAGTTCTATATGAGTAATGAGCTAGTGAGAGTTCAAGTGAATTAAATTAGATTTAATTCACAAGTATTGATCTACCAAGTAACTGTTGTTTCACTATTATTAGCTTCATGCATGTCAATTCTAATGACGACCCAGTTGAGACAAAGGTTAAATGGAAGTTAACTATCAGTTGTATTATTAGCGAATTTCTCGGGCACAATTGTAAAGTGAAAGGAAGGCTCCATAGGGATTGCATAGTCAAGGAAGGTTGATTATCCTATTTAATAGGGATTAATTGCCTATGGATTGCGTGAGAAAGGCTGGACTAAGCAGGGGATGAGAATTGGCTAAGTGTTGGTCAATTTTGCCTAAGAATTTCTAGTCAGTTTTGAGCAGGATCAGGGTGAGACAATCGGTAGAGTGCATGATTTTCTCGGTGTGAGAAAGAATTGTATTGTTTCATGATTCTTTTACTATGTACAATATATGATAGAGGGGTTTTCAGTAGGTGATTTCCCCAAGAACAACTTGTGTTGTGTGATCAATAATTTCCTTTCTCTTACTTGCATGTGATTGAGCGATCATGTTTTATATTCCGCAAATATAGTAGAAGGAATCAGTATCTTGTTTTAGTACATTACATGATCATATTGAATCCATTGGTATAGAGTTTATATATAATTTCTACAGATCATACCTCCATCTTTCCTTCCCAACTTCCATGGTATGAGGTGAGAGGATCTGAAAAACTTTCTCTTTGAGTTTGAAATACTTTGTAGATCTTATGGCTACTTATCACACACTCAAAAATTGAGATTGTTTCCTGCAACATTGAAGGATAGAGCTCTTAAATGGTTCATGTGTTTAGGTACTAATTCAATAAGATCATGGAATGATATGAAAAATATATTTCTAGAAAAATATAAATATCATGATCTTAAAGAAGAAATGTTTAGAATGAATCAAGAAGAAGATGAGAGCCTTGAGGATCTAATAGAGAGGTTCATGTATAATGTTAAGAGGGAAAAATTACATCATTTAGGATATGACACACTAAAAACCCTCCTACTTAGAACAATTAGGGATGAGTGGATTGATTTTCTTGATCTCATGAGTAGAGGATATGTATACCAATTATAATTTGAAGAAATTTGTGAAACATTCAAGCACATATCAAGAGGAAGGGCAAGAGTAAGTAAATCAACATCAACATTGGTAAGTCAAGTTGAACTTGGAAATTTGATTGATAACTTTAAAACAGAAATGATTAGCAATCTAAGTGAACAAGTAGAAATTTTAAAGATGCAAAATGAGCAAAAATAAGATGTTGATATTTGTGTTATCCATGCAGAATCATATGCTACTAAATATTGTCCATCATTACCAAGGTTGAAGGAATTCTACCAAGAGGACAATGGAGCAAGTCAATCACCAAAGAAGATATGTTATGTAGCTCCAAGAATATTGTTGGAAGCCTAGTAAAATTAATATGATGCAAGGAACCACTTCAAAATTTCAAGTTTATTCACATCCATCTCAAAGTAATTGGAACACAAACCCTCCTCGGAAACATTGGCCATCCCAACCCCAAAACCAATCTTGGAAACAAGGTTGGAAAAAACCTTATGGAAGAAATGCACAATATCCCCAATATTTTCCCGAATATGCTCCATACCCAACTCCATGTTATGCCTACCATCCACCCCCACCACAATCACAACCTCAACCACATCTATCTCAAAGATCCACTCCCACTCAACTATCTGTATCACCATTTCCAAACCCGCACAATGAAGCATCTCAAGCCACTTACAATGCTGAGGTACAATTCTACCAAACATCTCCTCTTGATCTACATGGTATCCATCTTAGCTTAGGAAGAGTATTGAAAAAAAATGATTCTCTTGATGTCATTGAAGGAAAAAATCCATAAGAAGAATATTCAAATGAGGAGACCAAAGAATCATGGGCTGCACTTGATGAAGAATAGGGATTGAAATCAGAGATTGATACAGTTACATTACGTTCACCATTATATCCTCCATGTGTTCAAGGCCATAATAAACAAAAAGAGGAATATTTGAATGTCATGGTAGAATAGGACACAAAAAGAGATCCAAATGTGTGAGTGGACCAGAGGCATCACAACTATATTGAAATATGGTTCCAGACAGTCATTGAGTTGCAGCAACACACTCTTCTTTAACAACACTTGATATCATCTTAGTCAAAGAAGTTGGTCTCTCATATTAAAGTACATGTCAAAGCATGTCTTTAAAGCCTACACATGATTATATATATCATCTCGATGTTCACATGGCTCCATTGGAAGTATTCCTACACTTGAAAGAGATTTTTTTTTTTTCAAGTAGAGTACGATAGGAAAAAATTAAAAAAATGGAAAAAGAGAAAAAAGAAAAGAATAAAATTTCAGGTGAAAACCTCCTTTGAGGCATCTGAGATTGGCTCACTGATTGAAAACCTCCATGAGTCAGTTAATGGGTTGGAAAAAAGAGAAAAATAAAATATCCTAGGTGAAAACCTCCTTTGAGGTGCCTAGGCCTAGTAGTTGAAGTGACCTCATTGAGGCCGCTAGTAGGCATAAAGAAAAAAGAAAAAAAGTGAAAAAATGAAATGAAAATTTGTATTTTCTCCATGTATCTCTCTCTAATGAATGCAAGTGCTATCCAACCTTTGCAAGCAACAAAAAAAAAAAGAAGTTGGCACCAAAAGAAAAAGTTAGTCAAAAACCTAGTCAAAGGAAGTCAAACTTGGACTTATTCCTCCTTTTCTCATATGCTCCAAACAATCCATCACCCTCATCCATTTTCAACGTCCACCCATCATTTCCAAGCTTTTATAATTCATTTTCCTCGTTGTCCTAAAATGCTACAAGAAACCCTATTTTTTCTACAGGAAGTTCTGGTTTTTAGCAGAAAGTTGTTTTTATTATATCTAGAAAACCATGCATCCATTTTCCGACTTGTTTCATGGGGAGATGCATATAGATTATGGTAACATGCTCAAGAAATTTCAGCACGTTATGGTGCACGGTTTGTGAGAAATTGACCTCCATCTCCTACAACCATTTTTAATTTTTCTCCATATTTGTGCATCCAATGGCCAAGATTTTTTATGGGGAGGTGGATAAGGATGATGGTAATATCCTCAAAACATTTCAGGTTAATCCACTCTATCATTTGAGATTTATGAATAAAATAATTTTGCTACAAGGGAATGTCTTGAACTGTTACAGGAAGTCCTGTAATTGCTACAGGAAATTACAACGAGCTACAAGAGCATGGATCAAAGACAGAGAACAATCACCAAGGGCCTTGTGGTGTCAAAAATTCCATGGGGACATTCTTTCCACCATTCCCTGACACCCTCTCATCACTCCATCTTAAGCACCATTAGGGGAATTTTGAGGTCTAAAATGGGCCTCCTAAGGAAAATGTACAATCAAAATTCACTTTATGAGAACCAATCACATTTTAGGGGATGACATCATCCCTAATGGTTGAGGTGGCATTGTTTGAGTTAAAGGTACTTACTTGTCACATTCTCAATGATGGATAAAAACTCATGGCTAACCATGGTAGTGCTCTAAGTACATTTAAAGTCAAAGTAAAGTACTCATAATAAATGTTATTTCACACTTTTTGAATACAAATATATTACTGTCATTTCATATTTCTTGAAAGAAACAATGCATATTCCTATACATTTATTATTATATTATTTTTATATAGTATATTAATTGCATGTTATTATACAATTTAAATAATATAAATTTTAATTCATATCATATAATATAATTAACAATTTATAAATTTATATTTATATTCTATTTTAAGTTATTTAAGTACAAAGGAAAAATTCATTAGTTGTTCAATGATAATGATTTTTTCTTGAAAAACTCATTATTATTTATAGTCACATCAATACAATTTTTTATTAATTTTATTTTGGTACAACTTTTGAATTGAATTTAACTATGGTTACATGGATTGTGGTGAAAAAAATGAATTGAAAATTCATAAATATTATTTTATTGGTTTAGCTATTATTTTATTATTTCCTTAGGAGGCCCATTTTAGGCCTCAAAATTCCCCTAATTTGAAGGATTTTTCACTCAAACCCTACACTTTGTCACCTCTATAACATAATTTTTTTTTAAAAATACACAGAGTTCCTTCACTCCATTTTTCCAAGGCCAAACCACTTCCTCATCATTCTATAATAATCCTACCATCACCCTAATACCACCTCACATTCTCCCTCATCAGTCATACAGATCTAGAATCCTAAAGAAGAAAGATAAAGAGGATGCTACAAGAAAAAGTAACTTCATGTAGTAAGCCTTGTGTAAGCACCAAAAAACCTTGAAGATAGTTTTGACCAATCATGGAGACCAACAAGACTTTTGAGATGAATCTGAAGATAGTAATGACACTACAAGGAGGATCCTCCACCAGCAGACATACACGAGAAGACTCAGAAAGGTACTTGCACACACAAAAACTTTATCAGTAAAAGAATCATCATGCTATGAAGACTTGTACATAAGTAAAATCATCAACTACAACACTCACATCATGAGCATGTCAGCAACAAAATTTTATATATGGATGTGAAGAAGCAACAACAACAACAAAGGAAACCCTAAAAGACCTCCAGCTTCAAGGCTATCAGCAATAGGACCTCCAGTAGATTATCATATGCAAATTCAGGGTCATTAGTAGCAGCTTCAGAAACCACCATAGGAAACTTCAACAATCATATCAGTAGCCTCAATATCACCTTCAAAAAAACATCAAGGGTAAGGCTTAGGTATGAAATCATCTAAACCTTTCTTCGAATCTATTCTAGCTTAAGAAAACTTTAAAAGTGTGAGAAGGGAAGTTTTTTTATAGCCAAAATCAGTAGTAGAGCACCCTCAGCCTTATCTAGTATTCAACTTAACTTTTCCACCAAGACATACGCACATGTGGGAGAATAACAAGACACAAGTGAAGAGGACTTGAGAAAGTGGGTAGTAAGCAGTTAGTTGTGATAGAAGAAAATGAGTGCAAAGGGGTAATTGAGGGTGAACTCAGTTAACGAAAGAAACACTCTGAGTTTATTTTGCATGCAATGAATAAAAAAAAGTGAAAAAAATGAAAAATTTGAAAAAAGAGAAAAAATAAAGAAATAAAAAATAAAAGGTGGACCCACCACCTCTTGGTATGAAAATATTAGCTATTGTAGGCGAAATAGAGCTACTACGGGCTCAAAATTTTCTACAGGAAAAACATATTTTCTACAGAAAGAACAAATTTGCTACAAGAAGGACAAATTTTCTACAAGCAGTTAACAGAGGGTTGCAAGAGAAATATTTTGCTACTAGGGTGTTGGACAATGATTAATTAATTGTTAAAGGGTACAAATAAACACAATGGAGTTGCAAAGGATTTTCTACAGGCAATTTGGGTTGCATAATGGTAAATCCTCCAAGGGTGAAAGGTATCCAAGTTAGTAGATTAGTTTCACATCATTCCTTTCTTTTGCTTTAGGTTATTCACCATCATTTCACCCTCTATAATAAGAAAGTACTATGTGTTAAGTGTTTTCAAGTTCAAAATTTAGTGAGCAAAGAGAATTCAGATTGCTAGTCAAGGTTGTTCATACAAATTTAATGAATATTATGATGTGTCATGGCCAAGAATCCAAAATTCACTCTTGCAATTGAAAAATGAGGTCACCATTATCAACATTATTCAATTTTCACAGCTACTACATCCCCTATCTTTCACTAGATTGCTTGTTTTTTTGTCTTGAGAGAAGGTTTACAAAGGCTAGAAGGCAAAGGCATTGGGGAAAAATTTCAGGTGTGTTGTGGGAGGTATCAAGGAAACACATAAACTCCTATAAATTAAAAAATGAGTGGTACAAAAAAGGCCCTGCCTTTACACATAAAATTCACAGAATTCATAGTCTGTAAATATAGGGGGGGATTTAATAGAAGAAACCCATCAGCATAGAGAGAATCCATCAATGTCCTAAAGTGCTTACCATTTTCTAAAATTGCAGCAAGATGGGATTCTTCGAAAGGCTAATGGGATATAATGATGAGGTTGCACTTGATATTGCAGTCAATTTACAAGATCCAAGTGGACAAGAACATGAACCAAAAGCAAGGTGCTATCCTCAAAAATAGGACCCATTACAGTTGAAGAATCACCTGAGAGAAAGAACCAACCTGGACCTACATTAGAAGTTCAATGGGAAACTGAGATCGGGGAATAAATGAAAATAGAAGAGTAGTAAGAATATCAGTAGGAGGAGAAACACATGGACCAATAAATAGATAATGAAATAATTCAACATACATGAAGAACCATAGGGCAAGGAGGATGAATAGTTTGCTCAGAGGATGAGCAACAGTTTCAGTACGGGGGTATGATGGGCCTCTAAATTAGACATAAATTAAGGCCCATCTAACCTTTCTTAGGCACATAAAGTATATAATAAATCTCTCATTCTACACTTAATAATGTTTTTTAAGCTTTAATATGTTTTTAGGAAGGTTTGTACATAATTTCATATTCATGCCTAATATTATTTATTTTTGAAGAATATTATGAGAATATTGGTCAAATTATGAATATTTGGAGGAGCTAATTTAGGGACTTGCTCCCTACTACAAGAGGATCAATATTGGAGAGTAAATGAACAAAATATCATGAAATCATTGAGATATTTTGGAACTCCGATGACTGAGAAAATGTGTTCCCTGTCATTTACTACAAACTCCTAGTGTTGGGAACCAGATCCACTATTTTAGGGATTTTGGAGGGGAAATCTCCCCCCTTTCAAGGATAATTATTCCTCATCATTTTTTATAAGTACCAATTCGAATTGGCCTCTAGGGGCATGTATTTTTTAGTCTTATTGTGGAGAAAACATGATGTTTAGCAACTCCACTTTCGTTTCTTGCAGGGATGTACTTGGACTGATTCAATAATGAAGATTGGTGCCATTTTTTAGCTTCTAAGGCTTGGTTTCTTCTATAGGACTCTAAGTCTCCTTGAGCTTGGCCATCCCAGGAACCTTAGAGCCCTCTTGCACTATTCCTTTATGTTATTTTCACTTCTTATTCACATGCATCCCTCATCTCTGTTTTGCATATTTTTGCATTTAGTATGGTTTATTTTCTTGTAATAGGATTGAGTTAAATGATTGAAGTGAGTTATTTTTCAGGTTTTTTACAAGTTCAAATCCATTATTCATCCTTGGAATAACTTTGGAATGTAATATTTATCATTAAGCCACTTGGATTTGGTTACTAGTTCACGAATATAAGATTTCTGGAAATGCCTTGTAGCGAAATAGTAGTAAATTTCTGCTATTTTTTAGAATGGTTTAATGAGATTAAATTGACTTTATTCCACTTGTATTAGGTCATAATAATGTTAAATTTAATAAATAAATTCACCCCATTGCATTTTCACTCGATTAGGTTAGGCATTTGATAGATTAGCTATCTCACTAGTTCTTGAATTTTGAGATTTTAGAGTAGTAATTTTCTGTTATTTTTTAGCACGTGTTAACATGGGTATTTTGGAGTGATTCCACTTGTAACGGAGACCTAATACATCATACTTAATAAAAAAAAATTCCCATCCCATTTTCAATTTATTTACTTAGTAATTCAGTGAGTTATATCTAAAACATAACTTCTTGTAGCAAAAACATAACATCTTGTACCACTCTTGTAACATGTGTAAACTCGACCAAATTTTCTCCCAAAGGTTGGTTTTTGTATCTTAGGATTGAATCATGACCCCTAGGATCTAAATACATGATTTAGGAAGAATAAAAAACACTTAGGACATTCATTTTTGCAAATTAGATTAGGCATTTTTATTTGAATTCATGCTCGTAGGATTTCAATTACAAATTGTTGTTCTTTCCTAGGATTAATTTCATTTCAAAGCAACACTTCCATTTCTGCAATTATTTTAGGCTTTGATTTCATGAAATTCACTCCATTAAATCATACCGACAAAATAATGACACATTGTATGCTGCACATATAGTGTCGATACCTCTTAAGTTTTTATGAACCCTGGGTTGATAATTAAAGTTGGTAGCCTTGGGAGTTTCAACGTTCTTGTTGCAATACTAAGGCTCATCAATCCCCATCAGAATTTTTACATAATTCATCAATCTCCTTTGTAGATAGGCAATAGGAATCAAGGGATACTTCCAAATCAGTTTTTGGTTGTGAAGAGAGATAATTTCCTGAATGCGGTCAGGATAAACTCTTCATGAGAGGCTCATACCCCAGCTACTGCTAGGATTTGAGAAAGTTCTTTGAGGGAAATTATTCAAGCTTCTCAATAATTATTTGAATTTCTCCTGTTGGTTGATGATCCCTATCTTTCAACATGGATTAGGACCTGGGGGTTCTTAGAGCACCCCAAAAATGTTTCATCTTTTAGATCTTGATTTTTTAATCTAAATGAATTAAAAATAACCAAACTTTGGAGCAACCCCACCATAGTGGATGCATGGCTCTTCACTCACATCTTACCGTACACTCTCTGCCCTTTGATTGTCCTACAACTAAGATCACACAAAAAACTTGTGAAATAAATTATGCTCTAATTCCTTTAGCACCTCCCCGGAAATGACGACAAAATTGTTGGGGAAATTATGTGTTATAATTCCAACATTAAATTATCAATCTAGGGTCATATGACTTAGAGGCACAAGCGTGGGTAACACAATATCAGAGCATCTAACCTAGATTAACATCATGAAATATGAAATTGATTCCTAAATTAAGTATGAAATTTCTATTCGTAAATTAAGTACATAATATAAATAAATGATCTCATTCTTAATTTTAATCAAAACTTAATTTCAATGCAAATAAAACTTAATTTCAATCCAAGAAATAATATTTAGAAACATGAAATCAAACAAGACTAATTACCATTTGATATCAAGCTTAGGCTAATTTCAATCTTAAATAAAACTAATTCTAATCCAAGCGATTCTAAACTAAAGAAAATAGGCAATCCAACAAAACCAAATCTAAGCACTAAGTCTAAGTCCTGGGATGCAAGCCAATAATAATTCAAACTAACCTCTAACATCACTCTTCAATTGCTTCAAAATAAACTAATTAAACCGAGATTCTAATCGACGTGCTTTCAGATCTAAAAGGCCACAAAATAAGAAACTATTTTATCCTTAGATTACTTTAATCAAACTCAAGAAATAATTCAAACATAAGCACATTGACTAATGGTTCTAAGAATAACTAATTTAAATTATAATGAATTTAAAAAATAAACTACAACTCCAAACAATGATTTAATGGTCTCGTTGCGTTGCTTTCAAATACTTGACTGTCAAGACAAAATGTTATAGGAAATTGCATTAAATCAGTAAGGTGCAGAATCAATTTCAATTTATATTTAAAATAAATAGAGTTATCGATCTCTTGTTTATCCAATTAAGAATCACCTTTAAGTATTCCAATCGTAGACCTGTAACAAAGGGATTATTTATCCAATAAAATCATTGATCAACACCATTCATTAGTTTGCAACGAGATGCAGATTATATGTCTATTTAATTTCAACAAAAAAAATTACAGTCTCTTGTATAGAATCATAATGATGAGATCTAATTAACAAATGCTTTCAAAATAAAATCCCTGAGTCTAGATCTAAATCAAACATGCTACCTCTATCCTATGATGTTTACAAAACTTGCTTCCAGGTGGTGGTGGGCCCTTGCCACTCCCGGAGCAAGTCTAAATTAACACAATACTCTCTTTGAAAACAAAAAAAAAATTAATACTTACAGCAAATTGAGTGAAAAATTAGAGTTTTGTGTTATGGTTCAATAATCATACATTTAAAATGAGGGTATTTTGAACAAGCTCCAAGTCTCATAATCTTGATATTCTTCTTCATTTGATCACAAATTGAGATTTTAACTTGTAGTAACTAGTTAAATTGACTTGTGAAGAATTTCGACAATGGAGCCCTGTGATAAATGAACTTAGCAAAACTGTTATTATAAAATCACGAAAAATAATCTTTAATAATAAAAAAGTTAAGAAAATTAATGATAATCAACCACGAAGTGTAGGATATGAATTGGCGGAAATTTGTGGAATTATGGTACGAAATGAGTTAAGAATGTAGGAATTTAGGTTATGGATAGTGGTTTCATATGGTGGAAAAAAATGAGCATATTTAAGGCCCAACATGGCCTTTGATGAGCTACCTATTATGAATCAAACAAGCAGGGGACCTAAAAGGGACTCCTAAAGGGACAACTGCTAGGTCAAGGGAAATAATGGAAACTTAGCCCACTGTCACCCTAGCTAAGACTCCATAATATTTACGAACTTTCACCGATGGGAGGAGACCTAATATATATAAATTCACTTATGAAGGATGAATCATAAACTGGATGTGAAGTGACCTCAATGATCCTTTCCCTAGAAGAATATAAGAATGGAGCTTTCTTGTTCTTTACGCAAGGGAAAAAGTTTTCTATGAGAAGGTGGTGAGGATTTAAGGTCTAGGTTTAGGGAATGTGAATTGTAAATCAATTTCCCAATCTCTAAAATCATTGCAAATCTTGGATTTCCGAGTTGTCTTTGAATAATTGTCTTTGATAAGAAATGGGACATCACGGGGCCAAGTGGACCGGAGGTTAGGTCAAGGGAATAAGGTTGAGAAACCAATGATGTGCTTTACCTATTCAAGGAGGAGAAGGGGATCAAGGAAGGAATTTTCTAAGAAAGGTAATGCAATGTTACTAGTGAGGTTTCTAGCCTAAGGAGACCAATGGAAAGAATCAATCTTCGAGCTAGGGCTTGCGATATCTCAAGATATCACCATCAGAATATCATGAAATTTGGAGGGCTTCTTGAGGACGCACCATTGCAGTTGTGGACCAAAAATCAAAGTGTTTGGATGGCTATATTGTGAGATAATTGATGACCTAGGTGACCTATGTAGGATAATCTTGGAAAAGAGGGGAACATTAAAGAAATAACATTTGAGGTGATCACCTATGGAGGACCAATTCCTAATCCCTTTGGGTATATGGAGTCAAGAAGAATAATGAGAACGTATTTCGT